>VDFB02256132.1:174524015-174690207 GCA_007258455.2 Sequoia sempervirens | reverse complement strand
CGATGTAATTATTTTTCACATTTTGACAATGTTAATCCTTTCATCTATAATTACTTTTGTTTGTGTGTATCTTTTTCGGAAAAAAAGTAGTGTTTGGTGTTTTTTTCATTATAAATTAACCACTCATTGAAATTTCAATTAAACTACATATTGTTAGCTAAAAAATCAAATATTCATTAAAAAAATATCAGAACAATTGTGCATCAACTACATATTATTAGGTAATTTCTCACCAAAACGATTTTAAAAATACTAAAAAAAGTTCACCATGCTAGGGACATACAAAAGTTGCTATGTTATGTTTTTTTTGAAAAAAACACCAACAATTTTTGTACATCCCTCTTTTGAACCCTTTAATCTCAACCATTTTCAAAATAAATTAGTAGTTTAGAAAGTAGACTCAGAGAACTATGATCCTTGTTAGTGTTGCATCACAAAATTTTAACTATAACTATCCTCAATTTCATGTCCAAGGTTAGTATTCCCTGATTTCAGAAAAAAAAAAGAAAAAAAGTGGCCACTTAAGCCCACTTTTTGGCCCCCTATCTTTTTTCATTTATCCCTTTATGTATTTCACTAAAATTCTTCACATCTACATACAAATGATGTAAATATTAAAAGAACTTATCACTCAAATAAATGGTTCAAATGCACCTAAATTTTGGCATAGTAATTTGATATTTTTAAGAGAAATTATAATTGTCATATAATTTATGATATCAAATAACCTTTAATTGACCTTAAATTTACAAAAAATTATAAATTTATACAAGCACTCTTGCTAATAATAAAGTGAAACCATGAATAAATCCAAAAAGTTGGTAATTATCTAACTTAGGCTTGACAACCATAAAAAATTTATGATCTTGTAAACAATGAAGCCTAAGTGCAGGAAGTTGGGTCCAAAAAATGTTAAAAAAAGTGGAAGTGTTTTTCCTAATTTTTAGAATTTGTCACAGTTGGACTAAAATTTTGAATCACTTAGACATTGAATCTCCAAAAAATTGAGTAATATGAAATTTAGTATCTTGAGTGTAGTTTTAAAATATCTAATTTATTCTAATACCTAGATTATATAAAATAAATTTTAATAGGAATGTATAAAAATCGCTTTTAAAAGTCACTCTTTTAGAAACAAACCATGCACATGTATGGACACCATAATTTAACCTAAATAAAAGTATTTTTATAATTCATTTTGGGGAAAGATGTGCATTATACTAAAGATTCATGAGGATTTTTTATATCTTTTTTATAAATATATATTTTAATATTAATTATTTATTAGGCCTAATTGATATTTTTTAAAACCCTCATGTATGAACACCATAATTTTACCTAAGGTAGCCAATTTTTGAAATTATTTTCTTCATTGTGTAAATAAATCTTCTTACATTGATGCCATACAAATATTTTATAAGAAAATTAACAAATTAAAATTTATTAAAAAACATTAAAACCTGACATTTCAAGTTTACAAACCAATTTCCTCATAAATTAATTAAAAAATAGAAAAACTAATCCAATCATAAAAACATGTAATATTTTTAAACTATGCATTGTCATATATAATGGGTTTTAATTTCACAACACAATTCTAGAAAAAGCTTCGTTATCCATATTGCCAAAGTTAACTTTTTCTCTTGAAATTTCCATGACTTTGTACTTGTAGGTCCAAGGCTTAGGATTGGCTTACCAAAAAAAATTTGAGCATAAATAAAAATTAAAAACACAGATTATGAGTTTAAAACATTTTGGAATGAGCACCCCCTTTATAATGGGTAACCTATTCTTAAAAATGAATGTGTCTCTATTTTAAAGTTGAAAAATGGCATTTCCCCTGCAAGTGGATCCAACTTCTTAGAGTTACCCTGAACAACTATGGTCGTTTTCTATAAAGAAGGTTCCAATTGTCAATTATAATAATGAATGGCTCCAAAATAATCTAGAAGAATTAAACATTAGCAAGTCAGCATGACACTAATGGACTATTCCTTTCAAGTCAACATCTTGACAAAAGGCATTGGAATATTGTCTAAAAGATTCTCAGCTTTGCAAATTGATGGTTGGAAAGTGAGAATATTCATTTTCATATTCAAAAATTTGTAATACTGTGGAAACTTTAAAAATGTTCTAGAACATCTAAATCTCTAAAAAAATATCTTCAATATTTGAGGATATGGTAATGACAAGTAATCAAGTACAATATCTTAGAAATCTACACATGCATGTGAATACTAGCTAAGTATGATACCAATACATTCACTATAAAAATTTAGCAATATTCTAAGTAGATGCAAAACTAAGTGACAATTGGTATTTACTTTTTCTAATTATCATCCTTAATAATAAACTTTCCGCTTAAATTATTCAACCATTGACTATAATCATTGAAAGTTATCAAAATATTATTAATTCCCTCTCTACCAAATTCTAGGGAAAATTTCCACCTATATTTATGTGTGTAATTTATGTCTCATATCTTAACTACATCTAAATTTTTATCCCTAGTCTATGATGAGGGTGCAGCCCAAGACTTAGAAAATAACCCACAAACAAGAGAATAATTTTATTATTCAGAAAATGGAACTTCTTACATGCAGAGGATCTCAAATCCCCAAGTACTACAACACATGCAAGTTACAAAAAGCTACAAAATAACCCTTTTGCAATATGCAAGCTTGTCCCCAAAAAGCTACCCAAAAATTAGAAACCCGACCATAAATAGAGCTCCTCTTTAGTTTGGAGCCAAAACAACATTCAAATTTGAGTTTAGGCGGTTTGGCGCCAAAAATTACAGCTTGAAGTTCAAATTTCAAAAGAAAATTTCCAATTATATCTTCTAGAAAGTGCGCCAACTTCCCGGGGCCATAACTTTTGATCCGGGACTCTGATTCGCGATCCGTTTGAACCGTTGGAAAGGTATCAAAGTCAATAACATCTCGAAATCACTACGCCAATTTCAGCAAGTTTCAGGGCCATTCCAAGAACTCTAAGTGCCTCAAATCTAACTCGGAAGATTTTCAGGTCCAAATCTGGGAAACTAAAATTGCAATATCTTTCAACCCAGGAATAGAAAATAAAAACTGTAAATTTGGAATTTCATTATGATGGAAAGGGTATCCAAAAATGTTAAAACATCTAAAAACTGAGAAACTTAAAATTTAACTATTTTTGGGTGATGCAAGATTGCCCTTACACCACTGGATGATCCTACATCAGACACCCAGGGTAATTTGAGAAGTGACCCCGTCACATCCTAGATGGTTGAGGAAAACCCAACCAGTCAACTACTGCCATAGATAGCCAGGATGAATCTTCCATAGGCCTTCCTCTCCATTCCACTAGATATTCTTCATACTGCCTGTTTCTGGTACTCCTTCCCACATGACTATCCAATATTGCTTCAATCTCCTCCCTTTCTAAAGTAGGTCTTGGAATGCCATACTGCCCTATTGCTGGTGCTTCCTCCATTCCACCTCCATGATACTCTGTCAAATCTGAAATGTTGAACATAGGGGAAATGTTGATTCCATCAGGCAACTCTACCTCATATGCATTCCCTAAATCACGCTTCTTCAAAATATTACAGGGACCGAATTTATTCATCTTCAATTTATTATAGGTTCCCATGGGAAACCTTTCTTTCCTCAAGTGGACCATTACTTCATCGCCAATCTGAAACTCCTTATTCCTCCTTTTTCTGATTTTCCTTAGCCTTATATTGCATATTCATCTTATTAATGTGTTCTCATACCTTCTCATGTATATTCTTGATGTGCTCTACAAAATCTTTGGCTTCAACACTTATTTTCTGCTCTTGGTCCATCTTCCTCAATTCTGGAGTTGTTCTGGGGCTACCTCCATACACAATCTAGAACGGTGATCTACCAGTGCTTCTATTGACATAATTGTTGTAAGAAAATTCTGCCTAAGGTAAGATCAAGTCCCATCCCTTGGGTTTATCTCTTACCAAACATCTCAGTAGGATACCTAGACTCCTGTTAACAACCTCTGTCTACCCATCTATTTGTGGATGGTGTGTAGAACTGAACTTCAACTTTGTCTTCAGCTTCTTCCACAAGGTCCTCTAAAAGTACCACACAAATTTGGTGTCATGATCTGAAACAATGCTCTTTGGTAGACCATGTAGCCTCACCACCTCTTTGAAGAACAAGTCAGCAATGTGGACTGCATCATGGGTCTTCTGGCATGGAATGAAATGTGCCATCTTTGAAAACCTATCAACCACCACAAAGACTAAATCATTCCCTAGTTGTGTCCTTGGCAAACCAAGAACAAATTCCATACTTATATCCTCCCATGGCCTCTCTGGTACAGGTAAGGGCTGATATAAGCCTATATTTTGTCTCACTCCTTTAGCCATCTGACATACCCTGCAGCTTTGTACAAACTTCTTCACATCCTGTGACAGAGGCCAATAATAATACTCACTAATAGTGGCAATGGTGTATCCTGACAAAATGTCTGCCATTCCTCCACTATGCTTCTCCTTTATCAGGTTCTCCCTTATGGAACTCCTTGGGATACACAATTGACTTCCCTTAAAAACATGCCATCCTGGATTATGAAATCCACCACCTTGTCCTATCCACTATAACAGTTCCTTGCAAGCTTTCCAAGCCTCTACAAAATCAGGATCTTCTGCATACAGTGTCTTGAGTTCATTGAACCCAACCACTTCAATCTACATCTTTGTCATCAATGTATGCCTCCTACTTAAGGCATCTACAACCCTATTTGAATTCCCACTCCAATGTTTCAAAGCAAAGGTATAACTCTGCAAAAACTCTACCCATTTCATATGCCTCTGATTTAATTTTCCCTGACTATTTAGGTACTACAAGGCCTGATGATCAGTATATAGAACAAATTTCTTTGGTAACAAATAATGTCTCCATTTCTTTAATGCTTGAATTATTGCATAAAATTCCTAATCATATACATAATACTTTCTCTTTGCATCATTTAACTTTTCACTAAAATAGGCAATGGGCTTACCTTCTTGGCTCAACACTGCTCCAATGGCACAACCACTGGCATCACAATCCACCTAAAACACCTTGTTGAAATCTGGGAGGGCTAGAACATGTTGCTTTGTCACCTTCTACTTCAACAATTCAAAATTTTTTGCCGCTCCACTACTCCACTTGAATTCTTTTCTATCCCCTCTTATTGTTTCAGTCAGGGGTCCACAAATACTACTGAAGTTTCTAATGAACTTTCTATAAAAACTAGCCAAACCATGGAAAGATTTCACCTCGGTAGTAGTTCTTGTGGTAGGCCATTCTAGAATAGCCTTCACCTTCTCTGGGTCCATCTTGAGACCTTCTGCTGAGACAAGAAACCTCAAGTACACTAACTCCCTCTTCACAAAACTGCACTTCTTCAGATTAATCAATAGTTTCTCTTCTCTTAACTTCTCAAAGGATCTCTAAATATGCATTAGATGCTCATCCAATGTCTTACTGAAAATCAAAATATCATCTAAATACATAATAACAAAACTTCCCAAAAATTCTTTTAGCAAATTCTAGCACTACTGCATACCTTTTCTTTGGTCTCCTTCAAGGATTTCAAGTTGTGACTAACCCCATCCTTTGTCAAGGAATAAGTGTTTGCATGGCCATCATGTATAGATCACCTATCGAACTGCCATGGCCTCCCCAACAACATGTGACATGCATCCATGGGGATGATATCATAGAGTACCTCATCATGGTAGCTCTCGATCTTGAACTTTACTAGGCACTGCTCATTGACCAAAACTTTGTGGTCTTTTGCAACCAGTAACTGATATGGATGCAGTGTGCTCTTTCTCTCCTCTTTCGCAAATTAAACTTTGTGACCACCTCCTCCCACACTAGATATCGTCTCTAACATCAATAATGACATCACAACATTATTTTCCTTCACACTTCAAAAATCTGAAGTAGATTCTTCCCTGTTCGCCCTTTTCCTCACCACCGTGGCTCTTTAATCACTAGGTTTTCTCCCTTTCAAGATCATCATCCTAATGTTCAGACAAATTTCATCTACATATGCAACCTTTCCACAACCTTCTCGCCTTTGTTCCGGCTCCTTTCCCTTGGTGTTATTGTGGGTTCATAGGCCTGATGTCTCTTCTTCACCACACTGGAAACATGTTCCTCTGAAACCACCTCTTCCAGATCCTTGTCCATATCTCCCTCGTCCTCTACCTCTTTGATCACCACTATTTTGATCACGAGGGCAGTAGAAGTTGTCATTCCTTTGGCTTTGGCTAGTACCCACATCTTCACTTTTCTTTTCATCATCATTTCGGCTTCCTAAATGTCTTCCATTGCCCCTTCCGCTTTGACCTCCTCATCCTTTTTGCTTGCCATCAAATCTTTTGTTCAGCTTCTCTTCCACCTTTAGAGCAAACTAATACACATCCTCAATGGTGGTCATTTTGACTGGGCTTAACTCCTCCTGAATGCTCGGTCGTAACCAATTAAGATATCGGGCTACCTTCTCCTTATTGGCCTCTGTGTGACCCATTCTGATGATTATCTTGTGAAAATATTTAGTATATTCTTTCACAGATCTACTTCCTTGCTTCAACCCTTGCAATTTCTTCAACAGATCTAACTCTTAATCCACTAGTATGAACTGTTTCTTCAGTTTCTCTACCATGCAATCCCATCTGGTGATCTTGCATTTTCCTCTTCGATTTCTTTCCAATTGGACCTCTTTCCACCAAATACTGGCATGGCCCTTTAGCTTGATTTTTGCAAACTTAACCCTATCTGGGTCCTCTATTTCCTCATACTCAAAATATTCTTCTAGCTCGTTGATCCAGTCGATCAACTCTTCTGGGTTCAGACTTCTGGAATAACTGGGGACTTCTGCTCTAGGTCTTTCCCACCCAAATGGCCTTATTAGTTGCATTTGGTCTTGATCAATTTCTTCTTCTTCCTCTTCTACATTTGAACCTTCTTCCTCTCCTTCATCCTTATTTTCCTCCCTCGGGTTTAACCCTCTTCTCAACTGCTCTTGTAACGCATCAATCTGTCTCTGGAAGGCTACCAGTGCATCTCTTCCACCAACATTTCTATTGCCTCGACCACCTCTGGCACCACCACGCCTACCAGACATCACTTTTGGAGGCATCTTTCTTGACCTTGACCCACAACCATGGTCCTGGTGTGAACTGCCTCATGATTGGCGATCTATCCACATGCTCAAGAAAACTCGCTCTAATACCACTTGATGAGGGCACAACCCAAGACTTAGAAAATAACCCACAAATAAGAGAATAATTTTATTATTCAAAAAATGGAACTTCTTACATGCAGAGGATCTCAAATCCCCAAGTTGTACAACACATGCAAGTTACAGAAAGCTACATAATAACCCTTTCACAATATGCGAGCTTGTCCTCGAAAAGCTACCCAAAAATTAGAAACCCGCCCATAAATAGAGTTCCTCCAAAACAACATAAATTTTTTAGTTTAGGCGGTTTGGCGCCAAAAATTACAGGTTGAAGTTAAAATTTCAAAATAACTTTTGTAATTGTATCTTCTAGAAAGTGTGCCAACTTCCCGGGGCCATAACTTTTGATTCGGGACTCCGATTCGTGAGCCGTTTGAACCGTTGGAAAGGTCTTGAAGTCAATAACGCACTCAAAATATGCTACACCAATTTTGGAAGGTTTCAGGGCCATTCCCAAAACTCTAAGTGCCTCAAATCTAACTCAGAAGATTTTCAAGTCCAAATATGGGAAACTAAAACTGCAATATCTTTCAACCCAAAAATAGAAAATAAAAACTATAAATTAAGAATTTCATTATGACGAAAAGGGTATCCAAAAATGTAAAAACATCTAAAAATTGAGAAACTTGAAATTTAACTATTTTTGGGTGATGCAAGATTGCCTTTACACCACTGGATGCTCCTGCATCAGTCTATCTATTGTACTCTTTGATAAAATTCCTCCCTTTTACCACATCATCTATCACAGTCTCATTCAAGCTATTGATGATATCTTTTAGAGCTTCAACAAAATATTATTTGAGCTTTTCAACAATGGATGCAATATCCTTTAAAGTATCTATATCATTAACTTGGGAAGTTATCCTAGCATATCCAATAGTTATAGCCTAATCCATGAGATCTTCTAATAGTTGACATAGGGCATCCATTTATTCTCTACACTATTCATTCATCTATTTTTCAATATCTAATTGAACTGAATCCATGTACTTGCCTTTGGAATAGTTTGATTACTTGAAATATTCTCCTTCAATGACAAATTATTGTAGTCACCTCAAATATGACATTATTTCCTCTCAATTAATAAAATAGCTTTATCTAATTAATTTACCCATTCCTCCCCTTTTAATTGATTAAATACATTATTTAATTAATTAATCCATTTTCCATTTATAATAATTAAATATTTTATTAATTATATCACCCTCTAAAACTATAGTTCTTATAATCAATTAAATAATTCCTATTATTTTATTAATCCCATTAAAATCCCCTATGGCTCTAATCCCAATTGTGGTAATTAATCCTTCCACTAACCCTCATTATCCCATTCTCCAACTATTAACTCCACCTAAGCTAATAAACTCATAGTTAATTAACTTCACCTATCCTATTAAGCTAATTAACCACTGATTAGCCATCCTAACCCCCATCATTACCATTATTTTCTAATTTAAAATTCACCTTCAACCCCCTCATCTTGTCTCATTAATGAGATAAAACTCCTTGACTTGCACTATCTTACACATAACCTGCAAAATTGAATGACTTGTTATCCAAATGTGTTCTCACACATGTGTGAGCACACCTCACCCCTCTCCTTACAGCTAATTGTGACACTTGTCACAATGTTAATAAGCCACACCCTTGATCCATGCATCACATTCTCAAGCAATCCTATCCCTTCATCAAGTTTAAATATTTCCACTCCATTCCCCCCTCCAATTTTCTATGAATTGGGCTTGCATCCTCTCATTTTTGCATCTTGAATTTGGCTACTATTATGCTAGTGCAATATTGTGAGAAATCCACATCCATTGTTGAGAAAATCCAACAAGAATAGGGTACTTCTTGAGTTCAATCTTTGGGGCCACCAATGGTATAAGGTTTTTTTTCAATTTGATGTTATTTCCTTAATGTTTTATGCTTTTGGTGTTAGATTCTAACCCCTCTACAATTATCATTTATATTTTCAATTTCCTTTAACTTGATGTATTCTATGTCCTTATATGTCTAACTATCCTTACAATTTTTTTTAATCTTCTTAGCTTTCTTGTCCCATTACCAAATTTCCTTAGATCAAATCAATTTACTTAAGGGTAAAAGCACAAAGCTATGCCACATTTTATAAAGGAAATGACCAACATTGATCCAACTTTTAAACTTGAATCACTAAAAAGTGACATATATATGTTTTGAATTTTGAAATGACGTAAACTAGTAGAATATGCATTTTTTTAGTATATTTTATGTTTGTACTTTTAAAACAAAAATTAAAATATTATTTTAAACTAGTTTTTAATAAATTAACAATATAATTTAGTTGTTGATAAAATGTTGAAAAATGAAGTTGCATGGGACATCAAACTTTTTATAGCAATTTTTTTTTCTTTCAATTTTTTTGTGTGTATTTATAACTTGAAACTTTAGTGCATGAATATATATGTTTTAAATTTTGATAAATATCTATTTTAAAATAAATATTAAAATATGTGTGAATCAAAAAACTATCGTTTCCCTAGAACATCAACTTTCATATTAAATATTTATCTAAAATGGAAAAAAAATTATACCATCTTGAAATAGATTTTTTTTTTTGGTGGATCATAGTTTTTTCAAAAAAAAATTAATAAGTTTTAGTATTTTTCCTTGGTGTGGTAACCAACCTAATATTTTGTGCTGATAACCTACTTTTAGTAAAAATAAAAAATAAAATATAAATAATAATTAAACTATTAAAGTAAACATATTTTTGAAAACTACACTTATGGATCTACAAAAGAGTTTTTTTATATTTAAAAAAAAAATGTTATTTACATATGTAAGAGTTATTGAAACTTCAAGTTTTTCAAATAATTTTACCTTTTTGGTAAATTGGACTCAAAGTGGTGCTCCATATACTTTTAGCCAACAATTTTAGTTGAAAAATTTGTGGAAGTATCTAATAGAATCTTACAAGATCATATGTTTGACAAAATTTGATTTTTAGTTAGAAATACTTAAATTTATTTGTGTTTATAAGTTGGTTGAAAGTGTGACACAACTTTGTGCTTTTACCCTTAATCTTCATGCTTCATTTTTTCTAGGGTTTCCACATCATCTTGTGATAGCATCACAATATTTGAAGGTAATTGTTCTATATTTTTCCCTAGCCCCACCAATTCATTGATATATCCTTGTAGTTATAGAACTTATACCTTCAATTCTATCTTCTTATTTTTATCCTTTGGCATCCTTGTTGCTACTGCATCTACATTAGCCTTGAGCTCACTAATTTCTTATTCTCTTGTTGAATGAGCCAAATCCATGGTTATTAACTTGCAGTCTATTGGAGTCATTTCTTCCCTATCTTTTTTTAGGAAAGGAATAAAAGTGTGAAGAGTCAATTAACCAATAATCTGACTTGTGATTGTAGATGGTGTTCTCGCTCTTTTCCTTGGTTTGGGAGCCTCTATATTTAGCACAATACTTTTGATGTAAAGGGAAACAACTTCTACATGATTCTTAAACAAGAATTTACAAAGAAACCAAGAAGGTGTATTTGTATCTACGCTCATAATGTTTTACTTTCATTCCATCACAAGTGATTTTTCTCTTTTTTTTCCTACTCAATCCTTGGTTCTTGATGTTCTTTAGTCGTGTTACCATACCCTATCGTTTCAGTCCCTTTCTACATATTAAGGTTTTTAATATATTTATCTATAAAGATATATGTTTCAATTTATTTATTTACCTCCAATATATATTTACTAATAAGCACATCTACATCTATATTAATCTCTTCATCCTAAGGCGGATCTATAACGGTTTCAACATTTAGCCCTTGATTGAGTGCTATGTAATAAAAAAAATTATTATTTAATTATTCTCCTTAAGGATAGTCTTTTATTATCTTTCTTTTAACTTTATTTATTAATTACAAATTCATCTTTTTTTTTGGTTTTTCTACTTATGGATGTAATTTCATTCTAATCTCTTTAACCACCTAGGCTATAGATACAAATAATTGACCAATATATCTATTCTTTGATTGTCCAAGCTCATCCAAGTAACCACTATCAATAGTCTATAAAACCTTTTCTAAACACTAGTAATTTTTTGAATTTGACATTTAATATATGAAATTACTAGTTTATATTAAGTTCTATGAAACTATAAGGAATATTATTTTTATGGTGTGATTTTATAAAACTCCCACCCTCATGAAACATTTCTACAAATTCATATTTAACTAGGTTATTAAATCCTAGACTACCATTTATAGAGAGAAATTTAATCTCAAATTTTACTCTACTTCTCATATTATAAGAGGAAAAAATTATATAGCATAATTAAAATAGTGTTTTGGATACATCTTTGTTGTTTTTGAAAGTTTTATGTTGTTACTCTATTTTTTTTATATCCTTGATGATGATATTCTTCTTTACGTAGTTTTCACTAGAATTGTAGGGCACTCATTGCCCGCTTAAAAATGTTGATAACATTTTTATTTTCTATTATGATGGATTTATAACCTTTAGTTAATAAATTAATGTGATATGCATACAATATTAGCCATGGTAGATAAATGCTTAATGTTGTTATTTTGAATATATTCCACATGAATCTTATGTGCTACTAGATATTTTTTCCTTCATAAATATCCCACATGAAATTATGATAGCAAAATTATTCTTTTTTTAGGTTTATAGGAAATGGGTTTTCAAGTGGATTAAATTCCACGTCATTTATCCTCATGAAGTTGGAAATGATCTTGTACAAAAAATATTTTTTCTAAAAACTAGTTTATAGATTTGTAGATATCTATTTGTAGTTGAAATTTCTACATTTGCAAGAATTTTATACTAAAATAAATTTGTCAAAAAAAAAAAGGTTTAGTACATGTGAATGTTGAATTTACAAAATTATGTAGATGTACTTCAAAATTCCACAACCAATATCCTAATATATTTGTGAGATATTTGTATGCAGTTGGATATAAATTGTATAAGATATCATATCTAGTTGAAAATATCACATTGGAATTATCCCATTCAAAATATCTAGTTTGTAATAACTAGTTAGAAATATTCAATTGAGAGTCAAATTTTCACAAAATTTACTTATAAAGAATGTTGATCATTTTTTTCATTTGTATATGGTCTTATAGAGTTTTTAGTGGCTCAATTTACATTTGGATTTTGTGAGAACTCTATCTAGATGTGAATGCAAAATATAGTCTTCTATCTAGTTGGAAATATCCAATCTAGAATATCTTATTGGAAAGATATCTTGTTCAAAGTTGGGTTTCTACAATCTTGATTTTAGACAAATTTTATCATTTTTGATAACCTTATGGAATTTTATAGCCCAACTAGATATTGTGAAAACTCAAGTCTCATCTAGACATCATATCCACTTGACATAAAAACTTAGCAAGATAATTGTAAATTCCTTGCCAACTTTGACATCTTAACAATTTATGTTGGGGTCTAAAATACATGATTATTAGAATATGACGACATTCACTTTGATTGTCCTCATTTCCCTTATACTTTTGGTCTCTAAAATTCCTGACACAAGGGATTAAAAAAAGGCACAAAAAAGGGGATATTTAGTTTGCTAAACAAAAAATGGGGCATGTCATCAGATACACAACAAATATATTGACTATCCAAATTTAGTTAATCTCCTTGAAAGAGAACATGAAATCATTTTATAACATCTCTACTATCTTTGTAGTGGTCTTACTTGAAATGGTTTTAATTTCCTTAAAGTTGTCTTATTTATTTTAGCATTCCAATTCATATATTTTAACATGTTTATTAGTATCTTCCTTCTTTCTTAGGTGGAAATTTTGTGGTGTGGGTTTTGGTATCACAATCTTGTTTAGAGAAAACTTATAGTCAATGAAAATACCTACCTTCTTTGTTGTGTTCTCCCCAATCACATAGAAAGCTTTGGGGTCTCCTTTAGCTATGTATATATTTTTTCTACATGAATGAAATGAATCGTCTATAACAAAGTGTATTGTAAAGTATTGAAATGAGTAAATACAAAAGCAATAGATACAACACAATAAATGAGACATTGCATTAGAGAGTTTAAATCACAAAACTAATTGAATTGAAACAGATAAACTCTCTAAAATTGCCTCATTGTTCTCTATCTTCAGTTATTCATTAAATCATAATGGCTCTCAAATTTGTGTATGCACTATGACTGTTAGAATGAGATAAATCACTTTAATTCTCACTTAATTACCCCTTAAAAGGTAAAAAGATATGAAAAAGAAGTCATTTGTGTCATTTGAATTTTGAAAATTAGAGTGAGTGAGAAACTTTTGACCAAATTAAGAAAGATAGTGATTATAATTCAGACCCACCAATTCGAGCGTGTGTGATGTCACAACCGCCCAATAGCGTATGGACCTCTGGTACATACCTCAAAAAACCTCCTCACAATTTGAATTGATCTTTCCCACATTTTCACGTTTAAAATTTGGTTTCCAAATTTTTAGCGCTTTAGGTCACCGATGTAGCGCATCTTGTCACTATAGTAGTGCATATAGTTGTTTACCACATAGGTTAAATTTTGTAGTGCATCAAGTTTAGATGTTAGCATATAGGGTAAAACAGTGCAAGTGTGGCTAGATGTAGTACATTTGGTCAATATTGTAGCACATACAATCATTTAGTGTATAGAAGTCAATATTTAGCGCATCTGTGGATTTTGCTAGTGCATTGACTTAGCCCATAGCTGTAATGAAATAGCACATTGATGACTTTTGATGGCGCATTTAGTTATTTGACTCATTGAAGCCTTGTTGTGATGCATTGGTAGAATTCTCTATTTCATCCATGTTTTTAGTAGTTTGAGACACTATTTTAGCACAACTAGGGCAGAATGATATAATTTTGAGTAGACTCCTTGATTTTGATGATTGTTGATCATGTCAGCCTTTGATTTGATGATGTTTGATGATGTTGATAGATTAGATGATGATTGATCTCATGATAGGTGAGATTCAATGATAGGATGATGATTATTGACCTCATGATAGATGAGGATCAATGATAGGATAATGATGATTGACCTCATGATAGGTGAGGATTAATGATAAACACTCATGAAATGTGATCAAAATCTCATTAGAGCTGATTAGATTGATAGGTTGATTAATGTTGATTAATTAATAAGATTGTTGATTTGAAATATGTTATGATGATAGGAGCCTTGGAAAATCCTCATATCATGTGAGCGTTTCCTGAGACCCTGGGATTTGATTCCACATCTAGATCAAGTTTATCTAAATGTGATTGGATGATGCAAATTGAATTCTTTGCTTGACATGCCCTAGCATAGGATTAAGAGGGGACTTCCAACCACATTGGTGGAGAGGTGTCGTAGTGACCATAACACCTTTCACTTAGCCACTAGTGAGATGACAGTAACACTAGAGGATGTTTACCAAATTTTTAGGATTCCTATTGTTAGAGAGTTGGTTGTGTATGATTCCACTAAGTAAGGAGGTACAAGTACATTGTGAAGAGTCTTCAAGGATGATCAAATTTGCAGCTATGAGATTCCACAGTGAGAGATGGTTGATGCATACATGACATTTCCATGTGTTCTTGCAAGATTTATTGGAGGATTTCTATGTCTCGATGATAGTTCAAAGGGACTCTCAGTTAGTTTGTGTCAAATTTTGGAGAGCATGATTAGGTAGGGGACTAGATATGCATTGGGATCCTACATGCTTGTACATTTGTACCATGATCTACACCAGGTTGTGTACCTTAGATCATCTAGTTTATCAATTGGAGTTACATTGCTACAGATATGGGCATGGGAGCATATAGCTGTCACTCATCCCTTTGTAAATAGATAGCAGCCAACTAGTCATCCATATGTTCACAGATACATAGGTCCAATTGTCTAGCATAAGCTGGGAAAACTGGAGCACTAGAGGAGGGTATTGGATGATCTTGATACAATTACATGGAGGCCAAATCTTGGCTGTGAGCAGCAGTTGGAGGATGACACTAAGATTCCCTATGTGTGCATGGCTAGATACTTGATTGGGAGGACTCAAATCATGATTGAGAGATTCCTTCTTGGGAGAGTGTTGCGATCATATGGTAGGGTACAGAGAATTCCCTAGGGATTGGCTCTTTATGCATAGAGATGGGTGGATATACCAGAGTGGGGACCCACTTTATCATATGATGTAGCATGTCAGGAGTACTAGGGACTCCAACTAGTGATATGGGAGTATCACTTAGAGATTATAGAGGTTGTTGTATCACAAGAGTATACCCACTACTTATTTGTACATCTCTTCCCACAAATATCTAGTCCAGATGAGCTGATACCTACACTAGATGATGATGAGAGGGAACCACCACATGCACCTAGGAAGAGGAGAGATGGAGGAGATGAGAAGGAGGGAGAGAGCAGTGATCATGGAGACAAGTATGGAGATGGTGGAGGTGGCAGAGATGGTGATGGGGGAGATGGTGATCAAGGTGACAGTGGTTTAGGTACCAATAGGCCATTATTATTTCTTAGAGTGCCTCAAAGGAGGAGATCACTAGTGGTTGCAACACAACAACATGTTCAGATTTGTTTTCCTTCACAATAGCAACAGACACAAACAACTACATTATAGTCACAGGTATAGGCCTTATAGAGTTTGCTAGCTTAGATATAGGGTTAGATGTAGACACAAGCATAGGCATAGATTTCCATGCTCACAACAGAGAGAGATATCCTAAGACAATGGTGTGAATAGGTAGAGGGACTAGTAGAGAGACTACAGAGAGTGGTTGAGGGTACTACCATAGCAGATATGGTTAGAAAGGTTACACACATCACTAGAGAGGTAGAGTACTATAGGGGATGATATAATGAGGTAGTTCCTCTATAGTGATGGGTTAGTTATGCTCAGTCTACTAGTGTCCACAATCATTCTAGGACTACCAGTAGGGGTGTTACAGGGCCACCACCTCATAGAGATCTAGGGGTAGGGCCTTCGAGTGGTATAGTAGGAGGTACAATGCCAACGTTGTCTAGAGCTAATAGAACATAGCCATTGTGATGATCCTTGATGTATTTGAGACATTTGATGATGTATACACTGATTATGCTGAGATATTAATTCACTACCATTTTGATGTTGTATCTCTCCACTTTTTCTGACATCATTGTATACTTGACATTATGATTTTGAGATTTATATGATATGCAATGATGATTAGTGATCCAAATGTTATCTACATGATCCTATGATGGATGCCTATAATGGATGTATTTTATTTCTACGTTATGTGTTATGTGATGTTTTAATATGATGATGATATGGTTACCATATGGATGCAAAGATGATATGATAGTGCATAGATTATGTTTCTAAATTTGTTATGGATGATGTTTTTATGTTATTTGAGATGAATGTGATTATGCAAATTATACGTGATGAAATTTATTTTTGTATTTTCCTGATGCAAATATTTGTGATGTAATGCAAGAATGAATGTATGATGTAATAATGCTTTCTAGATAATATATGTATAATATGCAAATGATTATGCAACTACATGAGAATGATATGTTTTTGTTAATGTCAAGTATACTCAATCATTTAATGATAGAGAGAACATCACTTTAAAATATTTCCCACCTTGGAAAATCCATAAATACAAATGCAAAACAAATATGGATGCAATCTCACATGACCATGCAAATCTAAATATGCTAAGCTATCATTTTATTAGTCGATTTATTATGATTTTATCATCAATGAACCCTTTTGAATTGTTGAAAATGAGTAAAAACATTGATTGTATAATTAGACCATGATGAATTGAGTATTACTTTCATGATTTTTATATTGCAAGTTAACACAAGAATCTAAGTATAATTAAACTAAGATGACTTGAACATTTCTCGCGTAAATAGACAAGAGTTAATCGTTTTCACATGAAAATTCAAAATGTCATCAATGATACTTTGTAGAGCATGTCCCATGACAATTTGCATAGTAGTAATGATTAGCTCATAGACCACACAAAAATAAAAACCATTCTCCTTCCTTGATCCTCTATTTGAAGACATCAACGAGTTTCTTCAAATAAATGGTAACAAAAACCAAAGTACAAGACTTGAACATTCATGCTAAAGTGATAAAACCATGATTCAAATGAAAATAATCCATTTATATTTGTTTTGATTGATTTATTTTATCTATCGAATTTGGATGTTTGTTTTTGAAACATTTGATGATTGATATATGTTCAATGTTGAGTGTTAAGTTGCTATCTTTGTGTTTTCTACATTGTCATACTATTGTTTGTCTGTTGGTTTAAACTCATAGTTTTATTGCACCTAGTGAGTTCAAGATTTTTCCCCCAGTTCAGGGTGAGACATGACCGCCATGCCAAGATATGTATATGAGGTTTTGCGATGATAGGTAGAATGATGATGAAAGTGAATGGTTGACACATGCTCAAATAGATGAAAAAGATAATCTATCACAAATAGTGCCTATTGCCAAGTTTTCACCAATTTTTTTTATTACACTTTTTTCAGATTTTATGATTTTTATGATTTTCTTATTTTTCACTTTTTTTGGTATTTTTCAATTTATTTATTTTTGTATTTTGACTTTATTTTTTATTTTATTTTTGTATTTTTTAGGACTTTTATCATGCACTAGATGAGTTAAGTGTAGAGTTTCTTGAGATATAGGTTGTTGATGGGTTTTTCAAGCAAATCGCCTTTAGGTATAGACAACTGATATGCTCCTGATCCATAGACTGATACAAAAACAAAAGGACCTAGCCAGTTTGGTTTAAAATTTCCTTTCTTTTCTCTATCCTTTTGATTATGGGGATTTTATTTCAGGACCAAGTCACCAACCTAAAAATCTCTTTGTTTGACCTTATGATTATAAATTCATGGCATCCTTTATTGATAGGCTTTGAGGTGGTCAACTGCTTGTTGACGACACTCATCCAATACTTACAACTCTTGTAGCGTAGATACTCTATAATCTTCCTCTAAAATGATTCCCTTCAAAGACACACAGAAGGATGGTAGCTCTACCTCAATAGGTAAAATGGCCTCTAATCCATAGATTAGAGCATATTGTGTGGCTCCTGTTGGGGGGTATGGTAAGCTCACAAAGTAGGGTTCAATTGAACGTGCCAATCATGTCCAGCATCGTTGAAAGATCTACCATTGTTAGTGACAATGGACTAAGGAATATTGTATCGACAAATGATGTAATTTAAGATAAAAGAGGAATTTTTTTTTCCTATGATTGTGGTTAGGGGAACAATTCAATCCACATTGTAAAATACTCAATGGCTATGATGATGAGTTTTTTGTCCATTTGACAAAGATGGATGAATCTTACCTACAAGATCTAGTCCCCACTGACAGAAAGGGAATTTTGATGCAAACAGTTGCAGCTCCTATGTTGGTTCGTGTATGAGGTTTCCATGAATTTGACATTTTTCACATTTCTTGACAAATTGAAAAGGCTCCTCCATATTCAGCATCAATACCCCAAATGTAGGAGTTTCTTAGTGAGAGTTAGTCCACTTGAATGAGTTCCACAAATACCTCCATGAACCTCAGGTAGTGCGGTTTTAGCTTCGTTATGTTCAATACACCAAAGGAGAGTACCATATAGACCTCATTAATAAAGTACATCAACTATCAGGGTGTGTTGAATTGCTTGTTAAATAAAGTTACATTTCTAGTTTCAAGAAAGATTGGGTGGTAGGGTATTGTCTCTTAGATAGGTGTAGATCTTCCCCTAGATAGAAGAGTCAACTTTGATTAGATGATATATGACTTGGGATTCAGGGTTATCATAGGTAGGGTTAAATAGTTGTTCCACCATGAACTTATAACAACTTCATTTTTCAGGTATTTATAGGAGAGAAGAAATGGTGGTCATATCATCAACAACTTTGTTATCCCCTCTTGGAATCTGCTCAAATTTGATCTCCACAAAGTACTTCTTGAAATCATCCACCATTCTTTTGTACGATATCAATTTGTCATCATTTTTCTGATAATTTCCATTCACCTAATTTATGACCAATTGAGAATCTCCATAGACTTGCAAATATGTGATTTTTCATTCTATGACTACCTTGATTTTGATGATCAATGCTTCATACTCAGCCGTGTTGAGTGCAGGGAAACATTAACCTATAATACTTTGGATCGATGTGTTCTTGAGGCATGACAAATAGGATTCTGGCACTTGATCCATGTTGCATGTAAGATCCATCAAAATATAACATCCACTGTTGTGTTAACACTATAAGGAAATCTACATCTAGAAAATCAATGTTCATGTGATGATCATCTTGTAATGGTGCTTCAACTAATTGATCCACTATGGCTTAGCCCTTGATTTCTTTCCTATCCATATATTGGATGTCAAACTTGCTCAATATCATTATCCACTTGGCTAGTCTTCCTGTGACCAGGGCAGTTTTGTTGAGTAGATACTTCAATGGATCAATTTTTTCTATGAGTTTGATGGTATGGGTTGACATATAGTGTCTTAGTTGCTGAGTAGCAAATACTACTGCTAGAAAATATTTTTCAATAAATGTGTAGTTGATTTCATAACCATTCAAGGTTCTACTGATGTAATAAATAGCCCTTTCTTTTCTCACAATCTTCATGTGCTAGTAGAGTGCCCAAAGACACCTCTATTTTTTCTATGTAGAGTAATAATGGTTTTCTGTCTATTGGTGGTACCCGTATGGGCAGCGACATTAGATACTGCTTTAGTTGATTAAAATTTACTTCACATTTTTCATCCCATTTCAAAGAAAAATTATTGTGTAGCAAGTGATTAAAAGGATTAGTTTTATCTACCAATTGTGTGATGAACCTTCTAATAGATTGAAATTGTCCCTATAAAGATCCGAGTTAGCTAATATTCTTGGGAGGAGGCATCTCCATGAGCAATTTAACTTTTGAAGGATCCACCTCAATACCTTTAGCTTATATAATATATCCTAAAAGTTTAGCTGATGTCATGCCAAATGCACTTTTCTTTGGGTTTAATCTCACATTGAACTTCTCCAATTGGGTGAAGATTTTTTCTAGGATTTCCAGATGTCCTTCTCTAGTGAATTATTTGGCTAGCAAGTCATCTACATAGTCCTCCATAAAGGTGTGCATCATGTAATGAAAGATAGTGGTCATCACACACTAATAAGTAGATCTAAAATTCTTTAACCCAAAAGGCATTACGTTTCAACAAAATGCACCCCATGGGCATGTGAAAGTAGTTTTCTCTTGATCTTTGGGTTCTATTTTTATCTGATTGTAGCTGGAAATGTTATCCATAAGTTATAGAATTGCATGACTTATTGTTGAATCTATGATAATGTCAATGTTAGGCAAAGGAAACGATCTTTCAAACAAGCCTTGTTAAGATTTCTAAAATATGTACATATCATGATACCATTATCTAGTTTTGAAACTAGTACAATATTTGAGATCCATTCAACATAATCAATGGGTTGGGTAAATCCTACATCTAGTAGTTTCTTCAATTCAACTTTCCCTAATAAGGTGATATGCAGATGTATTTTTCTCAATTTTTTCTTCATTGGCTTCACTCTAGGTGGTAGGGATAAATGGTGTATGATAAGATCTAGATTTATATCAGGCATGTCAGCTCAAGACCAAGAAAAGTTGACTTGTCTCGGGTATGTGCAGGATCATG
Source organism: Sequoia sempervirens (assembly GCA_007258455.2). Classification (NCBI taxonomy): domain Eukaryota; kingdom Viridiplantae; phylum Streptophyta; class Pinopsida; order Cupressales; family Cupressaceae; genus Sequoia; species Sequoia sempervirens. The sequence continues at coordinate 174,669,206 of VDFB02256132.1, read as the reverse complement.
ATGGGCCAAAAAGTGGCAATATGATGGGTATGTTGTTGACAACTATTTTTTTATCCAAAATTGATGAAACGAAAATGGTTTTTAAAGGAGATTCGCAACTTTCCAATGATATAAATTATGCTTTACTTTGAATTTAATTAGTAATTATTATTCATTTTCTATTCAAATTATGACTAAAGTCCTGATTGATAGGCTGATTGAAAAACATCTATAGCTTTCAAATGGTATCATATTTTTTGAATCCAAAACATGTGTCACATTCTATGCTTCACATACTATAGGATTAAAAAGAGAAAATTTGAATTTCATGAAGTTTTGACCAAGTTAGGGTGGTCAGACATACGCGTTTTTATATTTTATAAAAAGTTGTAATAAAAATTTATAATTAATTATTTATGTGGAAAAAATACAAAAAAATATGCATCATGTTAGAATGATTCCTACTTATATCAAAAATATTATAAAAAAATATTATCATTTTACTATGGTTAGGGTGGTCATGGACACCTACTTATTTTTCCAAATTTAAGTACCTTTGCATTGAAATTTCAAATTTTCACCAAATAGATTTTTTGTTTTAAACAAACCTAGTAGTTTAGAAACTATATTCAATTTGCTACAGATTCTATTCTTACATATTTTTGAAATAATATAGATAACTTTTTCAAATTTTAACGTCAAGTTGTCTAACTCTAATTTTTTTGAATTTTTTGCCACTTAAGGGCCTATTTTTTCCATGGTGATTCTGCACATACCCTCTCTCTTCAAATAATTTGGTGAAGCTTGGTTTTCCTTCCTCTATCATGAATGCTGCTAGATATAGGATCTTCACTATTTCAACTATGCCAACATTGATGGATTGTATGGTTTAACTAGTACTGAAGATCTCTCATGAAAGTCCTCAGGAAGAGTGCCAAATCTCCCATCTTTCAGTGCTTGAGAGAGGTTTTCACTATTAGATGTGCTCTTTATTTTTACTTTTTCCTGATCTAATACTACCATTAAATGGTTTTCACCATTAGATCGATTTTTTATATTCATTTTAGAGTTGAGAGATTTGGCACTCCCCTTGTCTGAAGCTTTGTTATGAGATTCACTAGTGGAACATGTTTTGGGATTATTAGAGAAAAGGAAGTTCACAATTGGTGCAGGAGCACCCATGGGTCTAAGGGACCTAGAATCATTTGTTATTTTTTGTCTTCTTTTTCTAATTTTTGAATAAGGTCTCATGGACCATTTCATTGCTTTGTAATAGGTATCCTATGGATTTTGTGGAGTTTTTGGTCTTGATGACCAACTTTTTGTACAAACAAGGTCTCCATCCTCCTTTGTAAGTCTAGTGCATTTTGGAAAATTAATGAAATAAGGATGCCTTAATGTAACTATACACTTGAGGGGAGTCACCTTGATCATTTTACTTTGATTGGATGCCTTTCACATATTTGGGAAGCATCTTTGTAGGCAAGTTGGTGAAAATTGTCTAAATTGCCTTAATTGGGCATTAAAGAGTAAAAATGAAGTCTAATTGTGTTTCCAACAACCAACTAATTCAAATGGAAGTTTTAGGACATTGGAGGGAGTTAGGAGGCTTCAAATATTATTTTCTTGGTTGAGGCAAGGCTGTTGAACAAGTTTGGAAGGAGTTTCTAAGAAGAAGTTGTTGTTTTTATGTGTTTTTCATAAAGAAATTGTTGATACCATACATTGTACGGCCTGTATGTGTTGTTCCATGCTCTAATACTATAATGGTTGGATAGATAATTGAATAAAATTTCTTTTGGCGTTGGAATGGTGTGATTTCATGGAGAATTGAGTGAGTTATCCCCATTTTACTACCGAGTGGTCTCAAACCCCTTGTTTTTCCTATAGAATTTGTTGATCATGTGCTTGGTACGATCTGTAAAAAACATTTTATGCTGAAAAACTGTAATTATTGGAAAGAGGATTGAATAAGATTTATTTTGGTGTTGGATTAGTAAGTTTTTATTGAGTATTAAGGGAGATATCTTAATTTTACTCCCGGGTGGTCTAAAAACCCTTAAAATCAGGGTTTTGGGTGAAAAATATATATTTCTTCCATTCCCACATTGTAAAATTGCTAAATATCAGTGGGATGGAGGATATAAGGGTGTACCATCATGTGCTCATGGTCTTGGAGAATGGAAGGCTCATTGGAGGAAGTGGTGTAAGATTTGTGGCTTGACATCTCTATGTGGCAAGCCTAATTAATAAGCAAAAAAGTGAGTTTTTTGCTTGATTTTGGAGAATCTTATTGAGAGGCACTTAGGGATGATGTTGGAAAGTGTAAATAACCTATAGGAGTCTAAATTATGGATTTGGGGTGTAGGGGTGAGCCCAGGTAGTCAAGACTCAGGTGTACGTCTTTGGATTAGGCCTCTTGGAGCAACAATAGAATAGGCCATTGTGGATTATGCTTTAACACTAATGAAGAGTGGATTTAAGGCTTTGTAGGAGTCCATGTTGGGAGCCCAATATCATTGGTTTGGTGTCATAACAGTCCTCCATGTGGATTTCAAAGTGACTATCCTACCGAGTGAAGTTAAAAGCCTTCAAGGTGAAAGAGGCCTAAGTCATTGAAATGAAGAATAATTGTTGTTCCCTAGGTGCAAGGTGGGTTGTTGAACCTTGATTTGGCCTGTGTACACATGTTTCAAGTGTTTCTAAATCCCTTGGGTGGTCTGAGTTTATAACCTTAGGTGTGAGAGGTTTATTCCTTGAAGGAATAGTTGAGTTTAGGACTCCTCATAAGAGTATTTGAGAGAAGCATTATGTAGTGTCTTTTCCATTTGTGGTTGTGTGTTTCCTTCCCTTCCACTCTGCATCAACAATGGCATCATCATTTGGAAAGATAAGTATATCAAGTAGCTTAGTTTGGTCCTAGTCAATCCGTTTAGGGTGTACCAATGGTAAAGAATCATTAGATTGGTTAAGGTCAAAAGGGGTAAGTGTCATGATGGCAACATCGTCAAAGTGTTCAATAGAATACCAAGGTCTATGATGTTACTCTCTTTTGAAGGATCTATCTTGCTTGAATTATAATCGTCTTCACTAGAGTCATTGATATGTTGTGATCCAAATTCAAGAGGTCTAGACCCTAAACTTTGTCCCTCCATACATGTTGGTGCATACCTTTGTATCACATCAATTTCTCTGTCATGACAAGATTCTTTAGAGAGCGAGTCTCATTCATACTTATTGGAATCCATTTCAAAACTATCTCGCAATTGGAGGAATAGTTCAATGATCTACAACTTGGATTCTTCTTTTGACTCTTTATATGCTAGCCATGTTTTGTCCTTTGCATTAGTTATGGTAGGCTCTATTGGTTCTATGATACTTTCTTTTCTTTTTCTGATAGGACCTTTCCCTTCATATCCCATCTTCTCTAGGATTATAAATCCTTTACCATATGGTACAGTTAGCACATTGGAAGTTGATGCTTGTGATGCTTCTTCATCCTTGTACAAATAATTTAAAACATCCCTTTCTTCAAATTTATCCACTAAAGTGCCTTCTTTTACAAACTTATTGTCAAAGAGTGTGGTTGGTTGTGAGGATTGTTGTGTTGATGTGAATGGTTGCCCATATGACTGAGGAGAAGATAGTAGCTATAAAATACATAATGAATTCTTAATTAAATATTTACCCATGCCTTTTTCTTTCAACTAGATCTTTTTCTCAAATTGTTTTGATAAGGAATTTAATTTTCTTTCATTGTTTGAGGATGTGGAATCACTGATACCTTTGTACTTTTGACTAAACCTTTTCCTCAAGATGATTTGATAGAAAACTGATTTTGACCTTCCTTGTTTGATGAACCAAGAGTGTTGGTTTCCCTTTTATGTGGTACAAAAGTATCTTGGACTAATTTAAGAGTGTTGCAGTATTGAGGATTGTTGGAATCAACTGAAATAGTAATCTCTTTTCCATTGAAAGGAAATTTAAAATATTGATGATACATTTATGACACTCCTTACATTTTGTGGATCCAAGGACGTCCCAAGAGTATATTGTATGTCAATTCCTTGTCTAACATTTGAAAGATTATATCTTTTACCACCAATCCCACTTGAATTGGTAACACTATCAATCCTTGGGAAGATCTCTCTTCATCATCATAGGCTTTTATAGTGAATTTTCTTCTAGCATCAATTGCATTTTCTAAATATCCAAGTGCATGGATAAGTTCTAAAGTATAGATATTTAGCCGAGCTCCACCATCTATTAGAATTCGTTTGACCTAGTGTTTATGAATTAAAACCTCAATGTGAAGGGAAGCATTGTGTGTATGAGTGAGTGATGCATCATCAGTTTTAGAAAATGATAGGAAATGAGGTGCGGTCAAGTGTCCCACCATAGCTTGGAATTGACAAACTTCTAGATTATTTGGTACTATGGTGGCCACTAGAACTTGTTTGAGAATTTCTTTGTGAGCTAGTGAAATTTTGACAAGTTCCAATATTGATATTTGAGCTGGGATTTTCTACAATTGATCAACTATGTTGTATTGAGTTGTATGGGAAAAACGTGTCTTAGATGCAACTCCTTTCAATATTACTTTGACCTACCCTCTTGTGGTTGCATTGACTAGTTGACAATTTTGTTTTTCTCTAATTTTAGTGACATTAATCTAATTATCAGTCGTAACAACATGTGTGTTTAGATTTATTGGTACAATGTCATAAACTTGATTTGATGTGGTATTGATGTGGGTGCCATTGAGTTTATTTTTTGTTGTGGCAATGTCATCATTTTGATTATCATCCATAACAATGTCTCATTCATGCCCAATTGTGATGTCATTAATTAGATTATCAGCTACAATAAAGTCTCGCTTATCATGGGTTTGATCATCAACTACCTCAATATGAAGAATGGTAGAATCATAAACATAGTTCACATTTTTTCCTTTGGTGTTTGATGAAGAGGATTCCCCTTTTTCATACTTTGGTAAAGGATTTTTGAATGCCTCCATGATCAACATTTGTTTGGGGTGCTACAAATATTTCCTTTCTATCAATCAAATCTTGTACCAAATGTTTTAGTTGCATGCAGTAATTTGTTTTATGACCCTTGTTTATGTGAAAATCACAATAATGTACATCATTCCAGCATGAAGGTTTAACTCTTTTTTCCCAATCTCGTGCCTTTGATAATGTTATAGCCTTGGCTATAATAAGTTCTTTTAATACTGATTTGAGTGACTATCCGTAAGGTGTAAATATTCTTCGATTTGATGATGTTCGATATGGTGGTGGTTTATATTCAATATTGTTTTGATTGTTGTTTTTATTAGTATTTTGGTTGGTGTTCTAATTTTTGTTTGGACTATTTTTAGAGGCTGTAGCTATCAAGTTAAATACTAGTTTTGCATTTTATGTTTCAGTTGCACTATCATTGCTACCAATATTTTTATTTCTTTCCCAAAATTTTGGTTAATCACTACTGTTATAATGATTAGAGGTTTTTGCTGAGTTGTTTCCTTCATTGTAAATTTTCAAGACTCCTCTCTTGACTAAAGCTTCTTCAATTTTGATTCCATTTTCAATTATTTTTTCAAAGGTAGGTGGGCATTGCAATTCAAGTCTATAGCTCATCTCATCATTTAGATTGTCAATAAATATTTTCATCTTTTCCTTTTCAAGTATGGGACCAACATATCTTGAAAATAATCTTCTGCATCTGTTTAAAAATAGAAGGAATGATTCGCCCTTGGGTGATCCCACAATAGTGGTTTACAATTTTTGGCCAAACTGGACACTAAAATATTTTTTTATAACTAAATATTCACTTTCGGGCACCTATAGCAGCTAAACCAAGAGGAATTTGTAGATGATGCAAACTAGAGTTTCATGGAATTTTGTCTATAGATTCTAAATATATTTTTTTCAAAATTTTTGGAATCAGATTGCACTTCTTTTTCCATCTCCCTCGAAAACTAGTTTTTTTTCAGAAAACAACATTTTTAAAAAGTGATGCTCATTGTATAATGCATAACTTTTTTTCCATGAAGGATAAAATTCTAATTCTTTCAAATTTAGATTTACAACTATGATATCTAGTGCTTCCACTTGGTTAGATAGTTTTTTATTGAATATTTTTTATTTAATCAAGTTTCAAATTCAAACCAATTATAATTCAGACATAGCGCGACCGTATAACGCGTAACTTTTTTTGTATGTATCGAAATTCAATTTATTTTTCTTTGTTGGGTCAAGGACTTCAATATCTGGTGCACTAATATTTTTAATTTCTTTTTTAATAATTTGCTATTTTTCCACATGTGCAAAACAAAGAGCTTGATTTTTGGTGAAAAACCTACATTCATGAGAAATAAAAAATAAATATAATAATCAAATTAAATTTATTTAAAATTATACTTTTTGGGAAGCTTATAATAAGGACTACATATTTGTAAAAAAAAAAATTTAAATGAATTCATTTGATCCCCCAAAAGGTAAATCAAAAGTGGTTTTTTATCAGCATTTTGATAGGTGTAAAAGAGACTCTATTATAGGTATGGTTTAAAACTAGCGGGTTTCTATCCAAGGGGGTTTGATTTAAGGTAGTTTGATCAAGCCCTCTTCAATTGGAATTCTTTAAATGGAACTTTTCAAGGCTTAAATCATTATATTTTCTAAAAATATGTGATTTCAGCAAAAATCAGTTCCTCCCAGAAATTGTAAACCACTATCGTGGCAGCACCGCCTTTTTTTGTTTTGTGTTGCAAAGGTCTTTCATGGTTATCTCATGTTGGATGCTATAGGAGTATTGGGTGATGAATTTATTAACCAACTCTTCAAAGTTCTTAATACCTAGTGTATGTTTGGAGAACCATTCCATGCATTTTCCACCTAAACTTCATGAAAAAAGTTTCATCGAATAAGTCTCCTTGTGTGAAAATTCAATGCTCATGGTTCAAAATTACCTTACATGATCTATAGGATCAGTTTTTCCATACATTTATCATACTTTGAAAATACACAATGCTTGAGAAAATGAATCATGTTGATAGTTTGATCAAAAGGATATGGGAAAATGTCTTGCAACAAATATCTTTTGGTGGTTCCTCTTTGCATGTCTTGAATCTACTGTTGGAGATTTTTTATTTAATGATTTAATGTAGCCATGGGATCTATGCTTGGAAAATTAGTTTTAGTTTTTTTAGGAGCTCCTTTCAATTGATTGACATCAAAGTCATGTGGAAGTTTGAGACCTTGATTAGCATTAAAAAGTATTTTTCCCCATCTTTTTCAAAAATATTTTTCATGAACTTATGGAACTTGGGATCTTGTTGAGTTGTTTGAATGCCTGCCTCAGTAATTTCATCATTTTCAAGTTAGTGGAATCTATGGAATGGATTTTCCTCACCTTCAACCATGGTGTTTTGAGTCTCTACTTCTTTTTCTTTGAGTTTCTATATTTGTAATCTTGTTAAAATAGGCATACAAGTGTTATAATTTTCACTAAACTTTGATCTTTGTTTGGAGGAGTACCAAGGATAATAACTAAGTCAAATAGAATGACAAATTCTATTGATGAGACTAAGTTAAATATGATTATACAGAGTTTTTTCATGATGAAGGATGACAAATCCTGATGGTGAAACTTAGCTTAATAATCAAAGGTTTGATCGATGTTTAGGTACCATAAGATGGTAGATCTTGGTTTAATTTGAAGAATTGCACTTGCAAAGTCTAGTTTCTTCAAATTTAAAGCACTATTGTGATTGAGGAATGATTCTATTTTGGAAAAGATCTTGAATTCTAATTTTAATTGTCTAATAGATGTTGAATTCTGCTCTTTGGTTTTGAATTTACTGCATGTGCTAAAATAGGGTATGAATGCACTAAAATATGGCACAAATATGCTAGAATAGAGATTGGATGCACTAGACTATCCCCTAGATGCACCGGAAAATGAACTCAATGCACTAAAAGATGGACTCAATGCGCTAAAATATGGACTGAATGTGCCAAAAGATGGCTTAGATGTGCTAGAATATGGTTTAAATGAGCTACAAAATGACTTAGATGTGCTAAAATATGGGTCAAATGCACTAAATAAAGCCAATGATATGCTCGAGTGCCCATAAATATGATTTTGTCTTAATTCTCTATTGGACTATTAGGTAAATGCACTAAATGGATTTGCAAATGTGCCAAAAAAATGGAACGGATGTGCCAAAAAATTCCCTAGATGCACTAGAAAAAGCAATGTATGCACTAGAACAGGGAATGCATGTGCTAAACTAGAAGTGTTTCATTGTTTTGATAGTCTATCTAGTTATTTTTCTTTTAAATCAGTGAATCTAAATGTTTCCAAGGTATAATCTTCTAAACAATGTTTTTTTCTTGGTTTCCTTGTTTGTGAATTATGTGAATTAAGTGTTCTTAAATGGATGACTTTTTAAAAAATGACCTCAAACACAACAACAAATTGTAAAACAGTTGTGCCAAGCCTAAGAACTAAACATTAAGTGTATGTTAAGGAATCCATTCTGATTCCTTTGATTTCCATAGGTATAACATAGGATGAAATAGATCAAACACTGTTCTAATGTCAAGGGTCATTCATAATACCACAACCCACATCTTAGAACTATGTTAGCTCACATAGTCATGTCACCCCCTAGGGGTTCCCATGTTTTTTCCTTTCTCAGGTCTTAACCAAAGTTGAATCCTCCACTTTTGGCTAGTAATCCCTAATAGTTATATGGTGAGTATCTTGGAGGTAGATTCTCCCCCCCCCTTGCACTGTAATATTACACATGTTCAGAGACTAACTCAATTGACTTCTATACTTAGGTTCATAGTAAGGGTTTCTGTTCAATTTGCAACAATAGATAGACTCCCTCAAGAGACCTCCCAACCTTTAGAAAAAATAATTTAGGGGTGGTTATCTTGCAAACTACCATTGAATTGCAGGTTTCCCCAAATTCACTTTTGATTATAGTGGGTCAGAAAACTTGGCTTTGGTTGTTCCCACTTAGATAGTTCCCGTAGGGTGGGTACTTTTTCCCACTACAATAGACCTTCTAAAGGTGTTAATATAAAGCAAGAAATAGTGAGTCTGACATTCTAGTCAACCAGTGAAGGGGAGAGCATAGGCCTATCACTTTACAAGCACATTAGACAAGGGGTTCATTAACCTTCTAATTAAACTAGATGCCTAATTTAATCAAAAGAAGTAGTAAAACAACTCCAACCCCTACAAACACTGTCAGTAGTTTGATATAATTATCTTTGACCAATGTATTAAACACCTACAACACAAAAAATATTGATCAGTTCTTGACATTTTGAATTTCTATAAAGTAAACCAGATGCACTAAAACATTAACCATATGTGCCAAAAGATTACACAGATGCACTATAAAAACTAATGAATATGTTAAAATAACAACCAAATAAACTAAAAGAATAACTAAATGTGCTAAATAAAACCCCTAAATGTGTTGTAAAATGGACATAATGCACTGAAGGATGCTTCATATGCACCATAATAGAGACTGGATGCGCTAAAAGATGTCTCGTATGCACTTAAAGAAACCATGAATGTGCTGCATAAAAATTCACATCGAGATCTATAAAATAAAACTTTCGAAAAAAATTAATAAAAATGGGGCTAAGCCCCACAGTGGGCACTAAAATGTATTGTAAAGTATTGAAATGTGTAAATGCAAAAGCAATAGATACAACACAATTAATGAGACATTGCATTAGAGAATTCAAATCATAAAACTAATCGAATTGAAACAGATAAACTCTCTAAAATCATCCCATTGTTCTCTATCTTTAGGGATTCATTAAATCATAATGGCTCTTAGATTTTTGTATGCACTATGACTATTAGAATGACAACCTAAAGAATGAGATATTGGAAAATGAAATAAATCTATTCCTACATGATGATTGATAAAGTATATGATATGTTGTAAATGATAATGATGATGTGATAAAGATATGATGCTAAAGACTATGATGTAAATGTTGTATGAAAACTGCTATGATAACTAAGATGCAACTAATATTAAAGCCATGATTATGCTAAACTAATTGCTTCTAATTGCTAATTGTTAAATGCTCAAATGCTCTCAAATGCTCAAATAAAATTTATGCATTGTAAGATTGCTCAAAGTTGGGATCCATTTGTTGTAGAATGAGGCTGCATTTATAGGATTTCTCAGGCATATTTTGATGTGGCAACAACCAATGGTTAGGATTTTAGTTGAAGAGATGAACGGTGGAGAATGAAGAAGTTAGAGGGAATAAAGGAGAGTGTTCCCTTTAATAAAACACTTTGCCAAGTGTGAGAGAGAATAAATGGATGAAGGGAGCCAAGTGTCTCAAGTTTGTTTCAGAATTTGTTGAGGAAAAAGCCCATTTAAATATTAAAGATATTTAAATTCATAAGACACATGTCATGATGAGGTGGCAAGAAGAAAGAGCTATAGATACGTGACTAAATTAAAATTTGGAATTATTCAAATTTAATAAGAAATTAATTAGATCAAACAAACTATTTGAATTTGTTTCTTTAATTAAGATTAGAGGAATATGATTTAAGATTAGAAGAATTAGAAAATGTGAACTATATAAAAAAATTTAAATTTATTTAATAAGTAGACAAAATAAGAGGTATTAATTAATTATCCTGATCGATTTTAAGTGTATACACAAAGTAGAAAGAATTCCCTTCATTATGTGTATCCAAAGTCTTCACAAAAACAAGTTATATCTCATCTCCTTATCCATAATGTAAAATATTATTTCAATTATTTTAAATTGAAGGTTGACTATAAACATAATTTTTCCAATAGTTTTTTAATTAGCTTACTGTATCTTTAGAGTGTCTCAATACACCATGATTTTCCTATAACCTATTATTTCAAGGAGACAAAATGGGATTATATTAATAACATATCAAAAGTTCTCATAACGTATGTATGATAGATCTATGCTTATAAATAAGGGATGGAATCACCTCTTCCCATTACTTTGACATATGTAGACATTTACTTCGGGTCAAAGATGAACCCAAGATCATGCAACTCCACAATTGGCGGCCTTAGAATAAGCTCAACCTGAATCGTTTTCTCTTCGAGAGCTGGAGTTGTGTGATTTGCATATTTTAACCTATTCACTAGACTTTTGCAAAGCTTCTCTTGAGATCTTCAACAAGGTCCAATGGGCAGATGCACTTGGAGGGGCGTCTCTGGCAGTAACCACATGCTTGTGATATACCTGACTCACGAGGCTCCTAGACCCGTTCGTGTTATACCTGAAATTAATAATATTGACTGTCAAATTTGTCAAAGTGGATATATACAAATTTAACTCTTATTGCGGAGATGCATGTTTTGACCAGCGTTGTTTGTTTACTCTCGGCATAGGTTTGTTTTATTATAGAATTTCGAGACTATTAAAGTGCTCGTTTGGTATTTTGTTTTTTGGTTTTGAAAGTGATCAAATTGAAACTGTAACTACCTGCTCCTTGTCAACGAATTCTACCCCTTCTCAATTAAACAAAACGGCATTGAATGTTGAACAGTATAAACGTTAAAAAAAAAAAAAGCCTTTTAGCTTCTCTGTGGGCAGTAAAGCATTCCATGTTGTAATATAGACAGTTTCGAAGTCACGAGCTTATCCTGCCATACCTTTGGAAATTTTACACAGTTGAGATTATCTGTAACTCCAACACTTGATTTTTATCTGTAACTCTAGATAGAGAAACTTGCTGCATTGACTCTTCAGGTCTAAATCATGACGTGTGAAGGAGAAATCTTCACTGTGATTTTCTTCTTTGTAAAAACACACCTTTGACACATTCATTATAAGAATTGTTCAATGAACGTGGTTTAGTTATATAAAGAATCAAATAAGATTTGACATCTTTTGTGGAAAAGTTGAGCTTTACAATCTGTGAGTAGAAACAAACTTACAAATTAAATCAATTATCTTTTAGAAAGCAATGGTTAGCTTATTTTCATAAGCTTGAATTTTTTACTCTTTGACATTGACTTTTTAACTCTAGAATTTAAAATGTATTTTAATTAGTGTATGGATGTGGATGCAATGTTTGATATTTTATTTTTTATTTTTGAAAGTGATCAAATTGAAATTATAAATACCTACTCTCCTTTACTGAATTGTATCTATTTGAATTTAAAAATAAATTCATTGAATGTTGAATGTTAAAAGTTTAACAAAATCTTTACCTTCTACCTAATCAATAAAATATTTAATGTAGTTATAAGAGAGACAAATTTCAAGAATGTATTTTATCGAGAAGAAAATATTAGTTATAAACTAACAGGTTATGCTTTTGTACTGTTAAAAAATTTACACAAGAGACGATATTTCTAGAATTGTGATAGCTCCTAGGCTTGATTTTTATATTGACTTCTATGTTGTCATTGTATTTTAAAAGAAAATTTGTTGTTGGTTTTTTTCTCTATGAAATTTTAATTATTTTATGATATGGTTTTATGAGGTTGTATCTAGAATATAAACCACCATTCATGTAGACATCTAGCATAGAAACCAACTAAGCATGCTATAGTTCATTTACTTATGGATATGTGCAGGATCATGGTGCGCCAAAAAGTGGCAATATTTGTAGGGTATGTAGCTGACGACTTTTTTTTCACCCAAAATTAATGAAACGAAAAGGGTTTTTAGAGGAGATTCTCAGCTTTCCAAAAATATAAATTATTATTTAATTTGAATTTAATAAATAATTATTATTCATTTTCTATTAGAATTACGACTAAAGTCCTGATCGATAGGTGATTGAAAACATCTATAACTTTCAAATGGTATCATATTTTTGAATCCAAAATATCGTCACATTCTATGTTTCACATACTATAGGATTAAAAAAAGAAAAATTAAATTTCATGAAGTTTTGACCAAGTTAAGGTGGTCGACAGACGAAGTTTTCATATTTTCTAAAAGTTGTAATAAAAATTCATAATTAATTATTTACTTGGAAAAAATTTAGAAAAAAATATGCATCACATCTGGACATGAGTCCTCTACTTATATATAAAATCTTACAAAAAATATTATCATTTTATTATGGTTATGGTGGTCGACAAACACCTACTTCTTATTTTTCTCTGAAATTTAGATACGCATTGAAATTTTAAATTTTCACCAAATAAATTTTATTTATTTTTAAATAAACCTAGTATTTTAGAAACTACATTCAATTTTCTACAAATTCTATTCTTACATATTTTTGAAATAATATAGATAACTTATTTAAATATTTACGTCAAGTTGCCTAACACTGATTTTTTTGAATTTTTTGCCACTTAAGGGCCTGTTTTTTGCACGATGATCTTGCACATACCCTTATCTAAAAAATTTATATGTTTAGGCTCTCCATCATTCCCACCCATAGACACATATATAAATGGACATATACAAAATGCAAGTGAATTTTTTTATTCAATTATTTAGATATTATGGATTAAACCATTAACCATATTAAACTATGCACACTAAATATTTTATAAATTCAAATTAGGTTGGAAACTCAAAATTCCCGTAGTGGAAAGGAATAAAAGCGGACCAATAAAAGAAAATTCAATATAAAAAAAAAATATCTCGAAACAACCACACACTTCCTTAATTAAATTTAATTCTTTGAATGAAGTGTAAATATTAGGTTGGCCAAACCTAATAAAAACACAAATTAACATTGATGTACACACTTCCCAAAAAGAAGATGATACATGGATGCCACAACACGCTTCCTTAAGCACGAGAATGCAACTAAGAATATTCTAGATACATATGCAACAAAACAAAAAACATCAATCACTAAATACCTTTCACCAATTTGTCTGGACTATATAAACTCACACTTAAATTCTGAAACATGACTTCTAGATCACCAATCTTCAAACCTCTTTTCCAAATCATAGAAAAGACCTTCACAAGATGTATTTCAGATCTACAAGATCTGAAAAAAGTAGAGGACTATAGAGCAACAATATTTCTCGTAGTCCATAGAAGACCAACTCTACCAGAACAGTTCACATACCAGTGAAAGTAACTTTCATGTACTATCAAACTAGAAACTAAAACTTAGAAGGTATCACCACTAAATAACCATTATCAAACCTTCATATCTACACAAGCATAGGATCAACCCAAGAGAAATGCAAAGCACACGCCAGAGGACATTTTGACTTCTCTTCTTTATTAATTTTTTTAAAAGAACTTAGAAAATCATCAAACCAACACATCTGCTACACCATAAAGATAGCTCCATGTACTCACAACATCTCAAAATATTAGTTATACATGTACAATCTACAACATACTGAACTGTGTTGACAACAATGACAATATTAATGACAACACCACCAAACTTGCTCATACTTGAAACAATCTCCCCCTTTGTCATTGATGGAAACACATAATGTAAAAAAAGAAAAAAAAACCTTCAAAGACAACATCTTTCACAATATCCCGATACAACACCTTCTCTTCTTCTATAATTATTTTTCACATGACTTTCTCTCCCCATTTGACATCAATGGAAAAGATCAACAACACTGATTACTCCCCATTAGAAGTACACTCATACTGCAACCATAAAAATCTTTTCTACTCCCCCTACGAAGTAGATCCATTTATCAGTCCAGATAAATGAGGAATTTGTGAATTCACTCGACTGATACACCTTCATGTGCACCTAGTTAGGAGGGCCAATGACCCCCAACCTCTCCCTAATATGCTTAAAAGTATCCTTCGGAAGAGACTTAGTAAATATATTTGCAATTTTTTTATTTGTGTTCACATACTCCAATCTGACTTCATTTTCAAACACTTTTTCTGTCAGAAAATGATACTTGATAGATATGTGTTTCATTCTTGAATGCATAACCGAGTTCTTTGAAATGTTTATTGCACTTTTGTTGTCATATAAAAAATGAAATAGGCTCATCACATACCGCACCAATATCTTTCATTGTTTTCTTCATCCACAAAACTTGTCTGCAGCAGGATGTCGTAGCAATATATTATGCCTCTATAGTGGATGAAGAAATCAAGTCTTGCTTTTCACTTAATCATGAAAATAATTTTCTTCCAAGAAAGAAAGAACCACCACTGGTACTCTTCCAATCATCTATACATCTAGCCCAATTAGCATTTGTATAAGCACTCAGGGTAAAATCATCATTCTTAGGATACCATAATCCATAGTCCAGTGTACCTTTAAGATATATAAATATCCTATTGATAGCTCTAGCATGTTCTTGTTTAGGATCTACTTGGAATCTAGAAATTAAACAAACTACATGCATAATATCTGGTCTAGTAGCAGTAAGGTACAATAGTCTTCCAATCATAGATCTTTATTTGCTCTGATTAGTTTTAGTAGATTCATCCGCTTTGCTCAGTTTACATCTGATTATCATAGGAGTACAAATAGGTTTGGAATCATCCATTCCAAACTTCTTCAACAATTCTTTTACCTACTTAGATTGTGAAATGAATATCCCTTTATCAGTTTGATTCACTTGTAGACCAAGGAAGATATTCAATTCAGCAATCATAGACATGTCAAATTCTTTTTGCATCTCTTGAGAAATTTTTTTACACATGCCTTCATTTCCACCAAAAATGATATCATCAACATAAATAAATACTATCAACATTTTGTTACCTTACAATTTGAAGTAAAGATTGTTGTCAGTAGAACCTTTGTTGAATCCTTGCTTTGTCAGGTATATGTCCATTCTTGCATACCAAGCTCTAGGAGCTTGCTTCAATCCATACAATGTCTTCTTTAACTTACAAACCATGTCCAATTTATCAGATAACTAAAACACTTCAGGTTGCTCCATATACAATTCTTCCTCCAATTCACTATTCATAAATGTTGACTTCACATCCATCTGATACACTTTGAAATCCTTTTGGGAAGAAAATGCCAAAAACATCCTAATAGCTTCCATTCTAACCACAGGGGAAATTTATTCTTCAAAATCTATACCTTCAACTTGTGAATATCCTTTGCATTCCTATCTTACCTTATTTCTTGCAACTTCTCCACTTTCATTCAGCTTATTCTGGAACACCCATTTCAAACCTATCTCATTTTTATTCATAGGCCTAGGGACTAGTTCCCATATCTAATACTTTTCTATCTATTGCAACTCTTCTTTCATAGCTCTTATCCAAATCTCATCTTCACATGCTTCACTTACATATTTGGGTTCAATATTTGAATGTAGACACAAATTTACCTCAACTGCAACTTTACTTCTTGTTTTCACACCTTCACTTTTATCTCCAATTATCTGATCTTTTAGATGATTCTTCTATACATACTTAGGAGTCCTAGCAGTAGGTTTTGGTTTATTTTCTTCTTCTTCTTCTTCCACTTGTTCTTTCATTTTTACTTCCTTCTTATTTTCTTCAAGTACATGTCCACATATAGGATCAATAGGTGCAACATCACTTATCTCAATAGGTCTGTGTATGTCTTCATCAACTTTCACATTAGCACTTTCAATAATCTTTCTCAATCTTTTGTTAAAGCATCTATATGCTTTGCTAGTTGTAGATTATCCACGAAAGATTTCTTCATCGCATCTATCATCAAAATTTCTAATATTTTCATCATATCTTTTAATATAGCATCTACTTCCAAATACCTTGAAATACTTCATAGAAGGAGTCTTACCAATCTATAAATCAAAAGGAGTCTTTGTGCTATTTTATCTGATCTAAACTCTATTAAGAACATAAACAATAGTATGTATCACCTCTCTCTATTAGACATCTAGTAAATTTGATTCTTTCATCAAGGTTCTAGCAACTTCATGTACTTTCTGGTTTTTCCTTTCAACTACTCCATTTTGTTGAGGGGTTGTCGAGGTAGAAAATTGTCTTCTTATGCCATGTTGTTCACAAAATGCATTAAATTGACTAGAAATGAATTCTCCACCTCTATTAGATCTCAAACACTTGATTTTTAATTTTTCTTCATTTTCCACTCTTGTTTTGAATACCTTAAATCTATCCAAAGCCTGAGTCATTTCTCTGAGAAAAACAACCCATTTCATTCGATTATAATCATCACTAAGTAGTATTAAATATCTATCATCATTTAGGCTTCTAGTCCTAGTCGGACCATAGAGATCAGTATGGATTAACTCTAGCATTCCAATCTAGTTCTCTTTTCCCTTGAAGCTGCATCTAGTCTATTTTCCCAATTGACAACTTCTACAGATAGCATTACTAGGTCTTCTGATTCTAGGCAATCCTCGAACAATCTCCTTTGCATTGATCTTGACAAATTTATCAAAATTCACATGTCCCATTCTTTGGTTCCATAACCAATTTTCATTGATTTGAGATACAATACAATGACCATCAACTCTCTTTAGTTGGTAGATGTTTCCATGAGTTCTTCTTCCAACAACAATCATATCTCCATTTTTGGATCCTTTTATTATTTCACAAGTATTGTTTTGAAACACAAGTTTAAAACCATTGCTACACATCTTACCAACACTTAGAAGGCTGTTATTCCTCAAACCCTTCACATAATATATATCATCAATATTGTTCACTCCATCAAAACTAATTGAACCTTTCCCATAGATCTTAGCTCTTAAATCATCACCAAACATAACTAAACCACCATCATATTTCTAAAGTTTGGTGAACTTAGTCTTATCTCTAGTCGTGTGATTAGAACATCCACTATCAATTACCCAATAGTCTTCATCATATCTTGTATGAAGAATTGTAACCAAAATACCTTCCATCCTATTTCTCTTATTCTCCAGAGCCTTTTTTCTTACACATTTTCTAGGGTTAGTGGATACAGATTTACTTTTCAAAGCTAAGAATACGCATTCACTATCATCAACCTCATTTTTAGATTCATTATCAGAAATTCTTGCTTCTTCTTTAACATAGTACAACTTCTTATATTTCTTATCCTTCTTATCCTTATCCTTCTAATCCTTGTTCTTCTTATGCATGAATTTATTAAGAAATCTTGAAGCATAATGACCAATATTACCACAACTAAAAGATTTAAAAGGAAACATACTTATATACTTTTCAGTTCCTCTCTTCAACTTCCTTGTGAAGTTTACTTCTAACTCATCAACACCATCACTATCTGGTCCCTCTTCAATCTTCATTTCCTTAAATTTCATTTATGTCTTTTCTTCTATCTTCTCTTCTTTTCATAACTTTCTCAACTCAAATGCTTGCGAGGTGTTGAACAACTATTCTAGAGTATACTTCTTAGGATCATACACTTCTTCAATCATAGAGATCTTATCACTATAGAAATTCGGTAGGTTGATAAGGATCTTCTCAATTATGTCTTCATATGATAGTTTTCCTCCTTGATTTCTAACTTCAGTTGCAGTCAATTCAACCCTCTAAAAGAAATTTGTAAATTATTCACCTTCTTCCATTTTTAGATTCAAAAATCTGCAGTTTGCTTCCAACTTCTTTATAATTTTCACTCTTTCATTTCCTTCATACGTGTCTTCTAACTTCTTCTAGACCTAATATGCAGTATCTAAAGAATGAACTTTAGCTCATTCATTTTTAGATAACTTGCTACAAATAGCATGCCCCACCTTCTTATTTTCTTTAAGGAGAGACCTCATCTACAATACTAACACCACCAGATGGGTATGTATACTTTGTCTCAATAGCCTTCTAGATCTTAAAACCAAGAGAGAGAATATATGATCCTTTCATCTATCCCTTCTAGTCATTGTATTCAGTTCCATCGAACATAGGGATTTCCAACTTATGCACCGTTGGATCTTCCTTAAGCGGTTAAGTTTTATACCAAGGAACCAAAGCTATCACACCAATTGTTAAATAGGTGCAAGACAATTGAGTTTGGGGGTGAATCAGTTGTCACAAAATTCAAAGTTAAAAACTCAATACTTATCAATTCCACAACCACACTATTATGTTATTAAGTAAGAGCATGAAAAACAAATAACAAAAAGTAAATCAACACAATGAACACTATACTTTTCTTTAGAAAATCCAATGAGGGAAAAACAACGGTGAGGGTTAACTCACAATATAAAGATTATAAAACAAAGGCCCACTGCCCAGAAGAGGACTCACTGTCCAAGTACAAAGGCTCACTACCTACAAAAGGGACTCAATATCCATAGAAAAGACTCATTGTCTAATAGGGAGGCTCACTACCTACAAATACAAAAGAGATCCAAAAGATCCACCACAACAATTAACACATTCACAAGATTGCAGAAACCTTTAGCTCATTGCCTTCAACACAATGAAGGACTGCTATCACTATAACTCACTCACACACACACTTATTCTCTTATGATTTGTGGCTTACTTTGATCACTTTGCATCATACTATCATATATTTCTTCACAATTCGACTAGCTTTTATACCATTCTCAACCTTAGAAACTTTCTCCAAGGTCGGCCACAAATACCTCATTTTATAAATTCAAATTACGTTGACAACTTAAAATTCTCGTGGTGGAAAGGAATAATAGTGGACAAATAAAACATAGTTTTCAAGATTAAAAAAAATCAAAAAATAGCCACATGCTTCCTTAATTAAATTTTATTCTTTGAATGTAGTGTAAATAATAGGTTAACCAAACCTAATGAACATTGATGTACACGCTTCCCAATAAGAATATGACATGTGGATGCCACAAAACACTTCCTTAAGCATAATAATACAACTCAGAATCTTTGAGATACATTTGCAACAAAACAACAAACTTCAATCACTGAATACCTTTCACTAGTCTGTCTGGACTATATAAACTCACATAGAAATACTGAAACATGACTTCCAGATCACCAATCTTCAAACATCTTTGCTAGAGCAAAGAAAAGACCTTCATAACACATATTCCAGATCTGCAAGATCTAAAACGAAATAGGGACTGCAGAGCAACAATATTTCTCCTAGTCCATAGAAGACCAATTCTGCCAGAATAGTTCACATACTAGTGAATGTAACTTTCACGTACCATCAAACCTGAAACAAAAACTCAAGAGGTATTACCACTAAATCACCATTATCATCCCTTTAGATCTACACAAGGATAGGATCAACCTAGGAGAAATATGAAGCACATACTAGAGCGTATTTTGAACATTTCCATCATTTTGACTTCTCTTGTTTATTAATTTTCTCAAAACCACTTGGAAACTCATCAAACCAACACATCTCCTACACCATAAAGATAGCTCCATATACTCACAACATATTAGCAACATCTCGGATATACATGTACAATCTGCAACACACTAAATTATGTTGACATCAATGATAAGATTAATAACAACACCACCAAACTTGCTCATACTTGCAACACCCTATACCCTTAAACCTTCTACCCTCTACCCTCAACCCTCATCCCTCAACCCTATACCCTCAACCCAATACTCTAAACCATCAACCCTATAGGTGCTCAACCCTATACCCTCAATTCTCAACCCTCTATCCTCTACCCTCTATATCTTTCCCACTCCTTCCCTCTCTCTCTCTCTTTCTCTCTCTCTCTCAATTCTCACCCTCCTACCCCCTCTCCCTCTCTCAAGTTTCTCTCTCTCAGTCACTCACTCCCTTTAACTATCTCCCCTCTACCCTTAACACTTAAATCCTCTACCCTCTACCCTTAAACTGTTAAACCCTTAAATCCTCTACCCTCCATCTCTCCCCCCCCTCCCACCCCTCTCTCTCTCTCAAGTCTCTCCCTCCTACCCCCTTTCTCTCTCTCAAATCTCTCTCTCACTCACTCACTCCTATCTCTCTCCCCTCTACCCTTAACCCTCTCCCCTCTCCCCTCTACCCTCTACCCTTTATCTCTCTCCCACTCCCTCCCTCTCTCTCTTCATTGGATCCTCAACCCTCATATATCTTTCTCCCTCCCTCATCTTCTCTCCTTGTCTCTATCTCACTTATTGATGCAGAGCTAGAAGGATTCAATAACACATCTCACAAATCCTTAACAATTTCTCAAGGCAATCATTAAGTAATGCATGCTATTAAGCATTCTCTCAACCATTCAACATGACAAGAAAACAACAGAAAAAACATTTATCTGACCTTGGATTGTGTCTTCCATAAGTAAAATATATCATTCCATGCATAACTCTATCAGCAACATAAATATAACAACCATAGGTCTTTGATTCACAACTTGCACCATAACTTTGCAGCCTTTCAATTAGGGACTATCATCACAAAATCTTTGAACTGACATAATATACCAACTATAATCACAAATTTGAATACCTTGAATAATCTTCTAAAACATATAATAAATTTAGTTACCTTTTTTATGTAACAACACTACAAATAACGTTTGTACTCTGCCCTTTTAGGCCTTTACCAATTTGATTTCACTATGAACTGAAAACAAACAGTCATTAATAACTTTCACAAAATTAAGCCAATCGCTCCAATCAATTTATAGATTATCTAGTTACAAAAATTTAATCCAATTTTTAGACTGATCCAATGGTTCAAACAAAAGTTATGAGGGTTTTACCAAAAACGGGTAACCCTTGGTAGGGTTCCAGGCTGGTTTTACAAAAAATGTCATATCTTTCTCATACCTTCATGAAATCAAATGAGACCAAGTTCAAAATGATGTAGAAACATATTACTACCTTCTCCAATCACTGCCCCTTTAGTATCAGGCCATACATTTCCGTACAAGAGCAAAGAATCACGTTTTTATAGTGTTTTCTGAGAAAAATAAGAATTCCATTGATATTCTTCCATTACAAATCAACTTCTCCCCTTGTTTTCGACCTGTGGAGGATTTTTATACATTGAGGACTAAAAATAACTCAGATAAATTGACTATAACTGATTCCAATCTCCATCTAACTAATGGACTTAACATTTACTTAATAGTTTGCTCTTTTGACAATGTTGACAATGAGGAGTAACTTTTAACATTATGGAACCAATAACCTAAAATATGATTTCCTAGGATTCAAATGACCTCATGCATATCAAAAATGGATCATTAAGCCTTATTAAACATTAAGACATCAACAAGGAATACTAAACCCAATAAGGCCTCATGGAGGCATGTGATCAAATAGGTGCTCCTGCACCAAACTCCCGAGGGCAAAAGAATTCAAGCCCCTTTGAATTGTCTTCTTCCGGGTCTTCCAGTTACTTTGTACCTTGTCCTTTGTCTTTGCAACCATCTTTGGTCCTTTCCTCATTTTCTTCTTCTTATGTCTTCTCCTGTCAAGCATCCCTACAACTTGGAAGTCCCAAAACTCTAACATATCATCAAACACTTCACTTTGTCCTTCATAACCTACACATACATAGTCGAAGGAAAAATTAGAAACAAAACATAGAGACCTTGAGGTCTCCTCCTTCTCTTCTTGTACTTCAAATTCTTCTTTACCCATGACCAACTTATCCAATCTTGACACCAATTCACTTTCAACCTCAATATCCTTGTTTTCTTCTACCTTGATGAGTTCTTCTTCCTCTTGTTTGAATTTTCCATCACCAACCTTACTATTCCATTCTTCTTCAATAGCTGCATATTGTGCACATAAATCTTCTTCTTCATCTTTGACTAAATTTTCTGCCTTCTTTTGTTTTCTTTGCTTCTTCATAATATTCTTTATAGGCCATTTTAACCCCTTTGAAATTGGTATATGCCAACTCCTTAGTGCTTTCTTAAGAAGTTGGTGTTCTTTATCTAATCTTTCCAACCTTTTGCTCATCTCTTCCATGGCTTTTTCAAACTCTATTTGTCTTGCCTTCTTTCTCTCCATCTTTCTCAACTCTTTTTCCTCTCTTTCCTTCTTCCTTCTTGAATCCTCAGCCTGCAAACATCTTTCCAATCTTCTCAACAAATCCATCTCCACAAGCAAGTCTCTCCTTGCTTCCACTTCACTTTGCCACACCTAGGAAATCAGGTTCCTTCCTCAACCTGTACAACACACAACCACAAACAACAACACAAAACCAACAAACTTCACCAGCGGGTGATCCCATAATAGTGGTTTACAATTTTTGGCCAAACTGGACACTGAAATTATTATTTTTAACTAAATCTTCACATTCGGGCACCTATAGCGCATAAATTGTGAGGAATTTGAAGATGGTGCAAACTAGAGTCTCGTCAAATTTTGTCTTTAGATTCTAAAATATTTTTTTCAAAATTTTTGGAATCAAATTGCACTTCTTTTTCCATCTCCCACAAAAATTAATTTTTTTCAGAAAACAACATTTTTAAAAAGTGACGCACACCGTATAACGCATAACTTTTTTTCCATGAAGGATAAAATTATAATTTATTCAAATTTAGATTTGTAACTTTGATATCTAGTGCTTCCACTTGGTTAGATATTTTTTTATTGAATATTTTTTCCTTAATCAACTTTCAAAGCCAAATGAATTATAATTCAGACACAGCGCGACCGTATAACGTGTAACTTTTTTTGTATATGTCAAAATTTAATTTAATTTTTTTGTTGGATCAAGGACTTCAATATCTGGTGCACTCATATTTTTCCTTTTTTTTTATAATATTCTATTTTTCCACATGTGAAGAACAAAAGAAATTCATTTTGATGAAAAGTATGTTTAATAAAACTTAAAAACAAATACATAACAAAACCAAAACATATTAAAATTATATTCATTGGATAGCTTGTTCTGAGGAATACCATAATCATTTGAAATAAATTTTAAATGAATTCATTTGATCCCCAAAGCTAAATCAAAAGTGATTTTTTATCAACATTTTGATAGGTGTAAAGGAGACACATTTATAGGTATGGTTTAAAACTAGTGAGGTTCTATCCAAGGGGGTTTGATCTAAGGTGATTTGATCAAACCCTCTTCAATTGGAATCCTTAAAATAGAAATTTTTAAGGCTTAAATCATTATATTTTCTAAAAATATGTGATTTCAGCTAAAATTCGTTCCTCTCAGGAATTGTAAACCACTATTATGGCAGCACCTGGCCCATATCTTTTCTATGCTTTGATACCACTTTGATGGAGAGCTAGAAGGATTCAACAACACATCTCACAAATCCTTAACAATTTCTCAAGGAAATCATTAAGTAATGCATGCTATTAAGCATTCTCTCAACCATTCAACATGACAAGAAAACAATAGAAAAAACCTTTATCTGACCTTGGATTGAGTCTTCCATAAGTAAAATATATCATTCCATGCATAACTCTGTCAGCAACATAAATATAACAACCATAGGTCTTTGATTCACAACTTGCACCATAACTTTGCAGCCTTTCAATTAGGGACTGTCATCACAAAATCTTTGAACTGACATAATATACCAACTATAATCACAAATTTGAGTACCTTGGATAATCTTCTAAAACATATAATAAATTTAGTTACCTTTGTTATGTAACAACACTACAAATAACGTTTGTACTCTGCCCTTTTAGGCCTTTACCAATCTGATTTCACTATGAATTGAAAACAAATAGTCATTAATAACTTTCACAAAATTACTCATTAAGCCAATCTCTCTGGTCCATTTATAGATTATCTAATTACACAAATTCAATCCAATTTTTAGACAGATCCAACGGTTCAAACAAAATTTATGAGGGTTTTACCAAAACGGGTAACCCTTGGTAGGGTTCCAGACTGGTTTTACAAAAAATGTCATATCTTTCTCATACCTTCATGAAATCAAATGAGACCAAGTTCAAAATGATGTAGAAACATATTACTACCTTCTCCAATCACTTCCCCTTTAGTATCAGGCCGTACATTTCTGTACAAGAGCAAAGAATCACGTTTTTACAGTGTTTTTTGAGAAAAAATAAGAATTCCATTGATATTCTTCCATTACAAATCAACTACTCCCCTTGTTTTCGACCTGTGGAGGATTTTTATACATTGAGGACTAAAAATAACTCAGATAAACTGACTATAACTAATTCCAATCTCCATCTAACTAATGGACTTAACATTTACTTAATAGTTTGCTCTTTTGACAATGTTGACAATGAGGAGTAACTTTGAACATTATGGAACCAATAACCTAAAATATGATTTCCTAGGATTCAAATGACCTCATGCATATCAAAAATGGCTCATTAAGCCTTATTAAACATTAAGACATCAACAAGGAATACTAAACCCAAT
Organism: Sequoia sempervirens; assembly: GCA_007258455.2. NCBI lineage: Eukaryota > Viridiplantae > Streptophyta > Pinopsida > Cupressales > Cupressaceae > Sequoia > Sequoia sempervirens. The sequence continues at coordinate 174,644,000 of VDFB02256132.1, read as the reverse complement.
AAGGCCTCATGGAGGCATCTGATCAAATAGGTGCTCTTGCACCACTTATCCCTCCATCTCTCCCTCCATCCATCCCTCCCTCTCTACCCTAATTTCTCAACCGTATACCCTGAACCCTTACACCCTTAAATACTCAACCCTAAACCCTAAACCCTCAACCCTTAATCCCTCTACCATCTACCCTCAACCCATAAAACCTTAAACCCAAGTAAACTCTCTACCCTAATCCCTCAACCCTCATGACCCTTAATCTCTCAACTCTCAACAATGAACCCTTAAACCCTAATCCTACAACCCCTATACCCTCTACCCTATACATTGGACCCTCAACCCTCAACCCCAATTTCCCAACCCTATACCCTCAATCCTCTACCCTCAACCTAAAACCCTCAACCCTTAAACCCTAAACCCTTAAACCCTCTACCATCTACCCTCTACCCTCTTAAACCCTCAACCCTCAACCCTCAATTCTCAACCCTCAACTATTAATCCCTCAATCATCAATCCTCAAACCCTAAATCGTCAACCCTGATACCCTCTGCCCTGTACATTGGACCCTCAACCCTAATCCTTCAACCATATGTACCCTAAACCATAATCTCACAAACCTATATCCTCAACCCAATACCCCAAACCATCAACCCTATAGGTCCCCAACCCTATACCCTCAATTCTCAACCATGTACCCTATACTTTGGATCTTGAACCCTCATATATCTTTATCCCTCCCTCTTCTTCTCTCCTCTCTATCTCACTTATCCCTTCATCTCTCCCTCCCTCCATCCCTCCCTCTCTACCCTAATCCCTTAAACTATACCCTCAGCCCTTAAACACTCAACTCTCAGCCCTTATAACCTAAACCATTAAACCTTATACCCTCTACCCTCAACCCTTAAACCCTTAAACCCAAGTAAAATCTCTACTCTAACCCCTCAATCCTCTTGACCCTTAATCCCTCAACCCTTAACACCCAACCCTTAAACCCTAATCCCTCAACCCCTATACCCTCTACCCTATACATTAGACCCTCAACCCTAATCCCCTAACCCCATACCTCGGGCCCCTACCCTCAACCAAACCTCAACCTCAACCCTAAAACCATAAACCCTAAACACTTCACCTCTACCCTACCCTATACATTAGACTATCAACCTCAACTTTAACCTTAACTTATCATCCAGCTGATTAAACTCCACCTGTTTGATACTTCTATTCTATACGCTTGACCTCAACCTTGCCCTTCATTATGGCGTTTCAACCTTAATCCCTTTAACCCTATACCGGAACCTAATACGTGACCCTCAACCAACCTTGTTAGGTCATCAACCCTATACCCTCACCTCAACCTCTACCGTTTCTTTGATCTCAACTATTATATATCTTTTGTACCTACTCTTCTATTCTACTCTCCATTCCATCCATCAATTTCTCCCTTCTACTCCATCCCTAACCTTAAACTCTCAACCCCTAAACCATTAAACATGTATCCCAAACCCAAAGCCTAAACTATCAACCCTTAAACCTTAAAACCCTTAAACCCTCTACCCCTCAACCCAATACCCCCTATGCTCAACTCTAATCCCCAACCTAAACCCTAACCCAAGAAAAACTCTATACCCCAATCCATAAACCCCTCAACCCCACACGCCAACACTTAAAACCTCAACCCTCTATCCTCTACCCTCAACCCTCAACCTAAACCCTACTACCTCAACCCCTATACCCTCTACTCTAAACATTAGACCCTAAACTCAATCCCTCAACCTTATACCTCAATCCTCTAACCAACTCCTAAACTCAACCCTCAACCTCAAACCCTCTACCCTTTACCCAATACATTAAACTCTCAATGCTCAACCCTCAACTCTAATCCCCAACCCTCAACCCTTAAACCCCAAAACCTCAACCTATATACCCTCTACCATTTACATTCAACCCTCAACCTAATCCTTCAACCATATATCCTCAAACCTATACCCTAAACCCTCTACCCTCAACCCTAACCCCTCCACCCTAAACCCTTTAACCCTAAACCCTTAAACCTTATACCCTCTACCCTCAACCCAATACCCTCTACCTTGAACCCTAATCCCTCAACCCTCAACCCTTAAACCATAATACCTTAAACCATCAACCCTATAGGTCCTCCACCCTAATTTCTCAACCCTATACCCCCAACTCCTATCGCTTTCTCTATATCTATACATCTCACCTCTCTCTCCCTCCCTCTCTCCTACCCTCTCTAATTTTATCTATCTACCTTGTCCCTCTTTTTGTGTACCTCTTTGTCAATCAATCCCTACCACCTTTTCCTGCTCCCTCTATCTATCTCTCTATATCTCACTCCCACTTCCTCTCCATCACTCCCTCTCTCTCCCACTCCCTATCACCCCATGTCTCTCTAGTCTCTCCCTCCCACCCCCTCTCTTAGGTCTTTCCCTATGAAACCCTACCTAGGTAACTATCTCTCTCTCGCCCTATCTATATATCCCTCCTACCCTACCTAGATAAGTACCTCTCACTCCACCCCCTCTCTCTCTCCCTCTCTCAAGTTCCTCCCTACAACACCCTCTCCCTCTCTCAGGTCTTTCACTCTCACACTCCCTCTCTCTCGTACTCCCTCTCACTACCTATCTCTCAAGTCTCTCCCTTTGACACCATACCTACTTAACTCTCTCTCTCTATCTCTGTCTCTGTCTCTCTCCCCCCTTCTCTATTTCTCCCTCTATTCCTCCCATCCTACCTAGCTAATTCCCTCTCACTCCAACCCCTTCTCTCCCACTCCCTCTCTCTTAGTCTCTCCCTTCCACCCCCTTTCCCTCTCTCAAGAATCTCTCACTACCTCTCTACCTCTCTCTATCAGGTCTCTCCCTCCCACCATACCTAGAAAAATCTCTCTCTTAAAATTATCCCTCCCTCTAAATACATACACTTACATACATACAAGCATCATACATATGTACATACGATCCTACATACATACATTCCTTGATACATACATACATACAAGCATACATGCATACATGTACAAGCATGCATCCATACATACATACATGAAATACAAGCATACATGCACATACAAACATACAAATATATAAACATGCATTCAACACAATAGCATTTAACATAAAGCAAGACATAACGAGAGCACATTATACCGTGCTCCCATTATGTCTTGCTAGACATGTCTTGCACAAATGCAAAAAATCATGTGAAAACTAAGATATAAGAAGAGCACATTATAACGCGCTTGTGTTACATCTTGCTTTGGGAATCCCCAAGCCTTAGGCTTGGTATTTGCCTTGGAATACCAACCCAAAGGCTTGTAGGACCTTCCCAACAACCATAGATGTGTTTTTGTAAATTCTATAATATTTCACATAATTGGGTTTTTGCTCATTATCAGGCTTGCACATGTTTCAATGTCGAACAAATCAAACACCTGGGTAATGTGAGGTTCTCTCTTAGCTATCCAACAATGTAATTTTTTTTCACATTTTGAAAATGTTAATCTTTTCATTGAAATTTCAAATAAACCACATTTGTGGAAACTAGACTCCATTCTACAACTTTAAAAAAAAAAAAAATACAATTAGTTTTCAAAATTTGTAGGGGTAGCACAACCAAAATTCTATTTTTCAAGAAGTGTCCACTTAGAAAATTAGTAAAAAATCAAATATTAATTAAAAATATATATGAAAAATTGTACATCAACTACATATTGTTAGTTAATTTCTCATTGAAGTGATTTTAAAAATACTGAAAAAATGTTCACCATGCTAGGGATGTACAAAAGTTGCTACATGTTATGTTTTTTTGACAAAAACACCACCAATTTTTGTATGCCCCTCTTTTGAACCCCTTAATCTCAACAATTTTCAAAATAAATTACTAGTTTAGAAGGTAGACTCAGAGCACTACGATCCTTGTTTTTGTTGCATCTCAAAATGTTAAGTGTAACTATCCTAAATTTCACGTCCAAGGTTAATATTTCCTAATTTAAAAAAAAAAGTGGCCACTTAAGCCCCCTTTTTGGCCCCCCATCTTTTTGCACTTACCCCATTATGTATTTTATTAAAATTCTTCACATCTACATACAAATGATGTAAATATTAAGATAACTTATCACTCAAATAAATGGTTGAAATGCACCTAAATTTTGGCATAGTAATTTGATATTTTCAAGAGAAATGATAATTGTCATATATAATTTATGATATCAAATAACCTTTAATTGACCTTAAACTTACAAAAAATTATAAATTTATACAAGCACTCTTGCTAATAATAAAGAGAAACCATGAATAAATCCAAAAAGTTGGTAACTATCTAACTTAGGCTTGACAAACATACAAAATTTATGATCTTGTAAACAATGAAGGCTAAGTGCAAGAAGTTGGGTCCACAAAATGTTCAAAAAGTGGAAATGTTTATCCTACTTTTCAGAATTTGTCACAGTTGGACTAAAAATTCGAATCACTTACACATTGAATCTTCAAAAAATTGAGGAATATGAAATTTATTATCTTGAGAGTAGTTTTAAAATATCTAATTTATTTTAATACCTAGATTATATAAAATAATTTTTAATATGAATGTATAAAAAAACACTTTTAAAAGTCACTTTTTTAGGACCATACCATGTACATGTATGGACACCATAATTTAACCTAAATAAAAGTATTTTTATAATTCATTTTGAGGAAAGATGTGTATTATACTAAAGATTCATGAGGATACTTTTTATATCTTTTTTATAGATATATATTTTAATATTAATTATTTATTTGGCCTAATTGCTATTTTTTAAAACCCTTATGTATGAACACCATAATTTTACCTAAACTTGTCACTTTTTAAATGTATTTTCTTCATTATGTAAATAAATATTTTTACATTGATGCCATACAAAAATATTACAAAAAAAGTAACAAATTAAAATTTATTAAAAAACATGAAAACTTGGTATTTCAAGTTTACAGATCAATTTCCTCATAAATTAATTAAAAAATAGAAAAACTAATCCAATCATAAAAACAATGAATATTTTAAAACTATACATTGTCATCTATAATGAGTTTTTGATGAGGGAGAAAACCCGAGACACAAAATAACACTCACAAAATAGAGAATAATATTTTTACTCAAAAATATGGAACTCTTACATGCAAAGGATCTCAAATCCTCGAGCTCTGTGATACATGCAAATTACAGACTTATAGAAAATTACCTAGATTCCCCTTTCGCAGCATGCAAACTCTTTTCCCCAAAAAGTTACCCAAAAATCATAAATTATCCCCTAAATAGCCCCTTTTTAGTTTGGAGCCAAAAAAAACATTCGAGATAAGATTTTTGGCAGTTTGGCACCAAAAAGTACAATTTGAAATTCAAAACTAAGTCCTAATTTTGAAAATTGGCAATTTTCCAAAAATCGGCAACCTTCTAGAAGCCATAACTTTTGATCTGAGACTCCATTTTTTGAACCATTTACACTATCAAAAAGGTCTTGGAGTTAAGAACCCACTAAGAACCATCATTTCTAGTTTCCACGATTTCTAGGCCCGTACAAGACTGTTTAGTGCCTCAAACTAAACTCAGAAGGTTTTTTAGGGCAAAAAGCAGAAACTAGAACTTTAATAACTTTCAAACTGTGAATGATCTTGACCTGATTCTTTCGCCAAAGTGCTTATTTTTCCATAATGAACCTTCCCATAAATTTTTGTCTTCCCACACCTTAAAATTCACACCTGCTAAAAATAGCAGTTGAGCAGAAAAAGTAGAAAAACAATTCTAAAAGTTGGAAACTCTTATTCGGCGAAAAGGGTATCCATAAATGAAAAAACATCAGCAAAAATAAAACAAAAGGAACATAAATGGAAAGCATCTTTTTGGGTGATGCAAGATTGCCCTCACACCACCAGATGCTCCTGCATCAGTTTTAATTTCACAACACAATTCTAGAAAAAGCCTCGTTATCCATATTACCAAAGTTAATTTTTTCTCTTGACATTTCCATGACTTTGTACTTGTAGGTCCAAGGCTTAGAATTGGCTCACCAAAACTTTTTTGAGCATAAATCAAAACTAAAAACATAGATTGTGAGTTTAAAACATTTTGGAATGAGCACCCACTTTAGAATAGGTAACCTATTCTAAAAAATCAATGGGTCTCTATTTTAAAGTTGAAAAATGGCATTTCCCCTACAAGTGGACCCAACTTCTAATAGTTACCCTAAACAACTATGGCCATTTTATATAAATAATGTTCTAATAGAAAGTTATAATAATAAATGGTTCTAAAATAATCTAGAAGAATAAACATTTGCAAGTCAGAATGACACTAATGGAATGTTCCTTTCAAGTCAACATCTTGACAAAAAGCATTGGAATATCATCTAAAATATTCTCACCTTTGCACATTGATGGTTGGGAAGTGAGAATATCCATTTTCATTTTCAAAAATTTGTAGTAATGTGGAAACTTTAAAAATGTTCTATAACATCTAAATCTCTAAAAGGATATCTTCAATATTTGATATGGTAATGACAAGTAATCAAGTACAATATCTCAGAAAACTACATGTGCATGTGAATACTAGCTAAGTATGATACCAATACACTAGATGGCTTCACTATAAAAATTTAGCAATATTCTGAGTAGATGCAAAACTAAGTGACAATTGGTATGTACTTTGTGGGTATGTGTAGGATCATGATGGGCCAAAAAGTGGCAGTAGGGTATGTGGCTAATGACTTTTTTTAAAGCCAAAATTCATGAAACGAAAAGGGTTTTTAGAGGAGATTCTCAGATTTCCACCAATATAAATTATGATTTACTTTGAATTTAATAAATAATTATTATTCATTTTCTATTAGAATTACGACTAAAGTCCTGATTGATAGGCTAATTGAAAAACATCTATAGCTTTCAAGCGGTATCACATTTCTAAATCCAAAACATGTGTTACATTCTATGCTTCACATACTATAGGATTAGAAAAAAAAATAAATTTCATGAAGTTTGACCATGTTAAGGTGGTCAGACATATGAGTTTTATATCTTTTAGAAGTTATAACAAAAATCATAATTAATTATTTACTTGAAAAAAAAATACAAAAAAATATGCATCACATCGACATGAGTCCTCTACTTATATATAAAATCTTATAAAATATTATTATTATTTTATTATGGTTAGGGTAATTAGGAACCAGGACCTGCATACTTATTTTTCTCTAAAATTTAAGTACTACTCCATTGAAATTTCAATTTTCACCAAATAGATTTTTTTATAAATAAACCCTGGTAGTTTAGAAACTACATTCAATTTCCTACAAATTCTATTCTTACATATTTTTTGAATAATATAGATAACTTATTCAAATTTTTACGTCAAGTTGCCTAACACTGATTTTTCTAAATTTTTGCCACTTAAGGGCCTATTTTTTCTATGATGATCCTACACATACCCTTGTCTCATTTATCATCCTTGATAATAACCTTTCAGCTTAAATTATTCAACCATTAACTATAATCATTGAAAGCTATCAAAATATTATTAATTCCCTCTCTATCAAATTTTTGGGACAATTTACACCTATATTTATGTGTGCCATTTATGTATCATATCTTAACTACATCTAAATTTGTATCCCTAGTCTATCTATTGTACTCTTTGATAAAATTCCCCTTTTTTACCACATCATCTATCACCATTTTGGAAATAGGTTGTCATTCAATTGCAAATCCTAAACATTAATTATTTCATGTATCTCCTAGATTCTTGGAATGTGTGCAACAACACTAAGATTAAGATGAGATTAATATTTGATGAAATAATCATGATTATTGACATTTTTAATTAATTCTAAATGTAAGAAACATGTAAGGGCGTCCATAGTGAGTTCCTAAATAATAGGGACACATGGGACATCCACATGGTAAGGTGACACTCACCTTGTGTTCAGTTAACTATATAGAGTAATAATTAACAATTATGAATGCATGTAAAGATCCTAGGAGTTAGCATTTGAAGTTTGCATGTTTGAAGTTTAGTTTCGTTTAGTTTAGATCAGTTTAGTTCAGTTCAGTTTAGTTCAGAATCAGTTTAGTTTACTTCAGTTCAATTCAGTTTAGTTCAGTTTAGTTCAATTCAGTCCAGTTCAGTTCAGTTATGGTTCAGTTATCTTCAGTTGCATGCAAGTGCATGTTGCATGCATGTTGGTTATTTTGAGTTTCATGTAGTTAGCTTCAGTTAACTTTGAATGCATGGCTAATAACTTGAGTTGTATGACAGATAAAAGGGACTACCTCCAGTTAACAGGGGATGACCATTCTTGCATGAATGGTGTTGAGTAAATGCTTCAGTTAACTATAAATCACTTGGAGCCAACTTGGGCTCCCAAGATTCTTTATTGGATTTACCTCTCATGCATGATAAGATATTTTTGAAGGCTCAGTTAAGTAGGATTATTTAAGGGTGCCAACTTTGAGGAAGAGCTTTGAAATTATCACCAAAGTGAAGGAGAAGTTGTAGCTTCAGTTTGGGATGTTCAAATGCATGAAACACATGTTGTAAGCTTTAGTCTTCACTGAATAACTCAACTTGAAGGAATATGGTGTACCTTTTCAAGGGCTTGAGCTTGTGCATTGTAATTATCACCATTTGGAGATTACAAGGTTGCATATTATCTCTATATCTCATTCAAGTTGAATAGAGTTCTTATAATTGTTATTGTAGGTGTGAAGAAGATTAGTAAAGATAGAAGAAGCATTCTCAAGAAAGAATTGGAGCTATTGTAATTCAGATATTGAATAATAGAATAATTCTTGGTGGAGTTTTTTCCCGAAAGGGTTTCTCCACGGTATATCTTGTGTGATCTTTCTAATATCCTATCTAGTTCTTCTATCAACTTCTCTCTACATTATACAATAGTAAAATTGATTAATCAAGATAATCACCCACAAAGAATATATGTAACAAATAAAATACTTACTTAGATCAGTAATATTAAAGTTTTACAGAGTATTAAGCTAAGAAAACACCTCATTTTTCAACAACAATATCATTTGATCTATTGATGATATCTTTTAAAGCTTCAACAAAATATGATTTGAGATTTCTAATAATGGATGCAATATCCTTAAAAGTATCTATATCATTATCTTAGGAAGTTATCCTATATATAATAGTCATATCCTAATCCATGAGATCTTATAACAGTTGACGTAAGGCATCCATTTATTTTCTACACTATTCATTCATCTATTTTTCAATATCTAATTGAATTGTATCCATGTACTTGCGTTTGGAATAGCTTGATTACTTGAAATATTCTCCTTCAATAATAAATTATTATAGTCACCTCAAATTTGACATTATTTCATCTAAATTAATTAAATAACTCTATTTAATTAATTTACCGATTCCTCCCCTTTTAATTAATTAAATACATTTATTTAATTAATTAATCCATTTTCCACTTATAAGTAATTAAATATTTTATTAATTATATCACCCTCTAAAACTATAGTTCTTATAACCAATTAAATAATTCTTACTATTTTATTGATCCCATTAAAATCCCCTATGGTTCTAATCCCAATTGTGTTAATTAATCCTTCCACTAACCGTCATTGTCACATTCTCCAACTATTAACTCCACCTAAGTTATTAAACTCACGGTTTATTAAATTCACCTATCCTATTAAGCTAATTAATCACTAATTAGCTATCCTAACCCCTCAAACCCACCCTCAAACCCCTCATCATGTCTTATTAATGAGATAAATCTCTCTGGCCTCCATTATCTTACACATAGCTCACAAAAATTAATGAATTGTCATTCTAATGCATTCTCACACATGTGTGAGAATACCTCACCCCTATCCTTACACCTAATTATGACACTTGTCACAATGCTAATAAGCCACACCCTTGATCCATGCATCACATTCTCAAGCAATCTAAGCCCTTCATCAAGTTTAAATCTTGCTCGTCCATTCCCCCCTCCAATTTTCTATGAATTGGGCCTTCATCCTCTCATTTCTCTATCTTGAATTTGGCTAGTATTATGCTAGTGCAATATTGTGAGAAATCCACATCCAAAGTTGAGAAAATCCATCAAGAATAGGGTGCTTCTTGAGCTCAATCTTTGGGGCCACAAAAGGTATAAGGTTTTTTTTTTTTCAATTTTATGTTATTTCCTTAATGTTTATTCTTTTGGTGTTAAATTATAACCCCTCTACAATTATCATTAATATTTTCAATTTCCTTTAACTTGATGGATTCTATGTCCTTTTATGTCTAACTATCCTCACAATTTTTCTTAATCTTCTTAGCTTTCTTGTCCCATTAACAAATTTCCTAAGATCTTTCAATAATTTTTTTAATTATTTATTATTTTCAAATCAATTCATTTATCTAATTATTTGTTACTTAAGGGTAAAAGCACAAAGCTATATCACACTTTATAAAGGAAATGACCAACATTGATCCAACTTTTAAACTCGAATCACTAAAAAGTGGCATATATGTTTTGAATTTTGAAATGATGTAAACTAGTAGAACATGCATTTTTTAGTATATTTTATGTTTATATTTTTTAAAAAAATTTAAAAATTATTTAAAACTATTTTTTTAATAAATTATCACTATAATTTAGTTGCTAATAAAATGCTGAAAAATGAAGTTGCATGCGACATCAAACTTTTTATAGCAGTTTTTTTTTTCTTTCAAAATTTTTATGTGTATTTATAACTTAAAACTTTAGTGCATGAATTTTTTTTTTCCAATTTTGATAAATATGTATTTTAAAATAAATATTAAAATGTTGTGAATCAAAAAATTGTTGTTTCCATGGGACATCAACTTTCATATTAAATATTTATCTAAAGTGGAAAAAAAATTATACCATCTTGAAATAGATTCTTTTATCTACTATATCATATTTGTTTCAAATTTTTTTAATAAGTTTTGGTATTTTTCCTTGGCATGGTAATCAACCTAATATTTTGTGTTGATAATCTACTTTTAGTAAAAATAAAAAAATAAATATAAATAATAATTAAATTATGAAAATAACTATATTTTTGAAAACTAAACTTATGGATCTACAAAAGGGTATTTTTATATTTAAAAAAAAAAAGTTATTTGCATCAGTAGGAGTTATTGAAACTTCAAGTTTTTCAAATAATTTTATTTTTTTGGTCAAGTGGACTCAAAGTGGTGCTCCATATATTTTTAGCCAATAATTTTAGTTGAAAAATTTGTGGAAGTATCTAACTTAACTAGAATGAATCTTACAAGATCATATGTTTGACGAAAATTGATTTTGAGTTAGAAGTACTTAAATTCGGTTGTATTGATAAGTTGGTTGAAAGTGTAACACAAATTTGTGTTTTTACCGTTAAACTTCATGCTTCATTTTTTCTAGGGTTTTCACATAATCTTGTGAGCATCACAATATTTGAAGTTAATTGTTCTATATTTTTCCGTAGCCCCACCAATTCATTGATATATCCTTGTAATTATAGAACTTATGCCTTCAATTCTTCTTATTTGTATCCTTTTGCATCCTTGTTGCTATTGTATCTACATTAGCCTTGAGCTCACTAATTTTGTATTCTCTTGTTGAATGAGCCAACTCCATGGTTATTAACTTGTAGTCCGTTGGAGTCATGTCTTCCCTATCTTTTTCTAGGAAAGGAATAAAAACATGAAGAGTCAATTAACCAATAATGTGACTTGTGATTGCAGATGGTGTTCTCATTCTTTTCCTTGGTTTGGGAGCCTCTATCTTTATAACAATACTTTTGATGTAAAGGGAAACAACTTCTACATGATTCTTAAACTAGAATTTACAAAGAAACCAAGAAGGTGTATGTGTATCTACACTTGTAATTTTTTTTATTTTCATTCCATCACAAGTGATTTTTCTCTTTTTCTTCCCTACTCAATCCTTCGTTCTTGATGTTCTTCAGTTGTGTTACCATACCCTATGATTTCAATCCCTTTCTACATATTAGGGTTTTTAATATATTCATCTATAAGGATATATGTTTCAATTTATTTATTTACCTCAAGTAGATATTTACTAATAGGCACATCTACATCTATATTCATCTCTTCATCCTAAGGTGGATCTATAATAGTTTCATCATGTGGTCCTTGCTAGAGCACTATGTTCTAAAAAAATTGATTATTTAATTATTCTCCTTGAGTATAGTCTTGTATTATCTTTCTTTGGACTTTATTTATTAATTACAAATTCTTTTTTTTTGTTTTTTTTTCTACTTATGGATGTAATTTTATTCTAATCTCTTCAACCACCTAGGGTATATATACAAATAATTGACCAATTATATCTATATTCTTTGATTTTCCAAGCTCATCCAAGTAACGACTATCAATAGTCTATAAAACCTCTTCTAAACACTAGGAATTTTTTTAATTTGAAATTTAAAATATGAAATTACTAGTTGATATTAAGTTCTATCAAATTATAAGGAATATTATGTTTATGGTGTGATTTTATAGAACTCCCACCCTCATGAAACACTTCTACAAATTCATATTTTACTAGGTTATTAAATCCTAGACTGTGATATATAGAGAGGGATTCAATCTCATATTTTACTCTATTTGTCATATTATCGGAGGAAAAAAAATATAGCATGACTAAAATAGTGTTTTCGATACATATTTGTTACTTTTGAAAGTTTTATGTTTTTACTATTTTTTTTTTTATATCCTTGATGATGATATTCTTCTTTACATAGTTTTCACTAGAATTGTAGAGCACTCATTCTGTGCTTGCTAAAAAATGTTGATAATATTTTTATTTTCCATTATGATGGATTTATAACCTTTATTTAATAAATTAATGTGATATGCATACAATATTAGCCATGGTAGATAAATGCTTAATGTTGTTATTTTGAATATATTCTACATGAATCTTATGTGCAACTATATATTTTTTCCTTTATAAATATCCCATATGAAATTATGATAACAAAATTCTTCTTCTTTTAGGTTTATGGGAAATAGGTTTTCAAGTGGATTAAGTTTCACTTCATTAACCCTGATGAAATTGGAAATTATCCAATACAAAAAATATTTTTTCTAAAAATTAGTTTATTAGATTTGTAGATATCTATTTATAGTTGAAATTTCTACATTTGAAAGAATTTTATACTAAACTAGATTTGTCAAAAAAAAAAATGGTTTAGTACATGTGAATATTGAATTTATAAAATTATGTCGATGCACTTAAAAATTCCACAACTAATATTCTAATATATTTGTGAGAGATTTGTATGCAGTTGGATATAAATTCTATCAAATATGATATCTAGCTGAAAATATCGCATTGGATTTATCCCATTCAAAATATCTAGTTGGTAATAACTAGTTAGAAATATGCAATTGAGATTCAATTTTTCACAAAATTTACTTATAAAGAATGTTGATCATTTTTTCATTGGTCTATGGTCTTATAGAGTTTGTAGCGGACTCAATTTACATGTGGATTTTGTGAGAACTCCATCAAGATTTGAATGCAAAATATAGTCTTCTATCTAATTGGAAATATCCAATATAGAATAGCTTATTGGAAAGATATCTTGGTCAAAGTTGGGTTTCCACAAACTTGATTCTAAATAATTTATAACATTTTTGAGCACCTCATATACTTTTATAGCCCAATTGGATATTGTGAAAACTCAAGTCTCATCTAGACATCATATCCACTTGGCATAAAAACTCAGCAAGAGTTTTTTCTTCCTTTCATGGCAACTTTGACATCACAACAAGTTCTATTGAGGTCTAAAATACATGCTTATTAGAATATTCCCACATTCACTCTGATTATGGTCATTTTCCTTAGACTTCTGGTCTCTAAAATTGCTGACACTAGTGATTAAAAAAAACACAAAAAAGGGGTTTTTATATTGCTAAATAAAAAATGGGGTATGTGATAAGATACACAGAAAATATATTGACTATGCAAATTTATTTAATCTCTTTGAAAGAGAACATGAAATCATTTTTGAACATCTCTACTATCTTTATAGCAGTCTTACTTGAAATGGTTGTAATTTTCTTAGATTTGTCTTATTTATTTTAGCATTCCAATTCATATATTATTAACATGTTTATTAGTATCTTCTTTCTTAGGTGAAAATTTTGTGGTGTAGGTTTTTTTTATCACAATCTTGTTTAGAAACAACTTATAGTCAATGAAAATACCTATCTTCTTTGTTGTGGTGTCCCCAATCACATAGAAAGTTTTGGGATCTCCTTTAGCTATATGTATATTTTCCCAAAATGAATGAAATGAATCTTCTATAACAAAGTAGAAAGAATTCCCTTCATTATGTGTATCCAAAGTCACATGGGCAGATGGCACTTGGAGGGGCATCTATGGCAGAAACCACATGCCCATGATATACCTGACTCATGAGGCTCTTAGACCCGTTCGTGTTATACCTGAAATTAATAATATTGACTGTCAATTTTGTCAAAGTGGATATATACACATTTAACTCTTATTACGGAGATGCATGCTTTGACCACCGTTGTTTGTTTACTCTCGGCATAGGTTTGTTTTACTCTAGAATTTCAAATATATTAAAGTCCTTGTTTGGTATTTTGTTTTTTGGTTTTGAAAGTGATCAAATTGAAACTGTAACTACCTGCTCCTTGTCAACGAATTCTACCCCTTCTCAATTAAACAAAACGGCATTGAATGTTGAACAGTATAAACGTTAAAAAAAAAAAAAGCCTTTTAGCTTCTCTGTGGGCAGTAAAGCACGCCATGTTGTAATATAGACAGTTTCTAAGTCACGAGCTTATCCTGCCATACCTTTGGAAATTTTGCACAGTTGAGATTATCTGTAACTCCAACACTTGATTTTTATCTGTAACTCTAGATAGAGAAACTTGCTGCATTGACTCTTCAGGTCTAAATCATGACATGTGTGAAGGAGAATTCTCCACTGTGATTTTCTTCTTTGTAAAAACACATCTTTGACACATTCATTATAAGAATAGTTCATTGAACGTGGTTTAGTTATATAAAGAATCAAATAAGATTTGACATCTTTTGTGGAAAAGTTAAGCTTCACAATCTGAGAGTAGAAACAAACTTACAAATTAAATCAATTATCTTTTAGAAAGCAATGGTTAGCTTATTTTCATAAGCTTGAATTTTTTACTCTTTGACATTGACTTTTTTAACTCTAGAATTTAAAATGTATTTTAATTAGTGTATGGATGTGGATGCAATGTTTGATATTTTATTTTTGAAAGTGATTAAATTGAAACTATAAATACCTACTCTCTTTTAATGAATTGTATCTATTTGCATTGAAACAAAAATTTATTGAATGTTGAATGTTAAATGTTTAACAAAATCTTTACCTTCTATCTAAACAATAAAATATTTAATGTAGTTATAATGGAGACAAATTTTAAGGATGTATTTTATCGAGAAGAAAATATTAGTTATAAATTAAGAGGTTATGCTTTTCTACCTTTAAAAAATTTACACAAGAGACAATATTCGTAGAATCGTGATAGCTCCTAGACTTCAATTTTATATCAACTTCTACATAGAAAGAAATTGCTACAACTATGAGTTGGCATTGTATTTTAAAAGAAAATTTGTTTTTGGTTTTGTTGTCTATGAAATTCTAATTATTGTTTTGATATGGTTTTATGAGGTCTTATGTAGAATATAAACCACATTCATGTAGACATCTAGCATAGAAACTAACTAATCATGCTATAGTTCATTTAGTTATATAAAAAAATTATATGTTTAGGGTCTCTATCATTCCCATCCATATACACATATAAATGGACATATACAAAATGCAAGTGATTTTTTTTATTCAATTATTTAGATATTATGGATTACACCATTAACCATATTAAATTATGCAAACTAAATATTTTTTAAATGTGTAATAAAAAAGAGGGCACACTACTTGAGGAAATAATAAATGATAAAAAATGATGAAGGAGAGCAACCTCGACTCTGCCCCTTACAAGCTCATTCACACACAACAACACAAGATGACATGACAAAACAAAGCAAAACTTTCTTTTATTAATGAAAATAACACTACAAAGTCACAATGCCACCATATGGGCTTTCATCACATCATCTACAAATCTTAAATAGATTTTCCTTAGGCTCTCACTAGCCTAACCTCTCCCCTCTCTCATTTTGGCTAGATCACTCTTCTCACCAAACTGCCCTACGAGCTCCTGGCTACTCATCCACCTCCACTCCTTCCTACTGGTTATCATTCATTCCAGCTCGATGCTCGCTCTTATCGTTTGCCACCTCTTTATACTTTTGTTCATCCTTTAGGTCAGCCTTGATCTTTCTCTCTCCATGTTGTAGTATCACCATGTTGTTACCTCGCTATCAATAGCTTCCAATCATCGACCAATGAACATGGATTCCACAACAATGATGTGGAATTGCAACTAATATTGCTTCTCTAGCTACCATGATCTCATTTTCCATCCACCACCATTGACCAACACACCAATTGTACTACTCACATTATCCAATCCACCATCGCCTTATCGGTGAAACCACTATTTACCTCCCACTGATATGAAGGAGTCTTATAGAAAGATATGCATACCACCAACTCAAAGAGACATCGATCTGTTGGGGAGACTCTAAATTGACCCTCGTTGATACACAAACATCCCATTGATGTTAGCCTTACACTCTGTCCATTGTTCCATTGCCATGTCACTGCATCATAATCCCCAACAAGGATGTGAATTACCCAATCTCTCCACACCATTTGTTGTCTTCATCACCATTGTTCTCCCACATCATCATGACTGGGTCCCACCAAGACTTTGCATTGTCTGATTAACAAGCCTTGATTCCCACCATTGATCAAGAAACATCACTCAGTCACAAAAAACTCAAACTCCAAAACCTCTTGTTAGAGGTTATAAGGTTATGAAAACCTACAACTCATCGACATCATTCTCTTAGGATGTCAGTGAGACTCTGGGATGAGTCTCACCGATATGACCACCTCACACCGATTGCCCTGTCACTGGGACAAAGACTACTATCCCGCTGAAACAACACACTCACACAGATGAACCCATTACACTTTTCCACCATCGGGTCATCGCTGGGAAATGGAACATGGTCCTACCGAAATCCAAACCTCACACCGATGTAACTCCATTGTGACTAACACCATCGTTCTTTTGTCATAACAGGTAAACACCTCCTATAGATAAGCCAAAGTTCTGTCGATGAGGGAGCAGCGACAACCAAAGGGGTAGGAGTGAAATGATCCTGCATCAGACTCCCTAGGTGATTAAAATCATGTACTCCTACACATGGCATCTATTAGGTCATCTTTCTTTCTCCTCCTCTTCCAACATCTTGCTAGAACAAGCAATCTCCTCCTCTAAATTTTTTTTGTCGCACTCAACCTCCTGTATGTGGAATCAACTCCACCATAAACTAACCACAACCTCCAAGTGTATACTACACTTCCCTCTGATCTTGTGGGATTCAGCCCAACACAGTCCATCCTCCTCTGAGAACATTCATCCCCTTTAACTTTTTTTCTTTCCATACCAACATAATGGCTATCCTCGAGCTGTACCTCAACCCTAAATGTCTTTGTACTTTCAACCTTCTCAAACTCAAATGAATGCACTTTTATGCATTATTCACAATCACAATGATCAAAATTTATCTCTACTGCCACTGGTCTTTCTTCTCTCTCCTCATACACTGTTGCATCTTCTCCTTCTCCTACAAACAAAATAAAGTCAACATGTTCGTGGGACTTATCTCATTCGACCTGTATCTCCTTGATTCTCTCATCACATTAATCAGTTACTTTTCCTTCCAGGAAGATATCTATCTTCCTTATCTCCTTTTTTAGTAGGATAACTTCTTCATCTTCACCGAATTCCTTATCAAATAAGGGACCTTCAAAGATCTTCATATCTGGAACAATCTTTTCTTTACACACTTTTGCAGCTAATCTTCTCTCAGCCTCACCTTCAATTCTTTCCTCATTTTTAGGTACTTTATGTTGTGTAGTCTCACAACACACCCCATTTTTCCCCTTTTTGGAAAAATGTGGACCCCCTTTTTTCTTTCTTTGCCTTTTTGTTTTGTTGTCTTTGCTCTCCTTGGCATTGTTTTTCTTAGTGCTTTGCTGGTTGCTGGTTGTCCTCTTATTTTTGCTTCATCTCTTTATATGATTTCATTTTTCTTCCTGGTCTTTCAGTGTTTTGGTATACTCTTAATGTCTAATTTTATTAATGGAAACCGGAGTTCTGGAATCCTGCATAAGTTGAAAGAGTTTGTATCTTTAAAATAACTCTAGTTTCGCCTGGTATTTCATTGATTGAATTTTATAAACTTGATGATTTTCCCTTTTTATCAGAGTCTGGTGTTTTATTGTTTCTTTAAAGTAAAATTGAAAACCGAAAAGCCTGCTTTGGAATTTTTTTAAGTATACCTTTCAACTTCAGTTTCTGATCTTTCTCTTGTTCCATTTTTTTTTCTTTCCTTTTTTCTCTTTTCCAAGAACTATTTTCCCAGATCCTAGGGTTGTGTGACTCTCTTTCAAAGGCATTATCAAAATCCTCAACTTCGATGGTCATCATTAATTGCATATCTTTAATGGAATATAACTTGTATAGAATCGGTGTGACATATAACTGCCACGTATAATCACTGCACCATCTTTCTTCTCAAACAACAAGCCAACTCAAAAATCTAGGTGTTCGTACACCGAACCATAATCTATAATGATTACACCTTTATTCTAGGATCTAATGTGAAATAATAGGTAATTAATGAAGCTGGTGAACTACCTATGTACTTGGAATAACCTCAAGTGTGCAATTGCTTTTACAACACTCCACTTCACATCATATTGAAAATTTTCTAAATACATTGAATTCACGAAGCTATTTTGGCGCGCAAAGAGAGATTAAATTTTGAGAAACTAAGTTGTGGCTACCAAGGGTTTTGAAGTTGTATTATCAAGAATCACCATTTTAATCAGAACCAGGTATGTTCCAAATAACTATTTTATTGATAAGAGTTTCTCAAGTTAGAAATCTTTGATAATGGTATTTTCTCATAATGAAATTGGAATGATAATTTTTTCCCTAAGTTGTTAAATTTGATCAAAGAATGAATTGACAATTTTATGAAACATAAGTTTTGGTTAAATTTAACCATAATTCGCACACATAGACAAATATTTTAAAAATTGTAGAGCACATTATATCCAAAATGATCACTTCTGACACAAGAGCAAAAGATGAATTCAAGTATTGCAATTCATAGGCAGTACCCATTAATGTGGTGGTAACATATACCCACACAGGATGGTCTTCTGACATTGAAATCCATTCACGGTTGCTACAAGAGAATCCTACCCAATGCACTAAAAATGTTGTATCCAATAGGTTACTTCCTGTAGGAGGGTTTGCGCCAACAATGGAAGCTCCAGAATTAGTCATGCAATGCATAAACTATTATAATCCAACCAAAAGGATTGTTGAAAAGGAAGGAAGAACTTATGCATAGTTGTCTCAAAAAGGAATTATGTATACATTTGGTATCCCATCCTATAGACAGATGTTCAATGTTGACTTGAAAGCCAAAGCCAAGACATATCAGAGTGCTAAAGAACGTAACAAAGAAATTATGAGCACACAACTGTGTCAACAACCAATCACACCACAAACCAAGATAATTTAGAGGTCTATGTTTAAACAAGAGATACAAGACATAATAACTATGTTGAGCAAAGTAGTTGGTTTGAGAGATGCAAGCAAATTTGAACCCTGGATGTTCATGATAATATATCAAATGATAGAAGGTCTTGTAGAGTTGCATTGGGGAAAATTGATAAGTGACAAGCTACATGAATAGATTACTACATTCCCCAAGACCAAATGTTTCTACATGTCATCATATTTTATTTAATCCTATGCTATGAGAGCCAATAAACAAGGACTAAAACATATTGGTACTATGGGCACACAAGTTGGCAACAGTTTGATATATGCACATTTACCCCAAATCACTATTCACAGGTATAAAGGTGATTACAAAAAAGTTAATGATTTGTTCTCCATGAAACTAGTGAGAACAATGGAACATGACAAATCCAAAAGATTATCCTTGGAAGCACAAAGTGCCATTTGGCCTATGGGAGGCTGGTACATACTGTTCCAAACTTACTCCTACATCAGAGTGGAGGGATTTGCTGGACACCCATTCACGTTTCCCAGGTATCCTACAGATAAGATTATTTTATCAGAATGAGTGAGATAGTTAAAACTATCTCAGGCTCTTTATAGCCATGCTCACAAGAAGGCCTCTTTTAAATTTCCCATCATAATAGGAAATTACTAGTGCGGTGCAATCAAAGTAACTGATCTATGTGAAGAGGAATTGAGGACCTACCTTTTTTAAGAATTTCCACTCTAGAGAGTGTATTATGATATTGAACAAAATATTGCTAGAAATATAGTTGGTTTTCGTTCTCATGTACCTCATTTAGAAGATTATTGGCTTAACTATGAAGATGAGCACGTGGTTAGAAGTAAAAAGTATGAAAGAATGACTTTAGAGTTTGCTCGAATGCTCAAGCTCTATGACATCCTAGACCAATTGGAAGAAGATGATGGTCAGGTGTTGAATCAGTTTTACAATGATGACAGGGTATATGATGAACCCATTCCAAACCTAGGTGTTGATGACAAAGACATGACATCAATTGATGATTTTACTAGGCCAGTCCTAAGGTATACTTAACATTGGATTAATAATTTTTGCAAAAGTGTAAGAGAAAGAGGAATTGAACCCATCTACTCAAAAGAGAAAGAAGAAAAGAAATACTAGTTTAAGGATAATCTAGGTGTTAGAATTGAAGAAAGAACCCTTAAAGCAATAAGGAAGGAAGTTCCCATGAAATTATCTGAAAAATAGAAAGATACAAAGAAGGGTAAAGACAAATCAAAAGTAACACCTAAAGGTGCATCTTCTTCTATAGCCAGACCCAAAACTAGAATAACTATTGATGAAGTAATAGGAGTAACAAGGAATGTTAGTACACAAACCAGGTCTACATCTCAAAGACTTGCAACATTATTCACTTCTCCTCCTTTTGTTAATATGGCTAGTATGAAGCAAGCACTGGGTGGGACTCCTATGGCTTTAGAGAAAATTTATGAGGAAGATGAGGCCAGAGTCAAGGAACAAGTTGATATATGGGGTGCTAAGTGGGAAAAGGTAAAGGAAAAGAAGTCCAAAGACAAGGCCATAGTTCACCCAGTGATACAATAAATTCAGGATACGAACCCTAACCCCATAAATATTGAAGAAGAAGAATTTATTCAAAGAACACTCACCTCGGAGGCAGGAAATTCTAATGTTCTTGAAATTGAAATAGGGGAAGGTGCACAAAAAAATCCTATTGATGAGAGAGTTGTTGAAGACACTCTTGATTCTGAATTTTCTTTTGAGAATGTGAAATTTTTTAATGAACACTCATAGGTCTTTGAAGAATTAGATAAAGGGCATGTTGAAACTGAAATTCCAAAAGAAGAAGCTACATAATTCATAGAAGATGGAACTAAAAATGAAGAATATATTGGTGTATCTATGAATGAAGAAGATAAGATTTAAAGAGAAGAACTAGAAAATATGGGTAGATAGGAAAATATAAGTCTCCAAACAAAGGAGGCAGTGTTAAATCCTACCAATCCCAAGTCTATGTCAGATGTTGCTAAAGAAGTTCCCATTTTAGAAAACATTGAAAATCAAAGAGATGAAATTCCTAAATCAAGTAATAGACAGAGACAAGAAAGAGTTTTAAAGGTACATCAAGATGATGATACACCTAATTGGTTAATCAAGGAATTAGATTCTCTAATGGAAGTGGAAATATTACCTCTAAATCTCAACAATTTTATATAGGAAGTAAGTACTCCTAAACCTAGGTGCAAAGCATAAGAAAAACATGTCATATAGAGGAATGCATATGGTAATAGAACTATTCAGATGGCTACTCCAAAAAATGAGAAGGATAGACTTGTGATAATGACTAAGGAGTATAAAATTACAAATATTGATCTTGGACACTCATCTTGGTAGCAAGAACTAGAAGAAATAAAAGTGAATTTAAATGCTACTGTTGCTAGAGTAAATAAATATAAATAGAAGAAGAATGAATTGAAAGAATGAGTTGCTACCTTGGAGAATTTTATCAAGTCATTTACTTTATCTAGTCAAAAACAAGTTGAACTACCCCAACATCTAGTGCTAATTTCACAAGAGCAAGTACATGCCATTGTTGCAGTTCCTCATAAAATGAATATATTTTAACAATGGATTAAATAATGGATAAAGCAGGGAGATGAGTTTATTACGAATGCAGTAAGAATGTACAAGGAAGCATACCACCATTCAAAGAATTTGAAGAGATTTGAAGATGAATGTAGACTTCGCCGGGAGCAGGTCATAGATGAAAGGCGAAATATGGAAATTCTCATATAGATAGATATCCAAGAGTTAATAGAAAATAATTTAATATCAAAACCTAGAATTTCATTGCCAGGAAAGTGGAAGAAGCACTTGAAATGGGAAGGTGACATGTTAGTACAATGTATTGAAGGATTTGAAAGAGTCATCATTGAGTGCAAAAGATTGATGAGAGAAAATCAAGAATTTATTAAAGTTTTGTCATGTCAAGGCTTTGATCCTCAAACATTAGGGAAGGATAGGAAGGAAGCTAAAGTATTCAAGGAATGGATAGAAAATATAAATAGAGATCATATTCAATTGTTGACGAGGGAGGTCATCAATGAAATAATATAGTGCAAAAATGTTATAGCCAAATATGAAGCAAACAAAGCACATAAAAATTATATCATTCTTCAAGTGACTGAAGAATATACCAGACTCAAGCTTACTTGCAGAGCTATATGAAGGATTTAAAAGGAATGCATGCATCAAATATTAATATCATTTCTAGGATACCAATTAAAGAAAGGATGAAGCCTAGAACCAGAGCCATAACTGAATATAGAAAGAACTAGATACCGGATACAAGAAGTGTAATGGAATTTATTTGTTGTTTTAATTTGTAGGTTGATCCTCGTCCTGGTAGGTGTTTTCATTCTAGTATTTCAAAAGAAGCGTGTACTCTTGATGGAGATAAAGTGTTCATGTTGAAGTATGGAGAAAAGCATTGATGTGGATGAAGTCAAAGCTTTGACTCATTCAAGAATATTCTTGATGACAGTTGGCACATGCCACGTGACACATTTTAATTTGTTATTTTTCGTTTCTCTGAGATACTTTTAAGTTGAACTTATGAGTGCCTTGTTTCTATAAAAGCCCATCTGCTCCCACATTTTTATTTTAAGTTCAGAATTTGTGGATGTCAGAGGAGCAAAAACTTCTTTTATGTTTTTTCCTTTTTTTCCTATTTTCTATTTTTTGGACCATTCTGGCATAAAATTTTGTATGCATGTAGAGATTAATTGATATTAGAGCTTTATGGATAGCTAACAATCTAAGTATCTTTTGTAGCTGGTTTTGTATGTTCGACTGAACAAGATTGCATGCTATGTCATTTAAGGGTGTGTACATAACCTATTTGGTATCCATAAATGAAACCCCCTCTTTAAAATCTTCCACCATTTTACACATAGCTGTGAAGCAATATGGTGAAATATAAAGCAGTTTGCTCTGTTTCGATTAATTCTTTGGGGCATCCATGGAGAATAACTGGGAGAAAATTTTTCTTTTTAGTATTTTTTATGTTTTAATTTAGATTAGATGTTTAATATTTTTGAAAATTTTCCAAAAAATATATGTGAATGGAAATAGTTTTGTTGAAAATCTTTTATTTTCCATCAAAAAATTGTTGAATTCTTAATGCTAAATTTACTAAAGTGATAGCAAAGAATTTGCGTTATTCATGAAATATTATGCTGAATCTTTTGATTTCATGTTGTCATTTCATGATTAAATGAGGTTTTATGTGAAATGTTAGTAATTCTTGGAAAATTTAGAAATAACAGTAGTCCATTTGATATTAACAGCAAATTATCACATCATTACCTAAGAGTGACCCTAGTGCAACCATGATCTAGTTATCAAAGACTTGGTATTAAATAGAAGTCAATCTTTGCTCTGTAAATTTAGAATTGTCCCTTAGGTTGTCTTTCTTTTATATATTTCAAGAAGGATAGGCTCTTCATGGTCTTTTCTATGGAGATTTTATTCAACCTCTTTACTATGAGTAAAACTGTCATCAACACTTTACAATGAACCCCATCTTCTCCACATTGCATGCTTCCTTCTCTCATCACCTACAAGGTCCTATCTTAGCCTTCTCCATACTTGAATTCACAACTTCAAATGAATTACTAATAGATAAACCAAGAGACCAAATTTTCTCCATGGGTGCCTCCTTTATGGACACTTTCTCTTCCTCTTTTAATACATGTTCCTTCATTCCCAAGCTTTCATCAAGGGAATCTAATTTTTCTTCAATTCCTTTCAGCTTTAAAATCAACTTCTTTCCTCTCACCTTTTCCCAATACTCTTCCTAAAATGGGATTATCACTGGTCTCCTCATGACCCATCTTGTCCTCATACCTAAAGACATATTTAAGAACTTGCAAGTTCCTCTATAGTTACAATTCCTCCTTGCAACAATCTCTCTCTTAGGGTATCAACCCTCTAAAATAATAGGTTCTTCCTGTAACAAACCTCTATAGGGTTCAAGTCCTCTATAGTTGCAATTCTCTTCTCAGCTGCAAAACTTTCTTCTATAACTCAAATCCTCTACAACTACCCTCTACCCAACAAATATTTTGGAAGATGATTCCTCTACCCACTCTCTCTTAGTGGATGAACTTTACATCTTCTACCCAACTTTATCTCTACTAGAGAATAGTACTTATAGACCCTCTTTTACATGCCTGCAACAAACATGTTTTCCACAACTCTTTCTCAGCTTATCACCCACACGTCTTTTGGATTCAACCCACACTCATAGATCCTACTGCAACTGCCTCACATTTGGTGCTCTATTATAGACTCAAGAGAACCAGCTCTGATACCACTAATGAAGAAGAGAAACCTTGACTCTTCCCCTTACAATCTCATTCACACACAACAACACAGGATGACATGAAAGAATGGAGCAAACCTTTCTTTTATTAATGAAAACAACATTACAAAGTCATTATGCCACCATATGGGCTTTCATTACATCATTTGAATATTTGAAACAGATTTTTCTTATGCTCTCACTAGCCTAACCTCTCATCTCTCTTGTTCTGGTCAGCTTAATCTTCTCACCAACCAACCCTTCGAGCTCCTAGTTGCTTGTCCACCTCCACTCCTTCCTGCTAGCTATAATTCATTCTAGCTCACTACACACTCTTATTGTTCGCAACTCCTTTATACTTTTTTTCATCCTTCAGGTCAACCTTGATCTTTCTCTCTCCATGTTGTAGTATCACTATGGAGTTACCTCGCTATCAACATCTTTTAATCAACATCCAATGAACATGGATTCCACACCAACAATGTGGAATTGCATCCAATATCGCTTTATTAGATGTTGTGATCTCATTTTCCATCCACCCCCATTGACCAATGGACTAATTTTACTGTACATGTTACCGAGTCCACCATCGCCTTATCGATGAAACCACTATTTATCTCCCCCTAATAGACAGGATGAAAAATATGCATACCACTAACTCAAAGAGATAGCAATCTATCAAGGAGACTCTGACTTGACTCCCACTGATATACAAACGTCTCATCAATGTTTTCCTTACACTCTATCCATTGTTCCATTGCCACATCACTGCATCGTAATCCATAAAAAGGATGTGAATTACGCAAATTCTCCACACCATGCATCAGCTTCGTCACCACTATTCTCCCACGTCATCATGACTGGGACCCACCAAGACTCTGCAATGTCTGATTAACCAAAGTTGACTCCCACCATTGATCAAGCAACATCGCTCAGTTGCCAGAAACTCAAACTCCAAAACCTCTTGTTAGAGGTTATAAGGTTATGAAAACTCGTGACTCATCAACATCATTCTATCGAGATGTCGGGGAGACTCTATGGTGTAAGTGTTCTAAGGCCTTCTAACACAACTAGCTAAGAAGACTTCTCCTTGTCTTCTTCTAGGAACCTAATACCTTTTAGGCACTTGTTAGGCTTAGATAATTAACTAAACCCTGATCCAACTCCTCTCCAAGAGTCTCACACCTTGTGATTTACCTTGAAAGACTAACACCACTTTGTTCTGAACAAACTCTCTTCTCCACTTAGAAAACTCTAAGTGCCAACATCACACAAAACCTTGAACTGATTCTAGGGGTGTCAGAGATACTAGAAACATGCCATACACATCCAACTGGTTCCATCTTGGAGGAGCTTCAACCTTCTTTCTTACCGATTTCAAGATTTGGTCTTGAGGAGGCCTAATTCCTTGTAGCCCTTGATAGTGACCTTTTCCTCATTCCTGCCCAAACTTTCCAAACAGCCTAGAAAAAAAACTCCACATTCAAATACCCTTTTTGATCTTCTAAAAGATTCACAAGGTTTCAGACCCCTAAGCCCTTCGTACACTAGTTTCCTATTATCTAGGTCAAATAGGGCTAAAAGACCTAATTGCTAGGATCCTACTGATTTCTTGCTCATCACTTAAATAATGGATTGACAGGACCTCAATCCTTCTAGCATTCTAGGATATGACTAAATCCTACCTGGAACTATACTTTTTTTGTACTGTACCTCAATCCCCTGCCTATATTCTTCAATTCTTCACTGTCAAACCTCTAACCAGGCACTCTAAGCTCGCCTAGGGTTTGTTAATACATAGTACTACTCGACTCTTCATGAATCCTAACCCTAAATATGTTAAGAGTAATGGCTCCCCTAACACATCCATCTCTCCTCAGGAAGATCCTGTGGCTAGATTTCATGGGGGAGCCATAAAAGGTAAACTAGTCAGGACAGGACCAGAAAAACCTCTAGACTCTAACTTATGAATTCAAAACACTATAATAACTCAAATTAACTTGCTTGCAAAAGAGAAAAAGCTTAGAACTACGCTGTGAACACAATTCCAATGTCAAATTAATACAACTAATTCACTTAATATCACTGTCACTTCAAAACATTCGGTAAACACAAAAATTTCAGAGTTCTCTCTATTCCAACAAAAAAAACCAAAACTTCTTTACAATCTCCCTTCTTTAACTCAAGCCTCTTGCATCATAGATGCCATTTTCCATGTTTTTAAGGATGTTGGTCGATCCCCCACTCCTATCTTTTAGGGGATCCTAGGTAAACGAGTTGCACGCAACATTTGCCATAATGGCAAATGTTGTCATGACAACTTTGTAACAACATTTGGCAACTTTTCTTCATGCCATCTTCCTAACTCCTAGGACCTCTATCTCCTATATTTCAAGCAACCAACTCCCTTAACTTCCTCATGGCATCTTTCTAACAACATTGATGTGTTTAGAACACATTTAAGACTCTAATTTCCAAACTAAGCTACTAAGGATAAACAAAGCAAAACTATTAATGATAACTAAACTTTGGTGACCTTAGTCCTAATGACTAATTCACCTAGTCCACACAGAAGCAAGAAATTCTAAAGTCTAAAGTAAATACCCAAACCCTCTGACTTGGCTAATGTCAGATACAAGCCAAAAATGACAATTAAGAAAATGGAGGCTAGCCTAGGTGCTCCTGCACCATCCTTAACACAACTAGCTAAGAAGACTTCTCCTTGTCTTCTTCTAGGAACCTAATACCTTTTAGGACCTTGTTAGGCTTAGATAATTAACTAAACCGTGATCCAACTCCTCTCCAAGAGTCTCACACCTTGTGATTTACCTTGAAAGACTAACACCACTTTGTTCTGAACAAACTCTCTTCTCCACTTAGAAGACTCTAAGTGCCAACATTAGAAAATACCTTCAATTGATTGCAGGGGTGTTAGAGATACTAGAAACATGCCATACACATCCAACTAGTTCCATCTTGGAGGAGCTTCAACCATCTTTCTTACCAATTTCAAGATTTTGTCTTGAGGAGGCCTAATTCCTTGTAGCCCTTGACAGTGACCTTTTCCTCATTCCTACCCAAAATTTCCAAACAACCTAAAAAAAAAACTCCACATTCAAATACCCTTTTTGATCTTCTAAAATATTCACAAGGTTTCAGACCCCTAAGCCCTCCGTACACTGGTTTCCTATTATCGAGGTCAAATAGGGCTAAAAGACCTAATTGCTAGGATCCTACTGATTTCTTTCTCATCACTTAAACAAATGGATTGAAAAGACCTCAATCTTTCTAGCATGCTAGGATATGACTAAATCCTACCTAGAACTATACTTGTTCTGTACTGTACCTCAATCCCCTACCTATATTCTTCAATTCTTCACTGTCAAACCTCTAACTAGGCACTCTAAGCTGGCCTAGGGTTTGTTAATACACAGTACTGCTCGACTCTTCATGACTCCTAACCCTAAATATGTATAGACTAATGGCTCCCCTAACACATCCATCTTTCCTCAGGAAGATCCCATGGCTAGATTTCATGGGGGAGCCATAAAAAGGTAAACTGGTCAGGACAGGACCAGAAAAACCTCTAGACTCTAACTTATGAATTCAAAACACTATATTAACTCAAATTAAGTTGCTTGCAAAAGAGAAAAAGCTTAGAACTACCCTGTGAACATAATTCCAATGTCAAATTAATACAACCAATTCACTTAATATCACTGTCACTTCAAAACATTGGGTAAACATAAAAATTTCAGAGTTCTCTCTATTCCAACGAAAAAAAATGAAAACTTCTTTACAATCTCCCTTCTTTAACTCGAGCCTCTTGCATCACAGATTCCATTTGCCATGTTTTTAGGGATGTTGGTCAATCCCCCTCTCCTATCTTTTAGGGGATCCTAGGTAACCGAGTTGCATGCAACATTTTCCATAATGGAAAATGTTGTCATAACAACTTTGTAACAACATTTGGCAAGTTTTCTTCATGCCATCTTCCTAACTCCTAGGACCTCTATCTCCTATATTTTGAGCAACCAACTCCCTTAACTACCTCATGGCATCTTTCTAACAACATTGATGTGTTTAGAACACATTTAAGACTCCAATTTCCAAACTAAGCTATTGAGGCTAAACAAAGCAAAACTATTAATGATGACTAAACTTTGGTGACCTTAGTCCTAATGACTAATTCACCTAGTCCACACACAAGAAAGACCTTCTAAGGTTTAAAGTAAATACCCAAACCCTCTGACTTGGCTAATGTCAGATACAAGCCAATTTAAATGACAATTAACAAAATGGAGGCTAGCCTAGGTACTCCTGCACCATCCTCCCCAAGTAAAATCTTTCAATCCACCCTTGGATTGAGTAAGTTGAGGTCAATGCCTGATACAAGCCAATTTAAATGACAATTAACAAAATTGAGGCTAGCCTAGGTACTCCTGCACCATCCTCCCCAAGTAAAAGCTTTCAATCCACCCTTGGATTGAGTAAGTTGAGGTCAATGCCCAACTTCTTGAACTCTGATTCTTTGATCCATACTACATCAGCATCAGGCTGACCATGCCATTTGATCAGATGTTCCTTGTATTCCTTTGTTCTAGTCTTCTTGTAGACCCTAGTATCCAATATACTATCAGCTTGTTTGACTATAGCAGAAGGTAGTTTGAGCTCTTCCACATCATGGATGACTTCATTGAGGCTTTGATCCATGTCTGGTGGTGGTCCTTTGTAACGAACCAGGTCTGCAATGTTGAAAATAGGGGACAGTCCACTGTCTTTTGGTAGCTCCACTCTAAAAGCATTGTTTCCATACTTTGTCAAGATAGGATAGGGACCTATCCTCTTCATCTGTAACTTGTGAGGAACTCCTTTTTGTAACCTGGACTTGTTTAGATGCACCATCACCAAGTCTCCAACATTGAACTGAACTTCTCTTCTATGCTCATCCACCTTGGTCTTATGCTTCATAGTATTCTTAGTCATTGTCTTTCTGACTGTGTCATGAATCTCCTGCATTGCATGGGAAAAATCATTAGCATATCCACTTTCCTTAACTCCATCCTTTAAGTCTCTTAGTTCATAAACTCCTCTAGGATGTAGACCATAGACAATTTCAAAGGGACTCTTCCCTGTTGACCTGTTCATAGTGTCATTATAGGCATATTCATCTTGTCCAATCAACTGATCCCATTGTTGACCATACTCCTTGGTCAAGCACCTTAAAATATTTCCAAGGCTCCTATTAACAACCTCGGTCTAACCATCAGTTTGGGGATGGAATGCAGATCCAAAAGATAAATTAGTTCCCAATCTCTGCCAAAGAGTCTTCCAAAAATGACTCATAGATTTGGTGTCTTTTTTTGACATAATGCTCATAGGTAACCCATGTATCCTTACTATCTCTTTGAAGAAAAGAGAGGCTATTTGGCTGGCATCATTGGTTGTCTTACAGCACAAAGTGAGCAATCTTGCTGAATCTATCCACAACTACATAAACACTATCCATGACTTGTCTAGTCTTGGGTAATCCAACTACAAAATCCATACTCAAGCATTCCCATGGCCTTTTTGGAATAGGCAATGGTTGATATAGGCCTGCATTTGAAGAAGTACCCTTGGCCTTTTGACATACTAAACAACTTTCCACATACCTCCTAACATCTAGATTCATCCTTGGCCAATAATAGAACCTTTGAACAAGTTCTTGAGTCTTTGTGATCCCAAAGTGACCACTCAATGCACCATTATGCTTTTCTTGTATCAAATTCTCTCTAATGGAGCCTCTAGGGACACATAACTGATTCCCTTTAAACAAAAGATCACTTTGCAAAGTATATTCAGCGTATCTACTATGAAAATGATTCTTGTATTCAACACATATCTTATAAATGTCTGCAAAATCTTCATCATCTGCATATAGATCCTTGAAATGATCTATTCCCATGCTCTTCAACT
This sequence comes from Sequoia sempervirens, assembly GCA_007258455.2. NCBI lineage: Eukaryota > Viridiplantae > Streptophyta > Pinopsida > Cupressales > Cupressaceae > Sequoia > Sequoia sempervirens. The sequence continues at coordinate 174,612,879 of VDFB02256132.1, read as the reverse complement.
GAATTTTTTGTATGGTGAGGACTCTTCTACTCAAGGCATCTGCCACCTTGTTGAGTACTCCTTTCTTGTGCTTGATATTAAAGGTATAAGCTTGTAGGTATTCAACCCACTTCATGTGTTTGTGACTCAATTTCTCTTGTGAGTTCAGGAAACTAAGTGCTTGGTTGTTGAATACACTATGAATTCCTTGGGAAGCAAGTAGTGCCTCCATTTCCTTAAAGCCTGGACCAATGCATACATCTCAAGATCATAAGAAGAATACTTCTTCTTGGCTTCACTTAACTTTTCTGAATGAAAAGCCGCCGGTCTACCCTCTTGGCTGAGAACAGCTCCAATAGCCACATTGCTTGCACCACACTTAATAGTGAATAGCTTCTCAAAGCTTGGTAACACCAAAATTGGTTGGGTAGCTATTTTTTCCTTTAACAACTCAAAACTTTTGTTGGCTTGCTCATTCCATACAAATTTGGTCTTCATTCCTCCTTTAATGGTATCCAACATAGGAGCACAAATAGCACTAAATTGTCTTATGAACTTCCTATAGTACTAAGCAAGGGGCCCATGAAAACTTCTTACCTCTGTTGCTGTCTTTGGAGTAGGCCAATTGAGGATGGCTTCCACTTTAATAATGTCCATTTTCAAGTTGTCGTGTGATAATACAAACCCAAGGTACACCAACCCTATCTTGATGAATTCACACTTTTCTAAATTGATCATCAATTTCTCCTCCTGCAGCTTCTTGCAAACCAACTCTATCTGTTTGAAATGCTCTTCTCTTGTTTTTCTATAAATCAGTATATCATCAAGATACACCACTACAAATTTACCAATGTAGTCTTTGAGGATTTCATTCATGAGTCTCATGAATGTGGAGGGGGCATTAGACAACCCAAATGGCATAACCGGCCACTCATATAAACCCTCATTGGTTTTGAAAGTTGTTTTCCACTCATCTCCCTCATGTATTCTAATTTGGTGATAACCACTCTTTAAGTCTATCTTGGTATAGTACTTAGCTTCACCTAGACAATCCATTAGGTCTTCAATCCTAGGGATAGGGAACCTATATCTAATGGTTATCTTATTTATGGCCCTTGAATTAGTACAAAGGCTCCATTCCCCTCCCTTTTTAGGTGCTAGGACAGTGGGTACTGCACATGGATTGATTCTTTTCCTAATGAGACCTTGGTTTAGGAGTTCTTGTATTTGTCTAGCTATTTCCTCATTTTGTTGAGGGGTCATCTTGTAGGCTGCCTTATTTGGTAGGGTAGCCCCCGGTATCAAGTCTATCCTATGACTTATGGCTCTTTTAGTGGGTAATGTTGTTGGTTGTCCACTGCTTACAATACCTTCATAAGTTTGTAATATATTTTGTATTTCTTTTGGTAACTCTGGCTTCTTGGCTGCTTTGTCCATACTTTCCTCTCTTGGCCTTAACACTAATGCATAGCCAACTCCTTCTCCTTCTTCCTAGGCTTCTAAGAACTCTTTTTCACCAACCATGAGCAAATTAGGACATGCTGTCTTCACTTCTGCATCCTCTAACAGTGACTGAATTTTGAATGTTACCTTATCCTTCTTGAAAGTATAAGAGTTCTTCACTCCATCATGCATAGCTTGGCAATCAAACTGCCATGGTCTACCTAGGATCAAGTGACATGCATCCATAGGTAACACATCACACAAGACTTTGTCTTTGTATCTTCCAATTGAGAACTCCACCCATGCTTGTTCATTTACTAAAACATGTTGGCCTTTATTGAGCCATGTGACCTTGTAAGGATTGGTGTGGGGTATCCTTGTCAACTTTAGCTTATTGACTGTCTCCTCTGACACAATGTTGTTAGTAGACCCTGAGTCAATGATGACTCTACATACTTTCCCCATCATTTTACACTTTATCCTAAACAGAGACCTCCTTTGGCTTGGTTCCTCTTTAACTGGCTCTTTGATCAAAGTTCTCCTCATCATGAGATTCTCACCTTCCTCTGAATTTAATGGTACCTCAGAATTTTTCTATGCTGCATTTGTCTCATCATGAACTAGATTAGTTCTCTTGTCACCTCCATGAGAAGTACTACCCTTCTCTAGACACCTATAGGCAGGGTGTCCCATTTGATTGCAGTGATAACACTTCATATTGGCAAAGTAACTGCCTCTTCCTTTTCCACCACTTCTTCCTCTAGAGATAGAGCCTCTTCCTCTACCACCTCTACTAGAGCTTCCTTCTTGCTGCTCAGAGTATTTGACTTCTCCTTGAGCCCTTGATTCTGAACTCCTTCCACCATAGCCACCTCTTTGTCCTCTGCTATCTTTTCCTTTACCTCTACTCTTGGAGGTTTTCTCTTTCTTCCTTTTTCTTTTCTCCTCTATCTTTAAGGCCATCTGATAACATTGGCAGATGGTTTTGAAGTTCACTAGGCTCATGTCTTCTTGAATAGACCACTTGAGTCCATTCAAATACCTTGCTAGCTTGATTCTCTCATCTTCAACCACCTTTGATATGAGGCACAACTTTTGGAACTCCTCGGTGTATGCTTGGACATCCAAATATTTTTGTCTAAGATTATGTCTCCTCCTATGCAACTGGACTTCATAGTCATTAGGTAAGTAGGTCTACTTTATTTTGGTTACCATGCCTCTCCATGTAACTATAGGACCCTTTCCTTCTTTCTCTCTTTTAGTTTGCACAAACTTCCACCATGTGAGAGCTGAACCTCTCAACCTTGACTTGGCCACCTTTACTTTTTGGGCTTTTGTTATACCATCACATTCAAAGTGATTCTCTATACTTTCAATCCAGTCCATGACTGAATCAGGAACCATTTGTCCACTGAATAGTGGCACACCTTCTAAAGCTTTGCCACTTAAGGCCTGCAATGCCTTCAAGAAGGGTTCTTCGGAAAGAACAGGGTCAGGTGTTGGAGCTTCCTCCTCCAAGTCCAATTCCTTTTCCTTTGCTTATTTCTCTTCCATTAGATCAATTTTAACTTTGACCTTATCTACCTTTTCTTGGACTTCATCCAGGAGTTTCTCCATTTGGGACAATCTTTCCCTTAGCAACCGATTATCCTCTTCTTGTTCTTCTACTTTCTTGGCTAACTCAGCGTTAGTCACCATGGTTCTATTTTCCTTTGGTGTATTCTCTCCTACTGATTCAGTGGGTTGCAACATCAATCACAAGCCTGATCAAACTTTGCTTTGATACTAATATGGTGTAAGTGTTCGAAGGCCTTCTAACACAACTAGCTAAGAAGACTTCTCCTTGTCTTCTTCTAGGAACCTAATACCTTTTAGGCCATTGTTAGGCTTAGATAATTAACTAAACCTTGATCCAACTTCTCTCCAAGAGTATCACACCTTGTGATTTACCTTGAAAGACTAACACCACTTTGTTCTGAACAAACACTCTTCTCCACTTAGAAGACTCTAAGTGCCAGCATCACACAATACCTCCAATTGATTGCAGGGGTGTCAGAGATACTGGAAACATGCCATACACATCCAACTAGTTCCATCTTGGAGGAGCTTCAACCTTCTTTCTTACCGATTTCAAGATTTGGTCTTGAGGAGGCCTAATTCCTTGTAGCCCTTGACAGTGACCTTTTCCTCATTCCTACCCAAACTTTCCAAATAGCCTAGAAAAAAAACTCCACATTCGAATACCATTTTTGATCTTCTAAAATATTCAAAAGGTTTCAGACCCCTAAGCTCTCCGTACACTGGTTTCCTATTATCTAGGTCAAATAGGGCTAAAAGACCTAATTTCTAGGATCCTACTGATTTCTTGCTCATCACTTAAACAAATGGATTGACAGGACCTCAATCCTTCTAGCATGCTAGGATATGACTAAATCCTACCTAGAACTATACTTTTTTCATATTGTACCTCAATCCCTTGCCTATATTCCTCAATTCTTCACTATCAAACCTCTAAACGGGCACTCTAAGCTCGCCTAGGGTTTGTTAATACACACTACTGCTTGACTCTTCATGACTCCTAACCCTAAATATGTATAGACTAATGGCTCCCCTAACACATCCATCTCTCCTCAAGAAGATCCCGTGGCTAGATTTCATGGGGGAGCCATAAAAAGGTAAACTAGTCAGGACAGGACCAGAAAAACCTCTAGACTCTAACTTATGAATTCAAAACACTATATTAACTCAAATTAACTTGCTTGCAAAAGAGAAAAAGCTTAGAACTACCCTATGAACACAATTCCAATGTAAAATTAATACAACCAATTCACTTAATATCATTGTCACTTCAAAACATTCGGTAAACACAAAAGTTTCAGAGTTCTCTCTATTCCAACAAAAAAAACCAAAACTTATTTACAATCTCCCTTCTTTAACTCGAGCCTCTTGCATCATAGATGCCATTTTCCATGTTTTTAGGGATTTTGGTCGATCCCCCACTCATATCTTTTAGGGGATCCTAGGTAACCGAGTTGCATGCAACATTTGCCATAATGGCAAATGTTGTCATGACAACTTTGTAACAACATTTGGCAACTTTTCTTCATGCCATCTTCCTAACTCCTAGGACCTCTATCTTTTGTATTTCGAGCAACCAAATCCCTTAACTGCCTCATGGAATGTTTCTAACAACATTGATGTGTTTAGAACACATTTAAGACTCCAATTTCCAAACTAAGCTACTAAGGCTAAACAAAGCAAAACTATTAATGATGACTAAACTTTGGTGACCTTAGTCCTAATGACTAATTCACCTAGTCCACACACAAGCAAGACCTTCTAAGGTCTAAAGTAAATACCCAAACCCTCTGAGTTGGCTAATGTTAGATACAAGCCAAAAATGACAATTAAAAAAATGGAGGCTAGCCTGGGTGCTCCTGCACCACTCTAGGATGAGTCTCACCGATATGATGACCTCACACCAATTTCCCATTGTTGGGACAAAGACTATTGTCCTATCGAAACAAGACACTCACATCGATGAACCCATTACACTTCACCACCATTGGGTCATTGCTGGGACATGTAACATGGTCCCATCGAAATCCAAACCTCATGCCAATGTAACTCCACCATGACCAACACCATCGTTTTGTCATTGGAACGGGTAAACACCTTCTGTCAATAAGCCATAGTTCTGATGATGAGGGAGCAATGCCGACCAAAGGGGTAGGAGAGTGATTTTCCTGCATTAAGAAAATATATGTGATAAAAAATCATTCATAACACCCTAGAAAAGTTAAGATAATGTAACAAAGTGCCAACATTTTTATGTATGGTGTCATGAAGGAAAAAATCACATGATTATTTTCCCTTAAACTTCCTAAGAGAAATCAATAAATCTTGATTAGCTTAAAATGACTAGACCAAAATATAATTTAATAATAGATCTAAGAAAACATTTAACATTATTTTAGTAATCTTTAAGATAAGTTTTAAATTAAATGAAATTAATGTAAAAAATTTCAACACAATATCTAATTTATAATAAATATAGTAAATTTATTATGAGAATAGGTGGTAGTTATAAACTACATAAATAAATTAACATGATGTAATAATTAATTTTCTAAATTATTTTTTATTATTTAATCTATCAACTAAAGCATAAATGATAATACATTAAAAAAAAAAACATAAATTTATGTAAACTTAACAAGTCCCAAAATAAGTATTAAGTGGAGGTTGTCCTATTAGCTCCCTTGGAAATTCTTTTACAGATTGTCCTAGTGGTTTTGAGAGTAGCGGGTATTAGGGCTTCCCATTCTTTTTTTATTACTTTCTTCCTAGTCCACCTTATTGTGACTTATTTTGAGGTGGAGTCATTTCCTTTTGAGGTGAAGCTGGTAGATTTGGTTGAAAGTAGTGTTCTTCTTTAGTTGCCCCCCTTTTGGGCTTCTCCTATTAAGGTGGAGCTCTCTCCTATCGAGGTGGAAAGTAGTTTGGTTGGAAGGGTTATGATCTACTTCATTGTTGTTTTCCTCTTCAAGAATATTGGAATTCCTGTTAGGGGTTGTTTCCGTTTGCTCAAAATTTCTTATTTTATCCTATTATGGTGGAGACTAGATGGTGTTGGGTTACTAGTTTGACCCCCTTTGGTTGTGAATGTTGGTTTTATCAAGCCTTTGTCTTATGCTTTTTTGGAAGTTGTTGGATTTTGTTGGTAATTTCTTATCTTAGAAGGTCTATTTTTTGAGTGGATGTCTTGGATTTTTTTGCTGCAATGTTCCTCTACTTTTCCCTTGTTTTTGTAGGGAGGTGTTTTTTGTATTGCTTTCTTTTTGTGGCTGTCTTGTTTCTTGTAGCTAGTTTTTATTTTACGGTTTCATGCTCTAGTCAAAATCATGGCTTGTTGGTTGTTCTTCTAGGCTCACTTCTAGTGAGTCTCACTCTTCCTTTATAGTGGTCTCATTTTCTTGATCCACCTATCTTCTGCCTCTATGGTTGCTTTGTAATAGGTATGAACCCCTCCAATTTTAATCTAATGAAAACAAGTCCCAATTTAATAAGAAAGTAGTCATATGTAAAATATATAGCTAACTAATTGAATACTAATACAATAAACCCACTATTTGCTAGAAAATCAAGGTAACTTACATTTGATGAATCAATTATTAAGTCAGTCAGTTGGGTCGGAAGTTATTCCTATAGGTTGTTTTGGTAGTTTGTATGGGAAAATTATGGCTTTATAAATGAATGAATTCAATGTAAAAATATCTTGAAGAAATATAATATTTTGTATTATTTTTTTTATTTTTGTTTAACAATGGTATCATCTATGCAATCTTCTCACCACTCTAATATTGGTATAAAAGCAATATGAATCCTATGTCTAAAGATTAAGAAGGCATTGTGAAGTTGTGTGAAGAAGAAGCATAATGAATGCAAAGAGAAGAATATAATAATGCAACATGAAGATATGATTGGTTTTGGAAAAGGCACAATTGGTTTTTTATTATATATTTTATGTTCATCACTTATAATTATGTGGGAATAAAATGGTGTGGTAACCAAATGGATACATTGAATATTTTGAATGACTTTGAACATCTATATGAAGATCCCTATGTAGACAAGCATGAGAAGGTATGAAGTTGTGGAATGTTTAGGAAAGAGAAATGTTGAAAATTATGTGAAAAGTGGGAAGAATGAGATAAGGGTGTGTATGATAGAAGTCCTAACAAATATATAAGAATGATGCACTTCTAAATAACTCCTTTCCTACCATAACTGTGAAGGTACTAACAAAGCTCTTACCAAAATTTGCAAAAGGCCATTTGAGTTGGAGGATCCCAAACAAAAGAGTTTTTTTGACTAGGTATGATGAAAGAAAATTAATCTATGATATGAACAAGGTTTTCAAAAAATTCAAATTTATCTATAGAGTAAATTCAATAAATTCAAGCATGATAAATTAAGGAAACAAGTAGTATCCTTGTGTAATAGATATATGGGTGCATGTAAGTTGTTTTCCTTTCATTTTCTGAGTAAAGGTTAGGGTTATAATCTATATTATTATTTTTGAGACCAAATATATATTTTAAAAAATCTAAAGAGTTCTATAATATGAAAAATTGTTTGTAAGTTGAATTTCACTAGAAATGGTGCATGGGTAAGCTAGTTATATCAATATGTATTTGAAGTTAAGTAGTTGTGAGCTCGAATTAGGGTATATTTTTATTAATAGCTAAAAATAAAGTATTAATTAAAAATGTAGTATGGTTGAATATATATATATGTACAAGGACTTATAAGATTTAAAAATGGGGTTTATTATTTTTGAAAAATAAGGGTGTATCACATTATTGAAATAGGTGAATAGATTTATTTTTCTTTAGAGTGATAGAGAAAATAAAATGTTACAAGGATAGTTTGGATAATATTGTAAAAGAGTACAATATCAACTTAATCCAACACTGAATCTATTTCTTCAAACATAGATACACACTTTGTCTATACTCTTTTCATCTATGTTAAATCTAAGAGGACCTTCAAAGATTTTAATGTTACATCCGGTAGTTAGAGTGTAACAAGATCATATCAGAGGTTGGAGGCATCAATGGTAGGAGGATCTAAATCATCTTGAGGTATCTTCTCACTCTAAGATGATACCTTGCATGAGAAGCATCTATTTCATCTCTAGTTCCTTCAAGAGAAGAGTGGGAATGTAGTGAATTGCTAGTTTGTAGATAGTTAAATTCACAAACTTGGTGAGTTGTTTTTAGTCTGTGGATAACTGAATCCAAAAACTTGGTGAGTTGTTGGTTTGTGGATACTTGATTTATCCACAAAATTTATATGGATTGTAGCATCATAAATTGTCTAGACCTTGACAATTTTACACTAGTTTTTTCTACCTCCTATGTGCTTGGACCTAATTATGCACCTAATTTCCTAAGTTATGCATTCTATATCTCATTTTAACATTTATTAGAAAATCAAATGTGAAAGATCAAAGTATGCATTTAATATTTTCCCCCAACACTTTGGATCTCAGAAAAGGAGAGATTTGGTCAATGGTGCCCCATTCCCTAGACATCTTAAGTTGAATCCAAATATAAATTTGTTAGTGTTAGTAATTTATTATTTGAAATTCAAATTTTAATTTTTAGCTGTGAACATTTTCCTTTTTTGAAATTAGAAGAATTACATATAAATATATAGTATTTTAATAATATTAATTAACAAGATGACCAATAAATATTGGAGATTAATTACTATACTTCAAAAATCAATTCAAGAGCAATCAAGAGAAGAATTTATAGATTTATTGTAACATTTCATCATTCAAGCATCATGTCAATTTTTATTAGTTTATTAATTTTTTGTACATGCATTTTATTTTTGAGTACTAATACTAGTAGGTCATCAAATCAAATCAAGTCAAGTTCCAATTGAACCATGAAGCCAATGAGCATGACTTCAATCCATCAAGGAGATCAATTCTAAGTGGTGATTTGCAACAAATTGTTAATTCACTACTTGTTTATTATTTAGCCTCTATCCCTCAAAAGGATACACTCTCTTTATCATCAAATTTTCCATTATGGAGGTGGAAATACCAACGCAGGGTTTGACAGAGCAAGCCTGAATATGGAACAACCCTTCCTCTCCTTTTGTGTATGCAGGTTGTAGATGCAGAGTGAAGTGGAGGAAGATTGAAGACAATTTTCTAATTCATGTATTATAACCATATAAGTTGAAAAGATACAAAAAATTCATTATCTTGGTAACAAATGAAGATTCGATGAATAAATTGAGAAGATAAAGACTATATTCTAGGGACCTCAGGCCTGTGAAAGAAGCTTCAGGTTTCAAGTCCCTAGTCTAGGGCATCCTTGTACCCTAGACCACCCAAATCTAGCTCAAACATCAATCATAGATGCATCAGTGTTTGTTGTGTTCATTTATAGATTCCAAATTTTTCTATTAGTTTTTAATTTGTAATAATTCATCTCAAAATGCTATATTTTCATAGTTTACCTAGTTACATCATTGCATTGCATCAAGAATCCAACTCCAATCCTCTACCATTAGAATTCAAATCCAATGGAAAATTGGTTGATGACTAATCACTCATAACCTTTTGTAGATCTAAACTCCCAAAATGTTAAGGAACCCCACATCTATATCACCCCTATCCATTTGGAAAAGACATTGATTCTAGTGGTTAGATTTAGGATGATCACCTTTTCCAACTTAATATTTTGGTAAACCTCACTAATTTTACATTAGACACCTTTTGAAATATGAAGAATATGATCTTATATTTAAGGTTAATCATGCATTATTTTCTATTCACCATTTAGGCATCTATCATTTCATAAAAAAACATTAAAGAATAAAAAAATTGCATACCATATTACATTCAAAGTTCAAATAGGGTTAATTTTAGTCATCATAGGTTAGATCTGCATCTTACTTGCATTTGCATATCTGTATTAGTTCATATTAAATATAGAATCAAATCTAAGAGTTTTCAAGGAATTCATTTAGGAATTTTTCATATAGTAAAAAGGTGAAAAATAACATTTTTTTTGTTACAAATAGACATCGAGATCTTCATTTCTAGATTTTACACATTAGGACCTGTAAATTGTTGCACTTAGATCTAAAAATTATATTTTGAATTTCATTTTTTTGCTTGATCATTTTGAAGATTTCTTCCATAACTATTATCAATGAAATTCTTACACCAATCGCATAACTCAATCACAAATTAGTCAAATTCTTGAAATTCATTCACTATCAGACCTTCATTATTATAGAACAAAACACTTAAAACACTATTGTAAATAACAAAAAAAATTAATTTACAAAAAACCTTGCTATTCTAGGGAATCCTTGCACCCTAGACCAATAAGATTTGGCTAAAAAATTTATTAAAAACTTGTTACTATGTTTTTTTTGGGTATGTGCAGGATCATCATGGAAAAAACAGGCCCTTAAGTGGCAAAAAATTTAGAAAAATTAGAGTTAGGCAACTTGACGTAAAAATTTGAATAAGTTATCTATATTATTTCAAAAATATGTAACAATATAATCTGTAGAAAAATGAATGTAGTTTCTAAATTACTAGGTTTGTTTTAAAAAAATATTTATTTGGTGAAAATTTGAAATTTCAATGCAATAGTACTTAAATTCAGGAAATAAAAAGAGTAGGTGTCTGACCACCCTAACCACAATAAAATGATAATATTTTCACAATATTTTAGATATAAGTAGAGGACTCATGTCCCAATGTGATGCATATTTTTTGTAATTTTTTTCCAAGTAAATAAATAATTATGAATTTTTTATTACAACTTTTAAAAAATATAAAAACTCGTATGTCTGACCACCTTAACTTGGTCAAAACTTCATGAAATTCAATTTTTCTTTTTTTAATCATATGGTATGTGAACCATAGAATGTGATGCATGTTTTGGATTCAAAAAATGTGATATTGTTTGAAAGCTATAGATTTTTTTCAATCAGCTTATCAATCAGGACTTTAGTTGTAATTCAAATACAAAATGAATAATAATTACTTATTAAATTCAAAGGGAAGCATAATTTATATTGGTGGAAAGATGAGAATGTCCTTTAAAAACCCTTTTCTTTTCATCAATTTTGGGTAAAAAAATGTCGTCAGCCACATATCCATCATATTGCCACTTTTTGGCCAATCATGATCCCGCACATACCCTTCTTTGTTTGTGCACTCTGATTTTAGATTTTGTGTATTTTTTTTTACTATTTTGTACTTTAATTTTTATAGTAGGCATAAGTAAGTGTTTTGAAACTTGCATGATATTAATGACCTAGTTTCCAATTTTTAATACGCCTATGAGACAAAGTTGGAGACTTGTGGCATCTCATGCTATAATTACATCCAGTGTGGAGCATGAGTCCTCCATCTCTTTCATATAAGGTATTGTCAATACCCAACCCATATTGGAATCCATTAATAATCAAGCAATACCCATGGAAACCTCATAATCAAACATTTATGTGGACTTTGAGACTATTTTTTCCCATGTTCTCGATGAGAAATTAAAACAATTGGACAAAGATTTAGAGGATTTTTAAGATTATTTAAGCACTAAATATTTAGTATCATGAATGATACCTATTGTGAATAACCTTGGGAATTTGATTAATGATGCTCAAGGAATAGATGTTTTGTATAGTCTAAGTCACATAGTAGATGCTAACATCGCTATGACAACTAGTTGCACTCAAGTATTCAAATACGCCAAAAAACAAGGAGGAAAAGAAGTTTCCCTTCCCACAACAATACCATATATTCATAAATTTATGCCACCAACCATAGCTTCAAAAAAAAAAAAAACACCAATGGCCTAACTCTAAGCTTAGGGATTCCTAGTGGGAATCCTTATAGTTTTTTCATAACACCTTAATATTTGTCACCTCTCATAAACATGCAACATAGTAGTCCACCAATCACTTCCATAATCCTACAATACTCACCAAATTCTCAAAACATGTCAAATAATGATACCATCATAAACCAACATTTATAAAATCTTACATCACTTCAAAGCCAAAGCTCCCCATTGAAGAGAAGTCAGCATTGTAAATTTCCACAATACCTCATAGGAAACCCATTGTCAATTTCCATCTTGAACACACCTATACCTTAGAACATGGAAAGACATTGATTTTAGAAATACAATGGTAAGGGAGATCCTAACAAACATGTATCAACTTTTATCACATTATGTAGCAACTTTAGTTTTCAAGATCATTGAAATATATGGCCTTGGAATGATTTCTCTCATTGTCAAATAACTCCATAAATTCATTAACTAAACTAGTTATTGCATTTGTCTAATAATTTCAAGAAAAAATTAGTCCTGAAATGAAATTAATTGACATAATGCATTGCAAAAAGGACCTAAGGAAAATATAACATACTTGATAAGATGATACCAATTTTTTTACTCTTAAATCTCCTATAGTCTTCTTGATATTGATATCCAAAGAGTGGTTATATGAAATTTATAACCTAACATTTGAGATAAGATATTGTTGATGAAATACGCATCCTTTAAACACTTGTGTATGAATTTAAATTATTATTATATACCAGTTATTTAATATGAGGGTACACCTTCATTAAATCCTATTGATCAATCTGAATCTATAACTGGGTATGTGGAAGATCATAATGGAAAAAATACTCCCTATAGTGGCAAAAAATTCAAAACAATCAGAGTTAGGCAACTTGACATAAAAATTTGAATAAGTTATCTATATTATTTCAAAAATATGTAAGAATAGAATCTGTAGCAAATTGAATGTAGTTTGTAAACTACTAGGTTTTTTTAAAAAAGAAAATCTATTTGGTGAAAATTTGAAATTTCAATGTAGTAGTACTTAAATTTCAGGGAAAAAATAAGAAGTAGGTGTTTGTCGACCACCCTAACCACAACAAAATGATAATATTTTTTATAAGATTTTAGATATAAGTAGAGGAATCATGTCGGATGTGATGCATATTTTTTTGTAATTTTTTCCAAGTAAATAATTAATTATGAATTTTTATTACAAATTTTAAAAATATAAAAACTTGTATGTCTAACCACCTTAACTTGGTCAAAACTTCATGATTTTTTTTTTTTTATCCTATAGTATGCGAAGAATAGAATGTGACACATGTTTCGGATTCAAAAAAAGTGATATCATTTGAAAGTTATAGATGTTTTTCAATCATCCCATCAATCAGGACTTTAACTTCGTAATTCAAATAGAAAATGAATAATAATTATTTATTAAATTGAAAGTATAGAATAATTTATATTGGTTGAAAGTTGAGAATCTCCTTTAAAAACCCTTTTCGTTTAATCAATTTTGGGTCAAAAACAAAAGTCAGCCACATACCCTACACATACCCATCATATCGCCACTTTTTGGCCCATCATGATCCTACACATACCCACCTCAAAGTAATTACAATCCATTCAAGAAACAAAATAATAACTTTCTTTTGATAAACACTCTTAAAACTTCTAAAATACATGTCACTACCACAAGTTCAACTCCTTTTCAATTAAAGTTGAGAGATAGACAATTCACCCAGATTCTTGACTCTATTCATGCAATCATGTTACAATTTCTATGTAAGAACTTAAACCAATTACCTTTGATTAGACCCATGAATACAACTAATCCTCTACCTTGAAACTCAAACCAAAAAGCATTTTTTCAATACCATTGTACACTTGGACATAATATAAAATGATGTATGCATATTAAAGACCAAGTCTAAGACCTCATCAATTCTAATAACATCCAATTGGATAATTTTAATGATAAAGGAAACAAATACATAGCTCTTCCTAATAGAAATTTGTAAATTTTCACATATCCAATGCCAAATCATACATCCAAGTTTGTGCAAGATTATGATAATATGCGTGATGATGATGATATAGCTAACATTGCTAATACAATAGATGTTCAACCTCGGGAGGGTCAAACCACTTTGATAATTGACATTGATTTGGCACATATTGGTGCATCCACACATGCACCTAATCATCCTCTATATATTGTTAGTTGTATTAATAAAAAACCTACACCAGGGATACTCATTAATCCCATGTCTATAAAGAATGTGATCACTAAAAAATTCCTATTTGTGAATGAAATTTATAAAGAATCTTATAAATAATGAAAATCATGGTTAAAAATTCATGATGGTTGTAGTAACGGAAAAAGTTGTCTTTTCCTTGCTTGCTTGGATAATTGACATTAAAACTAGACTAATGGTGTCTTGGAGTGGTGTTGTAATGTCTTGTACACATTCACACCATTCTATGACCTTTATTTGACTCAATCATGCTTTAGTTTGTCCTTTGCAAAGGTGTTGTGAAGTGTTGTAACACCCTTTCACACTTTTCTAGGACTTATTTTCTTAATTAAGCCTTATGGGCCCCTTTTTGAATAAAATATGCATAATGTATACCTTGTTTAAGTGTTGTAAAGTGTTTTAAAGAACTTCACATTTATCTAGGTGGTCCTAATTCATTGTGGTTAAGTGGAGATATTAACACCCCTTTTAGGCCTTAATTTTGACACCTCTCGAGGATCTCTCCCGACAATTGTAAATTAAATATCAAATTATTTCATTGGGAAAAAATTGGCCCTGGTAAGTTGATCCAGGATTCATTCACCCTTAATGGTGAATGGGTCCTTCCTTAACAGGACCCCCTTTTCTATGTTGTTATGGAATAGGTTTTTGGCCTTCTCACAACTCCTTGAAGCTTGGTCCTAGAAACTTAGCCAAGATCCATTCACCTTTGGTGGTGAATGGTTCCTCCCTTAATGAGACCCTAATTTTTGAATTTCATTATGGTGGGAATTTATCTTTCTCTCTAGATCTGGTGTCAGCCTTAATTCTTCAAATTTCAGGGTTAACCTCCTAATTCAGTATAAATAAGAGGTTAATTCACATAGTTTCACCTAAAATTTTCAAGAGAGCATCCTGATACTTTACAAGAGAATTATATAGCACTTCAAGAGAATTTTCAAGGCATTTCAAGGCTGAATTCAAGTGTTTATTGCACCAATTCAAAGATCATATCATCATGGAAAGGTTCTAATTGCATCATTTCATGTTAATTCTTTATTATATTATTTCATCATTTGGTTTAATTACCTACAAGGGGTTTGACTAAGGAAAAACCCCATTCACTAGCAATCAACAAGTTTTTCTATCCTTGAGTGTGTGATTGTAGATTTATAGGTTGAAGAGAAAGATTATCAAAGTTGTCAAAGTTGCAAAATTGCAAAAGTTGTCATCGAAGGTGCAAGATCACATAAAGAGCTCTACATAACTGAATATTTCCTTCCAAACCTGATAACAAGTATTTCAAGAGTGCAAATATCAAACTATAGGATCCTAAAATCAGTTTTTCAAAACCCTAAAAGGACCCATTCGCCTTTACAGATGAATGAGTCCTCCATAGCTCAAAAATAGAAAGTTTATGGCTAGGTGCGCTCCATTTTATTCTCTAAAAACATTCCTCATAGTTACTATAATAGTTAGGTTTGATTTTTGGTTGTTATTAGCATTTTTTTTGCATATTTGAAGTAATTTGGGTGGAAAAAAATAAGTGATCCTTCTCATTTTCTTACATCTAGGAAGGATCCTATTTTCAAACATTTCATTTTTGGTGAGCCCGACTTATTCAACATTGCACTTTTCTAAATTTTTGGAGTCTTTCATTGCATTTCAAGTTAAATCTTGCATTGATTGCATTTAGATTTGCATTGAATTATGTTTTCTTATATTGCTTTTAAATCTTGCATATCATATATGGTTTAGATTTGCATTATTTTTCAGTTCTTAAATATGAAAAATATAAAAACAAAGCAGTCATTTTGCATCTCATTTAGATTTCATTCAATTGCATTTGAAAATAAATAAATAAATTGCATTTCAATCTAGGTCTTACATTTCATCTTTTTATTGCATTTTTGCATTGAATTTTAGGAAAATCTAAAGCTGCCTTTCACTATCTACAACCTACAATTGAAAGATATATTTGAAAGCTTGCAAACTATTAAAAACAATTTAAAAATACTTTTCCAAGACCCATTTTCCCTTATTGGTGAATAAGTCCCTGATTAGGTCTAACGTGAAGCTTCTAGCAATTGAAAAAGACATTAAAATTGACTCTAAAATCCATAAAAAGATCCCAGAAAGAGCTAACTCACACCCATTCACCCTTATTGGTGAATGAGTCCCTGTTAGCTATAGATCTAGAATTTTAGGACATTAAAATCTTTGATTTTAGCTTATGTTTGGTGCATTCATCTTGTTGTTTCATTTTCCATATTTTTTGTTTCATCAAATTCATTGCATTTAGCTTGAATTGCTTCATTTTAGTGCATTGTAAAAAAAACAAATTTGCATCAAAACATTTCATTTTTAGCTTATTGCATTGTTTAATCAATAAATTGTATTGCTTAGAATCTAAAAAATTGCATTTCGTTCTGGGTTGTTGCATTGTCCCTTTTCCATTCTAGGGTTTGCACACTAGGGTTGTAAGACTTTTATGAGCATTACAACTTGGTGTCTGAATAATAGGAAAATGTGTGCTTTATAACCTATGCCATAGAACACCACCTTTCTCCTATTATCATTAAATAATATCCTAGGAATCCTAATTGGATTGACTGTCAACCTTAAAGGTGATTCAATTCTCAATGAGGAGGACCTAGGAGGAGTTCTTTCAGGGTTTGAAGGGTTCACCACCAAGAAAAAGCTTGGAAAAGATAACTTTCAACTCACAAAACCTAGTAATGTAAGCAAAATAATGAGTGCAAATGATGAAATTAAGCTACACCATGTTAGGGTATTTGTACCTGGGAAGTCTAGAAATGTAAATATGTTATCAAAATATGATATGGAGGACTGAGACGCCCTTACTGTTGTCTTAGTCCCACTGCTATTTTTTGAGGAAAATGCAGAATCTTCAAATGCTGGAATAAGATCTAAAAGAATCTATGAGAAATACCCCTGGGAGGACTAAGATGCACTAGGTGGTGTATTAGTCTCGTTCTGAATTTATGAAGACTCTAAATGTAGTCTTGATCTTTAAAGTTTGCACTTTCTTCTCTCCAGATCTAAGGTCTTGAAACTTCTAGATCTGACTGGTAGATGAGTTTCAATGAAGATGGCAACCTTGTAATACAAATTTGCAACTTTTCACTCCAAATGATCTTCAAGTATTCAACCTAAATCTGCAATCACAAATATGTAGGAAGGGAAAAAAAATTTGTTTGTTAGTGAATGGGGGTTTTCCCTGGTCAAACCCCTTGTAGGTAATTAAACCAAATGATGGAATGAATGAAATGAAACATGAAACATAAATGATATCACCTTGTATAATTTCTTGTGAAGAAAATCTAAAAATCTACCATGTAGTGGCCATGAAGAATTTAGATCTTGGATCCTTGGATATGATGTGAGCAATGGTTGTGAATAGATCTTTAATGCTACATCCATAATCTTGGCCCCACAACATGAATGGATGCACTAAACCCTTGACATGATACTTGAATGTTGATGATGGCTCCAAATTCTTGATGAATTACTCTTGAATGCATAAACTTTCCTTAGGAATGAATACTTGAATGTGTGTTATAAAAATGAGTGGAGGAACCTTGTTTTTATACTTATTCATGCTTAATATCCTGAAATTACACCACACCAAGATGACACAAGAAATCATTAATTAAAGGAGGCTAAATCCTACTAGAATTTGAAATTAAATCCTAAAAATAAGCCAAGAGGACTAAGATTCCCTAGGTAGTGTCTTAGTCCCAAGGCTTGAATGTCGAGGCACAGAGTCCAAAAAGGGACCTTTTTAGGTGTATTCAAAATCAAGGTTCCAAGACCCATGGATGACAAAGACACCCTAGGTGGCATTTTAGTCCAAGTCCAAAAATCAAGGACACACAGATAGAATCACTAAATGATCATTTATCTTTTGATTTTTGTTATGATTTTCCATAAAAATATATAGTTTATTAGGCTTGTGGATGTAAAATAGGACAAATTAAGCCATAAAGAATCATAAATAAAGCAAGGTGGGCCCAAAAAGGTGTGAAAATGTAAGGGTATGCATTTTACTACACTAAATTTAGCCCCCACTTGAGTGAGAGGATGAACTTTCTTCAAACTCATACTAAAGTAGCCAACCATGCAATCAAGAGGGATTCCTATGTACGAATTCTAGTAAGATAGGATTACAACTATCAAGAGGGATGATCAAGCCCCCAAGGATGAGATCTTATGACAAACCAACATAGGCACAAAAGAACACACTTGCAAATGATATATGAAGCCATAACTAGATCACAAGCATACACCATCAAGGATAGAAAAAGGGAAACAAAAAGGAAAATGAAAAATTTCATAGATCAATCTTTCACTGGCCATCCAATGCGATGGACTGGGTCTAGGATATTTGTTGACAAAGGTTTACAAGTGGAATGTGCTATCCACTATGCAAACAAAATGCACGCTCGTAAGGGCTAGTGAAGCTAGTTGTTCACTAGGTGAACCCCAGGGAACCATATCAAAGCCATACCTCCATGACTTTAATAAGGTACAAAAATGCATGCTTAGAAAGACTAGAGAAGCTAGTTGTTCACTAGGTGAGCCCGGGGGACCATATCAAAGCCCTACCTCCATGACTTTAATAAGGTATAAAAGAAAATGCAACAATAAAGAGAGATGTTTGAAGGGATTTTGCTTAGCTTGTGCAAGGTCTTGTCTCAAGGAAAATTGTGCTTAATGTTTCTATTGGTGTAATTAATAGTGTTGTACCTTGTCCTAGGTCATTATTACACCTTAGTTAAGTTTACTTAGGGACCACATAGGAGGTTGTTGGAGATTTTCCACTTTTGGTGGACTTGACATGTCATTACTTCATCACTTCCACCTTTTGTGGACATATCATGTGATTATCTCTCCACCTTTTATGGGTGATCCACCTTTTGTGGTGATTATCACATTATCTCTTTCCCACTTTAGGTGGAGTGATAAATTTTCATTGTTGTCTCATGTCATAAGATTATGACACTTGTCATAATATTATGCCCTCCTATGTTCTCACCTTGGCTATATAACCAAGGGGTCTCTATGTACATTTGCTCATTACATTCTATTCTATTGATAGAATACAGTTTATTCTTGTCATCTTGTTTCTATCTCTCTTATGCTTGTGCTTTCTATTAGGCCTCTAGATCTTGGGTGGCTACCTTCATAGCCAATTCATACATGATATCAGAGCTATTGGAGTGCCTTTAGTTAGTCATTTGGAGAGATTCTTGGAGGGTTCCATTTTTGGCCTTGTATTGTAGGTGCATTTTTGAAGCTTGTTGCATCAGATTTGAGCTCGCCATTGCGTCTGGAGTGTCCGAGATAGTCAAATTTTCCTTTTGTTTTGTCTCAGTTGGACATTGGAGGCCAAATCTACAAAGAGTTGAAGATTGGAGGTAGTTACCAGATCCAAAAGCTAGCTACCACTTTAGAGCATTTTTAGCCGAAAAGGACCTCGCCATTGTGCTTAGAAAGGCCAAAAACCCATAAATCAACTGCCAATTCGTCCAAATCAGAGAAAGTTGTCCATCGAGGCAAAAAAGAAAATGATGGCCGAGCCGTACGGCCTAGCCATTATTGCGTCGGTATGAATTTTTTTTTTGTCAAAAATAATATTTCATTTTCTACAAAAAAAAAATTAAAAAATTTAAAAGAATTATTTATTCGTAGATATTTTTTTGCATTGTAAAAGTTTAAAAAAAAAAAAAACCAAATTAAAAAAATTTATGCGGATTTAAATCCGCTGGTACTATTATACCCGGCCTGGATAGGGTACTTGGTACCCACGTCAGCTAGTACTGTTGTGCCCTGCGGGTTCCACTTGGCACCACCGCAGACATCCACCAGCCCGTGGCCCCACTGGCAGGGGGCCGAAAAACAACCACTGGCGGCAGACTAATAAAATCTGGTTACAAAAAACCAGCACTCACAAACAAATTCGACAATAGAGAATATTTCAAGATTTGGAAGAATATTTCGGCATTGGCAAAAAAATTAGAAGATGAGGAATATTCGAAAGAATATTCTTTCAAGAATATTCCAGCATAAGGAGCGACGGCCAGTGTGACATCCATACAGTCATCAAATTTAACCCATTGCAGCTTTCGACGGCCAGAAAACCGTCAAATTTAGGCTCCTATTTTGCTGATGTTAGCACAACATCACACACTTTTTGAAAATTTGCAGACCCCTCTCCATTGAGCTTTTTGATTTTACAGTTCAACTTCTAAGGCTCATATCTTGGTCGTTTTGAGGCCTTTTTTTGGTGCATTTTTTTTTATTTGTGCTAATTTTTCTTGTACATCACAGTGGTATAGTTATTTTCCAATTTTGGTGCATAGATTTTCCAGAAAATTGGATTTGTCACAGGTGTTGCTCAATTTTCACCATTTCTTCAACTTCCGGGGCTTCGTTTAGGCTCATACTGACTCCTTTTCAGGTGCCATTTATTTTCAAAGTGCATGATTTTTTCTAAACTTCGCATTGGTGCTATCATTTTGTAGTAATTGTGATCAGAAATTGTACTTCCAACACTTGGTCATTTTTGGCATTTGTAAAGATAAGATCCCAGTTTGGTCTTTTGGATTCATCATTTGAATCTGTTGTAGCCTATTTAAGGCTATTGTAAAACATTGAAAATCAGAGGCCCACTTCGCTTGGCTTGCAAGTGGCCATTGTACATGCACTAATTATAAAGTGCCAAATCATCTTTTTGGGGGGTTTTCTTTGATTGAGTGAATTTGGGGGGGTGTCTTGTGTGATTGTTCCTCTCTCTCTATCTTTTTCTTTTTCATTTTGTTGCTATGGGTTCTCCTAAGTTTCCCTTGTTAACTCCACATAGCTATGCTTCTTGGAAAATTGATGCTTGGAGTAAGTTAATGGAAAAAGGATTAACTCATTATATTGATGGAACTATTGTTGCACCATCTGATCCTCAAGCTAATCCTATTTCTCATATCGATTGGCTCACTAAAAATACTATGGCTCTTGGAACATTAAGGAAATATGTATGAAAATATCTAATCTTTCAAATTGAAAAGTGTAAAACAATTAAAGAAGCTTGGGAAAATTTTGGTCAATTGTATGGCCAAGTTGATGAGATTAGAGGTTATCAACTTGACAATGATCTCACAATGTTAGATCCCAAGAATTTTGATACAATCCAAGACTATTTCACTAAGGAAAATGAGCTAAGAGCAGAACTTAAGGATTGTGACATTGATAAGAAGGATGCATAGTTGGTCTACAATTTGTTGGGAAAGCTTCCATCAGAATATGCAACATTTGTTTCTAGCTTCCAAACCCATCGCTTGATAGTGGGTAGTTCTTTCACTATGCCTACATTTGATGCTTTTACAAAAATGTTGATGTTAGAGCAAGAAAAGTTGGTAAGCATGGGGATTCTCAAGTCTTCAAAGTCCAAAGCTTTGATGGCTAATCAAGGGAATCAAGGGAATCATGGAAAGGGTTCCAACAAGAAGCAGAAGCAATCTAAGCCAAAGACACAACAAGATAAAGCACAATCATCCTCTCCAAAACAAGAGAATTCTTCATCACAAGGGAATTCTCTATCTTCTCCCAAGAAGGGAAATTCAAGCAAGAAGGAGAGACCAACTTGTTCATATTGCAAGAGGGTTGGTCATGATGAGCATCATTGCCACACTAAGCAAATTGATGAGTTGACAAACATCATCAAGAAGAAGAACATCAATTTTCCATCTGCCTACAAGAAGAAGACTTCATCTCCTTCCACTTCCTCACAATCAAAAGGAAAAGGGAAAGCATTTGTGGCTACTTCAGGTTATTCACAGCAATGGATACTTGACTCAGATGCCGCTCATCATATGGGTTCTTCAAGGGAACAATTTTCTACTTTGGAGTCATCTAAGGTACCTCACATCTTCATAGGATATGATACTCAAGTGGAAGTTGAAGGCAAAGGTTCAGTTACCATGGATAATGGAACATTTGAGAATGTTCTCTATGTTCCTAACTTGAGTGCCAATCTTCTTTCAATCTACCAAATCACTCACTTTGGAGATGGCAAGAAAGTTGAGTTTCTACCAGATTTAGTTGTGGTCAAAGAACTTAGGGATGATGCCTTGGTTGCAGTGGGACAAGCCAATCACAAGATATGGCTTTACTCATTCTCCCACTTTGTGCCTAAGTCTCCTTATACAGCCTTGCTCACTCATTCAAATTCAGAATGTAAGCTATGGCATGAGCGGTTTGGACATATCAACTACTGCTATCTTCAGTAGCTTAGCTCCAAGGACATGGTTACAAGACTCCCTCAAATTAGCTTTTCAGAAGGTTTTTGTTCAGGTTGTTCTATGGGTAAGCATCTAGAAGAGAAGTTTGACAAAGGGAAGTCTTGGAGAGCTTTGGAAGTTCTTCAATTGGTTCATAGTGATGTAGCAGGTCCATTTCCAGTGCCATCATTTAGCAAGGCTTGCTATGTCCTCACCTTCATTGATGACTACTCCTGCTTCACATGGGTCTACTTTCTTGTTCACAAGAGTGAAGTATTTGACATATTTCTATCCTTCAAGGCTCATGTTGAGAAGTAATCAGGGAAACAAGTCAAGATTCTTTGCACAGACATTGGAAGGGAATATGTGAACAATAGACTTGAGGAATTTTGTACTCTTGAGGGGATTACTCTTCAACATTCAGTTGCATACATTCCACAATAAAATGGTGTAGCTGAAAGAAAGAATAGAACCCTTAAGGAGATGGCTAGTTGTTGGAAAAATATGCCTCAATCTCATAGGCTGAAACCTCTGTGAAAGCATAGTCATTGTGACATTCCTATTGTCTGGCCGACTAGAAGTTGTAACCTTGTCTTTTGCTCATGTCACCAAGATAATGCTTCTGTCTTGCCGATCAGTGATGTCACTATGACTTGTTGCCTTTGCTGTAACCTTCTGCCAAGTGGACACCTTTGGCCGACAGTTGGTGGCTATCAGATATCGTTGTGACTCTTGGCGACAAGCAGTGTCGGGGAGAGTCTTGGATAGTCGATATGTCTCATACCGACAAGGGAAGTCTTGCTAATAGATATACACCTGTGGTCGTCGGTGTAACTCAAGGGTCTTGGTGAGAAGTCTCGGCGATGATAGGAAGTCTTGCCGATATTGACATGACCTTCGGTCTGTCTGGTTGATTAAGAAATTAGTATGACTTGTTCCTATCGGCATGATCTCTTGGTGACCGGGAGATGTCTTGGCGATAGTGTTAGGGGTCATCGGTGTAACATAAGGTGTTTGGTATGAAGTCTCAGCGAAAGAAAAAAGTCTTGCTGACTCAATAAGACATGTTTGCTTGGTGAGAAGTCTTGGCGAACATGGATGTCTTGCTGACTGGTGATTGGGGTGCTTGGTATGACTTAGGACCTCATTATGAAGTCCTGGCGAAAGCGGTGAGTCTCTCAGACTAGTGGATGCTTTGCAGCAACATGAAGACTCAATGAGAGGTCTTGGCAAGAGCGGAATGTCTAGTTGATAGAAGATTCCGATGTGACTCTTAGACATCGGTATGATGTCTTGGAAAGTTGCGATAGTCTCACCGATGGGATTGTTGAGGTCAGTATAACATGAAGAGGCTCGGTGTGAACTCCTGGAGAACTCAATTGTCTTGCTGATGGGAAACCTGATGTCGATATAACCTCTTGGTGATAGTTGGATGTCTTAGCTATAGCATTGGCAGATGAGTTCAACTTGAGATTGGTGAGAGGTCTCGCTGATCATGCCGATGAAGTGACTCTTGCCAATAGAAGGATGCCGATAGGAATACAATGGGTTTCGGTATGAATTGATGACTTCGATATGATCTCATGTAAAATGTGGAATGTCTAGCCGACAGTGACATCGATATAACATAAAGGGCTCAGTATGATCTCTTAGCAAATGACTAAAGTATTGGCAACTAAGGAACACTTCAGAATGACTTATGAGCTCGATGGAACCTCTTGCTAATGGAGACGACTCTTGGCGACAACGTGTAATCTAGTCTTGTGGCATCAGGGAGACACTTCTAGTGTCTCACTGACATGCGACACAAGTTGATCACTATTGACTGAGTGAAGACTGTCCGACGTGGTGTGATGTGGACCAATCTAAGAAAGAAAAAGTAAACCATTTGCTGAACCGTTTATGTGTGGAAGTTGGAAAACAAAAGCACGAGGAAGTGGAAAAATCAATAGAGGTTGTGCTAGATGATCGACCATTGTGATCCAGTAGTTGAAAACGAATGGATTCATAGTGCCTAAGTGACAGAGTGCTGGTAAGAGTACAAGAAGAGCCGAGAGAGAGAGATCACTATAGAGTAAGGACTGAGTGGCTAGCCGAAAGGCCGAAGCCATGAGGTCGAAGCAGAGGATTGAGAGGCAGAGTCAAGTTGTTGGAATCTCTTGTGATCCTGATTGCTTTGGTTGATCTCTCAGGAATAGTTTTCTACCAGTTGTATCCAGAATGAACAAGATGTAAACTCTAAAAAGGCTAAGAGCCTAAATTTTTATTGTAACCATTATGTTGCTGAATAATACAATGGCTCGATCTTTGGAGTGTAGGGTTTTTTTATCTGAAATGATTTTCCCCACGTAAATCTTTGTGTTTTGGTTTTCTGTTTCATCTTTCATGTCTGTTGGTTCATGTAGTAGAATCGGTTAATGCTTGCTATTGATTTTACATGTGATTCTCTCAGAAGGATCAATGGAGGAAATGAACTGTGTCTATTCTATATTTGGACATAGTTGTACATGTCTTTGAGGCAACCTAATTGAAATGAAAGTTATTGAAGGCACTACTGTTTGGAGTTTTCACTAGATGCGGTCCTAGATTTCCTTACAAGTTGTATCAGAGCCTTCTTCTGGTTGTTGGTTCTAGATATTTCTCCTGTGAAGATTTCTTAGCTTGATAGGCTGGAAGAAATCTGGAGGAATGGGCTGATGTATTGATCCTTTGATGAGTGGAAGCCTTGTGGTATTCTGAGACAGCATGTAGCTTGAAGGATGGTCAAGATGGAAAAGGGAGTTGATCATGTTCTGATCTGTGTCTCCTAGCTGGTAGAGGCTCCTGGGTGATATGGAGAAGCCTAGATTGTTTCTTAGTCATGGAAGAGAGTGCTTATGCTAGGTGGGGGTTCCTGGTGTTGGAAAGCACTGTTTCCTATTAACCTTGAATGCTTGAAGGCTATGGAGATAATCATTAGATGATTTGCAAGCTTCTGAAATAGCCTTTCTCACTTTCTCAGATGCATGTACATGGTGGTGGTTTAAAGTTGGCCTGAAAGGGGCCTGGATTCTTTTGAACTGATGTTTTCTTTCTAAGGATGATTTGTACCTGTATGGCTTAGTGGTTTTGCAGGTTTTACATGGTTAAGCAAAATTTGTGATCATGTGGAGTTGCTGTTAAGCTATTGTATAAACATTGGCCTTTTGGGGTGTTGCTGGATGAGATAGTTGCAAGTCTACATGCATGCTTGGTGCATGGTTTTGAGGAGGTATGACTCTTTCTCTGCATGGGAGTGTTGGTAAGTGCTTTGTCACTCAGCATTCTTGTGGTAATGCTTGTGGGTTCCTTGATTATGGCACTCGTTGTGGATATGATTAGCAAATCAGATTTGGCATGATCTGTTGTTTGAGTCATGTTTCCCACATGGTTATTTTCTTTGAAATCTCAGTGTTACAGTTTTCAATGTGATAATGGTTTTGCATGTTCGATGGTTGTGATCTATGAGTTATACAGTTGATGGATTAGCTATGCATTGGCTGCAGTGAGATAACTTGGATGTGGACTATCTTTATCCACAAGGTTGATTCATTGATGGTGCAGATTTGTTAGCTGGCCTTGTCTGTGGTCACTTGTGCATTGGTGTGACTATTTTTTAGATGAGAGGATGGATAATCTAGAGAACCTGAATAGTCAGTTAAAGGAACCTATAGCAGATGGTCATGATGCTTGGAGAGCTCGAGTGTCACTCTTCAGTGGGAGCTCTAGCAGTGATTGTGGATTCATCACATGGTGCTGAATGGTCTTCTTTAGTGTTGCAAAAGGGTTCTTATGCTTTTTCTTTTGCATGGAAATTATTTGAAGATGTGCAAAATCTTGGAACCATGGAGGACGCTTGGATTCTTTGGCTAAGCTGTTGGTAGTGCTTGATAGGTGATGTTGGTTTTAAGTATATTTGCTTTATGTCATGGTATATTCTTGCTTGTGCATTGGAGTTTTGGCATTGTGCATTGTACTTGAGACAATGGTGAGGTCACTTGAAGCATGGTATTTCCTATGGGGATGTGTAGATCATGGTGTCATGATAAGTTCTTGATTCAGATGTTTGAGGCTTTGACAATGGTCTGGTAATTCTTTGTGTATTGGGTGCTTTGATTATTTGCTTGATACTTCATGATAGTGCAGTAATGCAGTTGAAGTTTAGCATGAGATGATTAGTTGCAATACTCATGGATACATGAAGAATAAGGTGAGGATGTTCTTCTCTTATGAGAGATGTGTTGTTGCTTGTTACTCTTGTTAAAGTTTTTTAGTAGAAAGTCTAAGAATCCTACACCTAGGTTGAACATGAGTTCAATAAGGGATCTATGAGGAGATTTCTCTTGGATTAGTCATGATGGCTTATATATCTTGAAGGAGTATTCTTGTTCCCACTCTTGGTCTACTCGGCAGTTTATCTGAAAGGTATTTGGCCCATTATATTTTTCAGATGTGTTTTATTAATTTTACTTTCATGATATGGATGTTGAATTACTGTTTAATGATTCTGGAAGATTCATAGTGGAAGTTGTACAATTTCTTTTATCTTTTATCTCCTTGTTGCTAATGAGAATTAGTAGGAGATGTTGTATGGGCTGATTTCCTGAAATGGGAAATGAACTAGTTTGATCTTCTTTGAGATGCTTACATCCATGTTGGTTTTAAAGATGGTTTGATCTTGGTGATTGAACCAATGGATGTTGTTAAGGATTTCCTTTGGGATGTGAAGAAGATCATTCTTGACATAGCTAGCTGTTAGAAGTGTATGTAGGAGGATGTTCTATAGAAGATGATGTGCAGTGTTTCTCTCTAAGACTGTGAAGGTTTGTGGTGAGAGAAATGTTTCTTGTGGCAGGTTGTTGCAGGTTGAGCATATCATTGTGGTTTTTTCTTTGGTACTACAAGGTTACATTTTCTATGTGCTAGTATTGGTAGGCTTGTAATGCCTTCTGATCTTTCAGATTTGGATTTCTCTGGCAGTGGGAGTTCCTGTATGTGTCTTGTCTTCTTCGACTGGTTGAAACTGGAACTTGTATTTGCTGTTAATGGATTGGCATAAGTTTACTAATGGTGATACCTGTGAGGTATGTGAGATTGGATGGTATAGCATGAGCTATGGGTGCTATTTTTAGTCACGTGGGTTTATCAATTGGTTGGAAGTAGTCAGTCTGATTGTTGTTCTAATTGGTGTTGTTTATCTTGTTTCTGGAGAATGACTTCACTGTTGTGTTCTGTTTGAAGCTTTGAAGTTGATATTGCTTCTGTATAGCATTTGAGCACAGTGAAGTGGTAGTAGTATCTTGTTGTAGATACCACTGGGATCTTTTTCTTGTGTTCGTTGGAATGGTGCTTATTCACCTTGGTGATATATCTTTCTTCCACATGTGGAAGATGACATGATTGTTTCCTGAATGGTGAACATCTTGGATGTCAGAGCAGAATTCTTGATGAAGCATGAGAGCATGTTGAGATCTATGTGGTTTCTCTGAGGGCTGTAATCAGTTGTTTTGTTTGACAATGAGTTATAGTTGGATGCCTAGCCTTTGTTACAAATTTCTAATGGACTGTTATCTGTGGAGTCGTGTTGATTGGGTATCTTGAGTGTTGCAGGGTTTGAACTAGTGGAGCTAGTGTGATCTTAGTTCCTGGTTGTGTTAGAGGTTCCTGTGTGATCTTTATCAAGTGGGAGATTGTTGGAAAAATATGCCTCAATCTCATAGGCTGAAACCTCTGTGAAAGCATAGTCACTGTGACATTCCTGTTGTCTAGCCAACTGGAAGTTGAAACCTTGTGTTTTGCTCATGTCGCCAAGACAATGCTTATGTCTTGCCGACTGGTGATGTCGCTATGACTTGTCACCTTCACTGTAACCTTCTGCCAAGTGGACACCTCTAGCCGACAGTTGGTGGCTATCGGATATCGATGTGACTCTAGGCGACAAGCAGTGTTGGGGAGAGTCTTGGACAGTCAGTATGTCTCATACCCACAAGGGAAGTCTTGCCGATAGATATACACCTGTGGTCATTGGTGTAACTCAAAGGTCTTGGTGAGAAGTCTCGGTGATGATAGGAAGTCTTTCCGATATCGACATGACCTTCGGTCTGTCTAGCCGATGAAGAAATCGGTATGACTTGCTCCTATCGGCATGATCTCTTGGTGAATAGGAGATGTCTCGGCGACAGTGTTAGGGGTCATCGGTGTAACATAAGGTGATCAGTATCAAGTCTTGGTGAAAGACAAATGTCTTGTCGACTTAGTAAGACATGTTTGCTCGATGAGAAGTCTTGGCGAACATGGATGTCTTGCTGACTGGTGATTGGGGTGCTCGGTATGACTTAAGATCTTGTTATGAAGTCCTCAAGAAATCCGTGAGTCTCTCCGACTGGTGGATGCTTCGCAACAACATGAAGACTCAGTGAGAGGTCTTCGTGAGAGCTGAATGTCTTGACGAGTTGTGATAGTCTCACCGATGGGATTGTTGAGGTCAGTATAACATGAAGAGGCTCGGTGTGAACTCCTGGGGAACTCGATTGTCTTACTGATGGGAAACTTGACATCGGTAGAACCTCTTAGTGACAGTTGGATGTCTTAGCAATAGCGTTGGTGAATGAGTTCAACTGGAGATCTATAAGAGGTCTTGCCGATCATGCCAATGAAGTGACTCTTGCCGATAGACGGTTGCCGATAGGAATGCAATGGGTTTCGGTATGACTTAATGACTTCGATATGATCTCCTGGCGAATGTGGAATGTCTAGCCGATAGTGACATCAGTATAGCATAAAGGGCTCGATATGATCTCTCAGTGAATGAATAAAGTCTTGGCGACTAAGGAACACTTCAAAATGACTTATGAGCTCAGTGGAACTTCTTTCCGATGGAGATGACTCTTGGCGACAACATGTAATCTGGTCTTGTGGCATCAGGGAGACACTTCTAGTGTCTCACCGGCATGCGACACAAGTTGATCACTAATGACCGAGTGAATACTATCTAACATGGTGTGATGTGGACCAATCCAAGAAAGCAGAAGTAAAGCAATTTCTGAACCGTTTCTGTGTGGAAGTTGGAAAACAAAACCACAAGGAAGTGGAAACATGAATACAGGTTGGGCTAGATGATCAACCATTGTGATCCGATAGTTGAAAATGAATGGATTCATAGTGCCTAAGTGACAGAATGCTGGTAAGAGTACAGGAAGAGTCAAGAGAGAGAGATAACTATAGAGTAAGGATCGAGTGGTTGGCCGAAAGGCTGAAGCCATGAGGTCAAAGCAAAGGATTGAGGGCCAGAGTCAAGCTATTGGAATCTCTCCTGATCCTGATTGCTTTGGTTGATCTCTCAGGAATAGTTTGCTACCATTTGTATCCAAAATGAACAAGATGTAGACTCTGAAAAGGCTAAGAGCCTGAATTTGTATTGGAACCATTATGTTGCTGAATAATACAATGGCTCGATCTTTGGAGTGTGGGGTTTTTTATCCAAAAGGATTTTCCAAACGTAAATCTTTGTGTTATGGTTTTTTGTTTCATCTTTCATGTCTGTTGGTTCATGTGGTAGAATCTGTTAATGCTTACTGTTGATTTTACATGTGCTTCTCTCAGAAGGATCAATGGAGGAAATGAACTGTGTTTGTTCCGCATTTGGACATAGTTGTACAAGTCTTTGAGGCAACCTAATCGAAATGAAAGTTACTAAAGGCACTATTGTTTGGAGTTTTCACTAGATGCACTCCTAGATTTCTTTACACTAGTTGCATGATTCATGCTCGTTCTCTTGGTCCTGAATTTTAGGTAGAAGCTATTAGTTGTGCCACTCACATCCAAAATCGGGTTCCCCATAAAGCTTTGTAGGGTATGACTCCTTTTGAGGCTTGGTGTGGTAGAAAACCAATTGTGAGACACTTCAGAGTTTTTGGTTGTCCAACTTGGGCATGCATACCTCTAGAGAAGCGCAAGGCATTGGAACCTCAGAGTAGGCCTTACATCTTTGTTGGATATCGTGAAGGTGTTAAGGCATATATAATTTTGGGTCCAGAGACACATTAGTTATTCATTTAGAGGAGTGTTCACTTTGAGGAAAGTTCTCCTAGCTTGGCTTCTAATCCTCCTCTTCCTTCCTCCATAGTGGAAAGTGATGATAGTGACTCAGATGATGATTCTTGCTCACCTCATACTCATAGGATTACACCTTTGCAGGGTCCACTTGCAGTTGAGGTGCCTCATCCTTCATATCCTACTAGACCTCATTAGGCTCGAAAGACTCTTGAGTCAGCAAGTTCTCTTGTTGGGGATCCTTCAGATACTCGAAGGACTCGGTCACAACATCAGAATTTTCCACATGCTTATATTGCTAGTGCTTCAAATCCACAATCCTTTAAGGAGGCTTCAGGCATTCCTGAATGGGATTCAACAATGGAGGAAGAGTATAGTTCCTTGATGAGGAATCACACATGGGATTTGGTTCCTCTTCCTAAGGGGAGAAAGATGGTTCGTGGATCTATCAGACTAAGTATGCAGTAGATGGTAGTGTGGATAAATACAAAGCTCAGCTTGTGGAAAAAGGTTTCTCATAGGTTCTAGGTGTTGACTATACTGAGACCTTTGCACCGGTTGCTAAGATGAACTCCATTCGCTTGACACTCGCTATTGTTGCAGCTCAAGGTTGGACTGTACATCAGATGGATATGAAGAGTGCATTTCTTCATGGGGATCTTCATGAGGAGATTTACATGGAGCAGCCACAAGGATTCATACAAGATTCTTCTTTGGTTTGCAGATTAAGGAATTCTATCTATGGCCTCAAATAGGCCCCTAGGGCTTGGTATGCCAAGATGGATTCCTTTCTTCTCTTAGCAGAATTCATGAGGTTTCATTCAGATCCGAATGTCTACATTTTGTGACAAGATGATTCTCACTTGCTACTTATGCTCTATGTTGATAATTTGATCATTACAGGGAGTGCCTCATACATCATTGGCAGTGTCAAATCAGCTTTGCATGACAGATTTTCTATGACTGACTTGGGCCTTTTGCACTATTTTCTTGGGATTGACATCACTCAGTCAGTTTCTGGGATTTCTCTTTCTTAGCCCAAGTATGCTCTTGATCTTCTAGCTCAGTTTCACATGGTTGATTGTAAGCCTACTCTGACTCCCTTTCTTTTAGGAGTCAAGCTTGAGGCTAAGTGTTCTACTCCACTTGTTGATGCCACTTTGTATCGTTAGCTTGTTGGGAGTCTCATCTACTTGACTCACACACGCCTTGATATCTCCTTTGTGGTTGGCATGGTTTCACGCTTTATGAAGGAACCACATGAGCTTCATTGGAAAGCAGCCAAATGCATCTTGCATTACATCTAGGGTACACATCATCATGGAATTCACTATGCAGTAGGTACACAACTTACCTTGGTGGGATATACAAATTCTGATTGGGCTGGCGATATTGATGATCATAAGTCCACTTCTAGCTAAAACTTTCATCTTGGTTCAGGCCCCATTTGTTGGCAGAGTAAGAAGCAGCATGTTATTGCTCTTTCTTTGACTGAGGCTGAGTATCGAGGGGCTATTAATGCTGCTATTGAGGCTATTTGGCTTTAGAACATTCTCACTAAGTTTGGATTCACTATTCCTCGTCCTACATTCATTCATTGTGACAATCATAGTGCCATCTAGATCTCATAGAATCTGGTTCACCATTAGAGGACCAAACACATCGAGATTCATATGCACTACATTCGGGAGCTTATATAGGAGTAGGTCATTGATTTGCAATATTGTCCTACAGCAAAGCAGGTTGCAGATATCTTCACCAAACCCTTCACTAAGAGTATATATCATCATTTACGAGCTCTCTTGGGGGTATGGGATGTTTCTTCTAAGGAGGTCACTTGACTTCATCATTCTCTCTTATGGGGGGGCTTTTTCCTCACTCGAGGTTTTTCCTTCTCATCTTTTTTCAGTTTTTGTTTCATCTCTCTTTTGGAGGGGAGTTTTTTCCCACTTGGATTTCTCCCTTTCTCTGCTTTATGAGAGATTGCATTGCATTTTTACATGGGTACCTAACATGGCCTATTAGTTGGGACCCATCTTGCATTGTTTGCTTTTGTGTACATTCTCCTTAGGTTGCACTTAAGGGGGTTGTTGGTGTAATTAATAGTGTTGTACCTTGTCCTAGGTCATTATTACACCTTAGTTAAGTTTAATTAGGGACCACATAGGAGGTTGTTGGATATTTTCCACTTTTGGTGGACTTGACATGTCATTACTTCATCACTTCCACCTTTTGTGGACATATCATGTGATTATCTCTCCACCTTTTATGGGTGATC
This sequence comes from Sequoia sempervirens, assembly GCA_007258455.2. Taxonomy (NCBI): domain Eukaryota; kingdom Viridiplantae; phylum Streptophyta; class Pinopsida; order Cupressales; family Cupressaceae; genus Sequoia; species Sequoia sempervirens. Next base: position 174,580,175 of record VDFB02256132.1, on the reverse strand, counting down.
CACCTTTTGTGGTGATTATCACATTATCTCTTTCCCACTTTAGGCAGAGTGATAACTTTTCATTTTTGTCTCATGTCATAAGATTACAAAACTTGTCATAATCTTATGCCCTCCTATGTTCTCACCTTGGATATATAACCAAGCATTCTCTATGTACATTTTCTCATTACATTCTATTCTATTGACATAATATAGTTTATTCTTGTCATCTTGTTTCTATCTCTCTTATGCTTGTGCTTTCTATTAGGCCTCTAGATCTTGGGTGGCTAACTTCATAGCCAATTCTTACAGTTTCCAAGAGAGGATAAGTAGAAGAAATATAACACTCTTAGAGGAAATCAAACCCAATAACACCACTAAGAAAAGGATGCATTGCAGGAAGAAATAAAATTGCACAATGAAACATGAGTGTCGATGTATTCCCCTAATTAAAGTGGTTGCTAACACCATTGCTATGAGAAATTTCATTAAAGTATAAAAAGACATGAGAGCTTATTCGGAAACCCTATGCCAAGTCATATGTTTCTGATAACCTACATCGTGAAAAAGGATGGAAGGGTTGCTCAGTACATCACATGCAAGCCAACTTAAGGCATGTCGTCCACATCCCAAGATTGCTCTTATATGTACATGAAAGGTGAACAAATGGCCACATGAGGTCACAAGTGACCTACAAGGAAAAGGCTACCTAACCCCTTGTCACCAATTAGTGCAGGATAAGGGTGAGCTGAAATGATTGATGATAAACATGTGCTAGAGTGAAAATCAATATCAATTAGAGGAATTAGGTGCCCCCACATAAGGAAGAGCACCAAAATCCTTAAGATGTTGAATTTTAGTACTCAAAGCCTTTCATTCATTAGTAGAATGACCATGAACTCTATGATATGCACAAAATGAACTCATGTAATAAAATTTCTTTCATGTTCTTTGAGGGAGGGATATCAAACAATCTTGGAGTCTCATCAATATACTCTCTTGCTTAAAAGTGGAGGATGTTGCTTTATTTTGTGACAAATATATCTCTTGCTTAGCATAAGGTATCTAAAAAAATTGAATCATTAGTGTTTTTTGTGATGACACTTACATTAAGTGAGGATTTCTTTGTTTGTTTCATTTATTGCAAAGGATAATTGTCAAGACCACTAGTGTCTATCAGTTTAGGATGCACTACTATTAAATTCGGCTTAGAAGGATGTTTTGTGATAGTGTTGATATTAAGTGAAGCCTTTTTCATGGATTGATTTCTATGAAAGGACAATATCCAAGACCATCAGTTGTTTCTTGTGTGTTAGGCTCTGTAGGGACACAGATACCTTGTTCTCTAGAACCACATCCTTTTCCACTATATCCAAGTTGTTTCATAACCTCATAACCTTTTCCATAAAGCTTCTTCATCTCTTTTAGATTCGGTGGTTTTTCATGATTAAGCTCATTGAAGTTTTTTTTTAATTTTCTTTTTCTTCTAAAATGGTTGAGGTGGATGCTTTTGAAGGGTCCTCCAAATTTTGTGTTGACAATATTGCTTTTTCTTTTCCCTTGTCTGAATCTTTGTTTATGATCTTGTATTCTCCCATGAATGTTCGTTTGAAGTCTAAGGAACCCCAATGATCTTATAAGAGCTTTGTGACTTCTTCAATGTGTTTTTCTTTGTCTTTTTGTTGTGCAAGTTCCACTTGTGTAGTTGGAGTCAATATTTTCAAGGGATTTTCCTTATTTTTCTCAATGTTTAGAAAATTATATGGTTTAGGACCAGCTTTGATTGTATTAACTTTGTTGTTGCAGACATATTTCAAGATATGATGAAGGGTAGAGGGCATCACATGCATCTCATGAATCCATGGTCTTCCCAAAAGGAGATTATATGAAAGATCATTAGACATAGCATGGATTGGGGTTTGTAATGTAACTTTTTCAACTTTAATAGGTAATGTGATCACTCCATGTGGTTGTTTTCCCATGTTATCAAAGCCATTAATAGATAAAGAGGTGGGTTGGATTTTGGATTTATCAACACCAAGCTTATCCAAAAGGTTAACACTACACACATTTAAGGCTAAGCCATTTTACACAAGGGTTCATTTTATCCCTTTCATATTGTATTGAGCTATTATCATGAGAGCATCACATTTTTTTTTACTTCCAAAGCAAGGAGTTCACTTTGGTGGAAAACAATGTCAGCATTTATCCCTTGAATCATGGTTGCTATCTCATTTGGGTTTACACTAGAGGGAACCACAACTTGTTGTAAGGTTGTTTGAAGCATAGTGTGATAATTAGGTGAATTCTCAATTAAGTCTCATAGGGATATCTTTGCAGGAGTATTCTTAAGTTGTTCAAAAAGATCATACTCCTTCCCAATATGTGAAGTTAAATGGGGAACACAAGGAAAAATAGGATTAGGTAATGGGAGGGATGTTGAAGGTGTTTTTCTTGGTTGTGGATTGTTACTAGTGTTGTATGTATGAGCAATGGTACTGTAACTCGGTTGCTGCAAAATATTATTCTTAGCCCGTGGTTCAAGGATAAGGACTAGTTTGTTTTGAAATTGTTGTTTTTGAGAGGGTGGATAAATGATAAGTTTAGGCTCGGGAGAGTAGTCCAAGGGGTATCTAGTGTGGATAATCTCATAATACTTATCATTATCTTTATGATCTCTTAGTGAAGAGGATTCTAATGTTACTTCATCATCTTCATTTAAGAAATTACTATTGTCAATGTTCTCATTTTCTTCCACTATTATGTCTTCCCTAGTAGGAGAGTTTCTAGAAGAGCTACAAACCAAATGTTCTTGACATTCAAGGGTTGGTTCTTCTAAAACGACTTCATCATATGTAAGGGAGTTATCAATGGTTGAATTTTCTTGGTCATCAATAGTGAGGATATTAGGAGAAGGCTCTATTTGATTGTTATGGTTGTTCATGACTTTGTCCTTTTTCTCTAAGGTCTCATTCTCCTATGCTATAACTTCTATCCTAATAGGAGACATTTTAGGAGAAAGGAAAATAAAAGGTTCATCACTCTCCATTATTATGCCATGTAAAGTAACTTCATTACTAATAGGGGAAGCATCAAGAGAAGGACTACTATGGTTTTCATGATTATGAATAGTTAAATGGTTTTGTTCAAATAGGTCTTCAAAATGTTAGGGACATTAGGAAGGAGAGAGATAAGTTTATCACTTTCAATCCACATGTCCTCCTGACAAATGTGATTTTCATGATCATTCATGATTGTATCCTCCTTTAATAAATGCCTTTTGTAATTAGGGGAGGTGTTGAGAGCTAGAGTTGGGGTAAGAAAAGTGGTGGAAATGATCTCATCTTGTTTTTGAATATCTTCCAAAGGGGGAGGAGGATAAGGACAATAAAGACTCTCAATGCTTGTGTATTCTTTCACCAAGATACCTTCATCACTAAGAGGAAAGCTATCAAGAAAAGAACAAGTATAATTTTTATGATTTTCTACACTACCTTCCTTACCAATGGGCAATGCAATATTAAGGATTGTGTCAATGGTTTGATCTACTTGCTCTAGGATGTTCTCATAACTTTGAAAGATAGTATAAGGATGACCAACATGTTTCTTAATGACCTCATTGTTATATTATAAGTTGAAGACATAAGAGGAGATGTTGTACTTATGCAATCCATTTGTAACCATATCAAAGCCACATATCTTGAAAGAAAACATGTTATCATGGAAAAGTAAAGAAAGTGCAATGCAATGACCTAAAGTGAAATGTTTAAATGCAATTTTCAGATTGGAAACAATGTAATTTTCTAATTACAGTATGCAATGATCTGAAAGATGAAATGTTGTAAATCAAAAATTGGAATGGAGAAATGCATGAAATGAAGCACTTTAAGATAGATTTAGTAAAATGCATGAAATAGAAAGTCAATCCACTGAAATGGATAGCCAATGCTAAGAAATAGAAGAAAAACATGTTGATTCAGATCCTGAAAAATTACAAGCTGAAATTCCATAGGGATTAAGATGCTAAGGAGGGTGTTTTAGTCCTATTGATGAAATTTGAAAGTTTCAAAAGCTGAAATAGATAGCAAATCACTCAAATAGGGTATTGCAATAGAAAACCATAGAGGGAATAAGACATCACCAAGGGCGTATTAGTCCTAGTAAGAATTTTTTTTGTAGAAAATCAGACAATTATGGGTTGATAATAGTGTTCCTAGGTTTCCTACCTAGGGACCTGATGTTTGGAAACTGAAATTTATACAAATGAAGGCTAGAAAAATTAACTAGTAACAAGCAATTGGATGCAAAAGTGAATGCAATTTTTTTCAATTTTAACTTTAATAATAATGTTCCTAAATGCAATTATGATGACGAACAATGCACTTTTTAGGTTTTAAATGATATAAAATGATGTAAGGGAGAAAAAATGCAACCTATATGCACTTTCACTAATGCAAATATGAGAAACCCTAGATGCACTTTCACTAAATATGATAAACCCTAGATGCAATTTCACTAATGCAAGATGCAATACAAGAATAAATGAAATCTATATCTAAGATTTTAATGAACTCCAAATTAGAAAATGAATGCTCAACAAGGTTGGGTTCACCAAAATGAACAATAGGAAAATGGGTACTTTATAACCTAGGTCATAGAACACCACTTTTCTCCTATTAGCATTCAATAATGTCCTAGGAATCCCAATTGGATTGACTATCAACCTCAAAGGTGATTCAATTCTCAATGAGGAGGACCTAAGAGGGGTTCTTTAAGGGTTTGAGTCTTGATGATGGCTCCAAATACTTGATGAATTACTCTTGAATGCATAAAATTTCCTTATGAATGAATACTTGAATTCTTGTTATGAAAATGAGTGGAGAAACCTTGAATTATACTTATTCATGCTTAATATCTCAGAATTACACTACACCAAGCCGAAATATGACATCATTAATTAAAGGAGGCTAAATCTTGCCAAAATTTGAATTTAAATCCTAAAAATAAGCCAAAGAGGACTAAGATGCCCTAGGTGGTGTCTTAGTCCCAAGGCTCAAATCATGGGGTACAAACTTCAAAAAGGGACCTTTTCAGGCATATTCAAAATTAGGGTCCCAAGACCCATGGAGGAGAAAGACACCCTAGGTGGCATTTTAGTCCCAGTTAACAAATCAAGGACACACATACATAATCATTAAATGATTATTTATCTTTTGATGTTTGTTAGGATTTTTTATAAAAATATTTAGTTTATTAGGCTTGTGGATGCAAAATAGGACCAATTAAGCCACAAAGAAGCATAAATAAAGCAAGGTGGGCCCAAACAAGTCTGAAAATGGAAGGGTATGCATTTTACTACACTAAAATGTCCTATTCACAATACTATTATAAGACGTAATTCGAGGCTCATGTCATCCCGTAATATCTCACTCACCCTAGATCTTGGGTTTCCTAACTCTCTTTTTGATAGTGTTGATAATCAACTTTCCATGGCTCATAGTTTCCATACTTCATTTTCCATGACCTCACCTCCCACAACCAATGTTTTTAACATTCCCAACACCTTCCCTACCATTATCACTTCCACCCAAGATTTGGGGTCTACTCAAAGTCAAGGTGGAATTCCAATTTCGTCATCCACAATAGCAATGCCCATCACTACATACAGTAGTACATAGCCTACAAAAAAAAATTCAACCCACAACAACATTCCAACCTAAAACAACATTCCAACCTACAACAACATTTCAACCTACAAGAACATTCCAACCTACAGCAAAATTTCAACTCACAACTACCATTCAACCAACCACAACGGTCATACCTACTAGCATCGTATACACTTACATAGGTATTCATGTAGGAAATGCTTCAAACATAATAGTACCTCAATAATCCGCCTTCAATAACCTACAATGTAGTAGGCCTCCCCACACATACACTACACCACCTTATTCCCCTCAAAACTATAACCAAAATGATCCTCTCATTAATTCACTTTTTTAACATCCCTTAAAGAACAAGTGGCAACATTACAACAAAACAATAATGGTCAATGTTTGTAATACATCAAGTCTACCCCATTTTCCCTCAATATATTAAGAGCGAAAATGCCACAAGGTATAGTGGTACCTCACTTTGAGAAATATGGTTGGAAAGGAGATCTTCTAATCCATGTTTCTTCCTTCACAACCTTATGTAGTGATTTCATCTGATAAATCATTGGGTAAGTTATTCCCCAGATCATTGAAGGACATTGCTTTAGAGTTATTTTCATACTTACCAAAAAATTGAATTGGTTCATTCAATGAACTCATTGATTCCTTTTAAAACCACTTCCATATTCACATGGGTCCCAAGATGACCTTTGTGGATGTAATGACCTACAAGAAAAAGGAAGATGAAAGAGTGACTAATTTCATAGGAAGATATCATAAAATTTATTTGTAGGTAAACATTAAGATTCATAATGCCGATCTTCAAAGAATGTTCATTGCCAACTTGCAAGATAAACTCCAAAAAAAAAATTGAAATCTTGAGATTTCCATCATTCACACAGTTATGTACAACCCTTCATGACCATCAAAACTTGACTGGCAATTGTGATGTGAAAAATCCCCCTAGTTGTCCTGAAAAGTCCCAACCCATGACTCAAAACAACTATTAATCATTCAAGAAAAAAAAATAAGGGATTTTTACAACTAAATCCTCCTCTAACAGCTCAACAAAAAAATAATCAAGTGGCTACTATAAAAAAAACTCCTTTCGGGGATAGTGAGAGAGAGTTTATGCAATTACCCGATACCCTTCACAATATCATGTTGTAGCTCATTGACAAGAACATGCTTACCTTACCTCCTATTAGAGAATATGACCCTACTATACCATTTCCTAAAGGATTTCCAAAAAATACTTATTGTCATTACCATCAAACAAATGGACATAGTATAGAATACTATAATCATCTCAAACATATTATGCAAGACCTTATTGATTCTAATAATTTACTAATTGGAAGTGTGAATGATCAAGGAAACAAGTCTATAGCTCCTCATAATCAAAATTTGCAAATATTTACAAATCCCATGCCTAATCATAGTATTTCATTTGTCAAAGCTAGTGGAACAAAGACTAATGTGATGAATGTTGCACAAAGAATGACAATATGAAAAACATCGAACAAACCATGAAAGTGATAGAATTTATCGAAGCTAAACTTTGTAAGGGATTACCTAGATACCCTCTTGACATTTCTTTCTCACAAAATGACATACCTAAATGTGCACCTGATGGTCCTCTTTACATAGCTAGTTGAATAAATAATAAGCCTACTAGTGGGATATTGATTGATCTTATCTATGGAGAGACTGTGCTCACAGAAGAATTCTTATATGTGCATGAGCTATATCAAGATACATATGACAATCTAAAAGAATGGATCAAGACACATAATGGATTTATTTTCACTACAACAGGCTCGATATATCTCCCTTTAAAAGTGGGACCGAAAAAATTAATAGTCTCATTCTCCATCATTCCACAATTGGACCAATTTCATGTGAATCTAGGCCATCCATGACTTCACTCCATGAATGTCATCCCTTCGATTGTGCCTAAATGTCTAAATTTTCCATTTGGAAATAACATATTCACTATGCATCATAGAAGATTCCATTTTTCCTTGGAAAAAGGGAAAATTTCACTAGATAACTTTTGGCCCAAGCCTATGGAACCTATCAAGCCTTGTGAATATTTCTTTCTCAAATTATATCAAAAATTCAAGGAAAAGAAAATAATAGAACTATCCCTTTGAAACATGCCTCAACCTATGACTGAACCAACCATCCTTTATGAGACAATGATTGAACCAAAAACAATCATGAACATACAAGAAAAACCTATAGAACAACCTCCTAGAATTTCCCACAAGAGACCATGAGATAGTACAAACAATCCCATTGTCCCTCCTAGAGTCAAACAAGTCTAAAAATTCAAAGAGAAAGCAGTTGAGCAAACCCATGTCATTTCTTCTAATCCTTCTATGGAAGAGAAGGAACCTATGATTGACAAACCCACTCTTACAAAAAAGAAAATTGACAATAAAATTAAAAAAAATCAAAATGCTAGAGAGTATAGACATAAACGTCTTGCTATTTCTCGTAGATTGAAAACTCAAGAAAACAACAATAACATAGAAAATCTAAATTCAAACCTACCTAAAGCAATGCATAACAACTCTCAACCCTTTCCATAATATAAACAAGCAAATTGTATGGGCATTGTTATTTTACCTCCTACAATGATTGACCTAGATGATGACATTGATATTGCAAAGAGTGATGAACAAGTGCATGATGAGTTGAGTACATTGTTGTCTTCCTCCATGAGCTTATATGACAAATCTCCTAAAAAGAGTGTTGAAATTGGTGTGTGTCCTCATTCAACACTTGATGTTGTCCCTTTGGCTAGTTGTCTGCCTTCCATTTATACTGATCGAGATAGGGAGGTGGGTGGCATGCTTTAGGTTGACTTTCCTGTGCCTTACTAGTCTTTTTCCTTTTCCTTTTCCTTTTTATTTTTCTTTGACTACATGTGCATAATGTGATCCCCTGTGATGTTTCATTTGATGTTCCTCTCTCTTTTTGTGCATTCTCTTATATGTCCCTTCATTCTTCTCTTTGTTGTAATCATTTTTCATTTGTTTTGTTGTTTCCCTTTGGGGATGATGCAAGGCGTAGAGCCATTTGTGTTTCTTCCATGTTGACCCGAAAGGTTTTTCCCTTTTTTCACTTTCTTTGTGTCATTCTTCCAACTCTGTGAGTATTTGGGGAATTATGAGAGTTCCATGCTCTATGAAAACATTGTAGCATAAACATATTAACCGCAAATCCATAGATCCCTTGTGTGTTTGTGGGGAAAACCTTTCCTTCCGATTTCATGATGCAAATTGCTTCAGAAACATATGACTTGGCATAGGGTTTTCCAAGGAAAGATCTCATGTCTTATGATAAAATCATTTGGCTACTTAAAAGTAATTTATCACAGTAATGGTGTAGCAATAACTTTAAAGTGGGGGCATACATTGATGACTTCTTTTGGAAAATTTCATGGCATGATTTTCCTTTCTTCTTGTGTTGTGTTCTCTTCTTGGTGGTGTCATTGGGTTTGATGTCGTCCAAGAGTGTATAATTTGTTGTCATGGCATGATGTGAATGAGAAATCCCATGGACAGTTTGACACATTGATTTTTTCTCTCTTGGAGAAATTAGACACAATTCTCCCTAAGAGGAACACCATTACATGAACAAAGAAAAATCCCCTTTTAGCAATTTTTTTTTGATGACATTCAAAAACAATTTACAAAATCATTTTCATTGTGGTGCCTTATCAAATTTGTGAGGAGGATGACTTTAGTATGGTATGAGAGGCTAATTTGATTCTCATTTTCCACCTTGTTGATCACTTAGTGGATAGAATAAGATTCCACTACCCCAGAGTGAGCATCATATTTTGGAAAAAACTCACCCCTCTAACAACTTGAAGTTCTGTGGCACCAAAGTGAGCAACACTTGTTATGGACAAATAGCCACTACCTCACATCACATTGAATTGGTTGTGCTTGATCCTTTGTTTTTTTTGTTTTTCGTGGCCTTTGACAAGGTATAATTATGTATCTTTTTTATTTATACATACTTAAGTGTCTTGTATGTCTACTTTAGTGTGATTTTGACATGGGGTTATTCTCTCACTAAAGTGGGGGGAAAAATTAGTAACAAAAAAAGTTGCCTTTTCCTTGCTTTCTTGGATAATTGACATCTAACCTGGACTAATGGTATCTTGGAGTGGTGTTGTAATGTATTGTACACATTGACACCATTCTAGGACCTTTATTTTACTAAATCATGTTTTAATTTGTCATTTGCAAAGGTGTTGTGAAGTGTTGTAATACACTTTCACACTTTTCTAGGACTTATTTGCTTAATTAAGCCTTATGGACCCCTTTCTAAATAAAATATGCATAATGCATACCTTGTTTAAGTGTTGTAAAGTTTTTTAAATCACTTTCACATTTATCTAGGTGGTCCTAATTCATTGTGGTTAAGTGGAGTTATTAACCCCCCTTTTAGGCCTTAATTTTCACACCTCCTGAGGATCTCTCCTGACAATTGTAAATTAAATATCAAATTATTTCATTTGGAAAAATTTGGTCTTGGTAAGTTGAGCCAAGCCCCATTCACTCTTAATGCTGAATGAGTCCTCCCTTAATAGGACCTCCTTTTCTCAGTTGTTCTAAACTCGGTTTTTTGCCTTCTTTCAATTCCTTGAAGCTTGGTCCTAGAAACTTAGCAAGGACCCATTCGCCTTTGGCAGAAAATGGGTCCTCCCTTAATGAGACCCTAATTTTTGAATTTCACTATGGAAGGAATTTAATTATCTTTATTTCCAAATCTTGTGTTGGCCTTAATTCTTTGAATTTTGGGGTTAACCTCCTAATTTATTATAAATAAGGGGTTAATTCACATAGTTTCACCTAATATTTTCAAGCTAGCATCCTAAAACTTTACAAGATCATCATAGAGAACTTCAAGATCATTTTCAATGAATTTCAAGGTAGAATTCAAGTGTTTATTGCCAAAATTCAAAGATCATATCATTGTGGCAAGGTTCTAATTACATCATTTCATTTTCATGCTTTATTATGTTATTTCATCAATTGGTTTTGAACCAAAGAATTTTGTGTGGGATATGTGGGGTTATCTTACACTTCTAGGGTTTTCCACCTAAAAGGAGAGAGGTACCAAAAATATTAGTGGCTCACTCAAGAATAAGCCCTTGAGATTCCAATGAAAATGAGATTGGGGTATGTGTAGGATCATCATGGAAAAAATAGGCCCTTAAGTGGCAATTTTTTTAAAAAAATCAGAGTTAGACAACTTGACGTAAAAATTTAAATAAGTTATCTATATTATTTCAAAAATATGTAACAATAGAATCTATAGCAAATTGAATGTAGTTTCTAAACTATTAGGTTTATTTTAAAAAAATCTATTTGGAAAATTTGAAATTTCAATGCAGAGTGCTTAAATTTCAGGGAAAAATAAGTAGGTGTCTATCTAACCACCCTAACCACAATAAAATGATAATGTTTTTTTATAATATTTTATATATAAGTAGAGGAATCATGTCTCAATGTGATGCATGTTTTTTGGTAATTTTTTTCCAATTAAATAATTAATTATGATTTTTTTATTACAACTTTTAGAAAATATAAAAAATTGTATGTCTGACCACCTTAACTTGGTCAAAGCTTCATGAAGTTCATTTTGTTTTTTAATCCTATAGTATGTGAAGCATAGAATGTGACACATGTTTCAGATTCAAAGAATGTGATGTCATTTGAAAGCTATATATGTATTTCAATCAACATATCAATCAGGACTTTAGTTGTAATTCAAATAGAAAATGAATAATAATAATTTATTAAATTCAAAGTAAAGCATAATTTATATTGGTGGAAAGCTAAGAATAATTTTAAAAACCCTTTTCATCTCATCAATTTTGGGTAAAAACAAAGTTGTCAACCACATACCCTAAACATACCCATCATATCGCCACTTTTTGGCCCATCATGATCCTGCACACACCCATTGAAATCTATCAAATGGGAATGTCCAAGATGCTAAAAATTCATAAAAGATATTAACTATTAATGCAAAACTTAGAAAATGCAAGATGTTTGAAAACATGTGATATGCAAAATGACCTAGAAATGCAAGTAGAATGTAACAAAAATTTATGAAATTAAAATTGTGCACTTGGAGACTAGAAAAAGGATTGAATGGAGCTTTGGAATCATGAAGAATTCACTGTCGATGCCAACTAGGACTCATACGCCAAGTGGGGTGACTTTGGACCCTGTTTCGGGAAAATTATGCTAGAAAAGGTTTTGAAGAACTAGGTACTCAGAACTACAAAAATCTCTATTTGAGCCTAGAAATAGGACTCTTTCACCACTAATGGATAATCAATCCACTTCCTAATTTTTGGAAATTCAAAAGTGGAATCTGTAGCCCCCGGTCTGCACTTCTGCTCCTGAAATGTTTTTGGATCCGAAACTAGTGAATTCAGCCTGTAGATGTTCTCCAAGCTTCTTTTAGGGATTTGAAACTTTGAATGACTTTGATGTTTTTTTTACATCTTTTCTAATCTTTCTCTTTGACAAATCTGCAACCTAGACCAACAAATCACATGTGAAGAGAGGGAAAAAGTTTTGAGGCTTACTGAATAGGGTTTACCTTGGTCAAACCCCTTGTTGGTAATTAAACCCTTGAAAATGAAATGAAATATGAAAAGACAATGATTAATGAAAAAAAACAATGCTACAACTCACCAAACTCTTGAAGTAGAATTTTGTAGACATGCAAGTAAAATCTCAAATGGATGTAGACTTGAGGATGCTTGAAATGCTTGGAACGCTTAAGTGATGGATTGATTAATTCATTGAATGATTGGGGAGGGAGAAATGAGTGGAAAAATATATATTTATACACAATTATGCAATAATTACCAAAAATACCACATCAAAAGCCAACCTTAGATCTTAGAAAATAAAAAAACTGCTAGAAATTTGAAGTAATTTTGATTTTTGTGCCAACGGAGACTCATTCACCCCTAGTGGTGAGCGGGTCCCACTTAAGGAATTTTATGTGGGGTTCATAATTTAGATATTTTAAATGCTATTTATCAGGATTATTTTAAAAAATACACTTAAGTAAGGCATGTTAGTGTAAAATGGGGTCAATTAAAGCATAAGAAAGGTCCAATTATTAATGACAAGCCTAGAAAAGTGTGAAATTTTGTTACAAAACTTTACAACACTTTGAAATAAGTCTTGGTAAATGATGAAAAGAGATTATTTAGGCAAAATATATTAATAAAATCCTAGAAAAGTGTGAGGGTCTGTTACAACACTTCACAACACTTTTTCAAGGCATTATAAAATTCTTATTAATTCACAAGGATCCAAGACCTAATGTGAATGTATTGACCATATTACAACACTAAATCAAGGAAAAACTAAGCCAACATTGACAAGATGAACCCAAATGAGCATGAAAATGTTCAAAGATCCATTTTTCTATGCTACATTTAGCCCCCACTTTAGTGAGAGGGTGAGCCTGCTTCAAACTCACACTAAAGTAACCAAAGAAACACATCAAGAGGGATCCGAGTGCACTCATGTTGGAAAGATGATACAAAAAAAATCAAGAGGTGTGATCAAGCCCCCAGGATCAAGATCCCATGGCAAACCCAACATAAGCACAAAGATGAAAGGGAGAATCAAAAAGAAAGAGAAAAGAAAAGAGAGGATCAGATCAAGATTTGATCATTTGTTGATCTCGATGTCGATCAAATCTAGGATGTTTGTCCTGAAAATACATACTTACTTTGAGGCAATGTAATTCATGGTTGTCCACTAGGTAAGAAGTCCTAGAAGGCGAGAAACATACACTCATGGTTGGTATGCACTCACACACACTAAGGTGGCTACGGGAAAATTCATGCCTTGGAATGGGCTTCCACTCAACCATACTAAAGTTATACCTCCTGATAACTTTAATAAGGCACCACAATGATAAATTAATTTTTTTAAATGATTTTGAATGTCATGTAAAACTTTTGTTAAAGGAAAATTTTCTTTGTTCATGTAAGGTCTTCTTCTTAGGGAGCATTGTTCCTAATGTCTGCAAGAGAGGACAAGTCAAAAGTGTCAGATCATTTCCCATGGGATGCCTCATTTGCATCATGCCATGTTATTAGATCATACACTCTTGTACGACATAAAACCAAGTGACACCACCAAGGAGAGGACACAGCACAAGAAAAAAGAAAAATCACACCATGAAATTTTGTCAAAAGATGTCATCTATGTATGCCCCCACTTTAAAGTGGTTGCTACACCAACACTATGAGAAATTGCTTTAAAGTAGCCAATGATACATGCTAATATGAATGAAGACATGAGAGCCAACTTGGAAAACCCTATGCCAAGTCATATGTTTCTGAATTGAGCTACATCATGAATAAGTATGTCACATGCGATTCAACTTAAGTCATGTCATCCACATCCCAAGCTTGCTCTTATATGTTCATGAAAGGTTAACAAATAGATAAAAGAGAAAATGATAAGTGACATATGAGGGCAAGGCTACTTAACTCCTTTCCCCCACTTAGTGCAGGACAAGGGTGAGCCTGAAATGGATGATGATATGCTGCTCCTTACAATAGTGAGTATGCTATGATAATACAACTATTGCATGATAAGGAGCAGCATCTAATTTATTTATTTTGATGAGTAAACAAAGTTTCTACTTGATAAATATGTAATCATATGTCTATTTGTTTAGGATGTACCAAGGTTAGAGTTTTCTCAGAAGAATATTTTTTGATAGCTTTGAAATTGGAGGAAGGTTTTTGTTTTGACGGACAATAACCAAGATCACTAGGATGTATAGCATCGCATCCTTTTTTAGATTGCTTCAGAAGTTCAAATTTTTTTCCAAAAAGTTGTCACATTAGTTGGATTTGGTGGTTATTCAATTGCCTTGAAGTTTTTCTTGGATGTTGTCTTTGCTTTGAAGGTGGTTGAAGTGAATTTTTTTTACATGAGCTCTTTTTCTCTTCCTTTTTCATATTCTTTTGTTATGATCATGTACTCCCCTATGGATGTAGAAATAAAATCAAAGGTTTTCAAAGCCTCTTCTAAGAACTTTGTGGCTTGTTCCATTTTATTTTCTCTTTCTATATTGTTTTGCTTGGTATTGATCATAGCACATGTAACCTTTTTGTTTTGAGGAGTAGAAGGAGACTTGTCATAAACTCCTAACATTTGCTTCAAGGCTTGATCCATATCAAGAAATTCAAGATGTGTCAAAGTGAGGTTGATTTTTTGTGTGTTGATGCTTGCTTTCACCATGATGCCTTCCCTATTAGGATAATTTTTAAGAGAACTACAAACTATATGTTCATGACATTCAATTTTTTTCTTCAAAAAGGACTTCATCGTAAGTAAGGGAATGATTCATTGTTGTATTTTCTTTATTGGAAATGATGATGTTTCTTTGTTCAATAATTTTTTCCTCATGTTTCTCAGCGATGGGATCTTGTAACAACTATGTAATATCTTCTTGACCAATAGGAGAGCTATTAGGAGAGGGGGAAAATTGATTGTTATCCATAATGTCAACCTTTTTCTCTAAGGTCTCATTCTCTTGTGTCATAATATTTACCCTAGTAGGAGATATTTTAGGAAAGTGACAAACAATAGGTTCATCGCATTTCATGGTTAGATTTGATAAAGTA
Source organism: Sequoia sempervirens (assembly GCA_007258455.2). Classification (NCBI taxonomy): domain Eukaryota; kingdom Viridiplantae; phylum Streptophyta; class Pinopsida; order Cupressales; family Cupressaceae; genus Sequoia; species Sequoia sempervirens. The sequence continues at coordinate 174,564,833 of VDFB02256132.1, read as the reverse complement.
GCTTCATCTCTCATAGGAGAGGCATCAAGAGAAGGATAACTATGAGTTTCATGGTTACCAATGATTGGATTTTTTGTTCAAATAGGTCTTCCCAAATGGTAGGGGCATTAGTAAAAGGAGGAATATGATTCTCATGAGTCTCAATAAGGATATATTCTAACACTAAACTATTTTCTTCATGTCTAGAGATGATATTACGATAAGGAAGGGTTTGATTGTCATGATTATCTACATTTACATCCCCATGTCCTATAATGTCTTCCCAAGTAGGAGATATTGAATCTCTTAGTATATCCTCCACACAATTTTTTTTGTCATGATCATTTACGATTTTATCCTCATTCAATAAAGAATTTTCACAAGTACGGGAGGTGTTTGGAGATGAATGGAGACTAGGTAAAGTAGTTGCCATGATTTTAGATTCATGTGTCATAATGTATTTGAAAGGGGGAGAAGGAAGAAAAAAAATACTTTCATGATCACCAATGATTGTATTTTCTTTCATTAAGATACCTTCATCACCAATGGGAGAGATATCGAGAGAAGAACAATTATGATGATCATGATTATTGATGCTTGCATTCTTTTGTGTCAAATCTTTAGTGAATGATTGCAATGAGAGGTAGTCCTTAAGGGATTCATCTAACATGTCTAAGTCATCACTACTAAAGGGCTTGGATGATATGCTTTTTCTAAACTAGATCATTTTTTGAATTGTTTTTTTTTATGTTTTTAGTCTTTTTTTATTTTTGTTTTCTAATGAATCTAATCTAAATGAAACTAGGAACTAATGCTGAAAATCAAAACTACAAAAATATAATGCTATCCATAATTGAAATGAAGTTAAATGATGTTAGTTTTTAATGATTTCAATGTAACAAAAAATAACTAAATTGAAATAAAAAATAACTGAGACAAACAATAGCTTAAAAAACTAGAAACTGGAATCTAAAAATAGTAATGCAAAATGTGCATTGGGACTGATTCACCCAAGATGTCGAATGAGTCCCAGTAGGGGTATTTTTGATTTTTTTTCTAAATTTTCTAGTGGATTCTTATGTGTTCTATGTTGTACAATGCAGATCTAAAGTGAAGATGCAAAATTTTACTATTTTTCAATGAAATGAAGTGCAATATTGCAAGCTAAATGAACTTTTCACAAATGTCAATTTTGAAACCTGAGAATGTAAAACAAATAAATAAAAATGCAATGAAATGTTAATGTAAGCTATTCCTAGGATTTAAATGGAATCTAAATCAGAAATATGATGCTCTAAATATAGGTTCACCAAAATGAACCAAATATTTTTTGGATTTGTGGGGCTCTCTTACACTTCTAGGGTTTTGCACCTAAAAGGAGAGAGGTACCAAAAATCTTAATGGCTCACTCAAGAATAATCCCTTGAGATTCTAATGCAAATGAGATTGAATTCTATCAAAGGGGAATGTCCTTGATGCTGAAAATTGATAAAAGAGATTAACTACTAATGCAAGACATAGAAAATGTAAGATGTTTGAAAACACGTTGTGATATGCAAAATGACCTAGAAATGTAAGTAAAATGTAACAAAAGCTTATGAAATTAAAATTTTACACCTAGAGACTAGAAAAGGATGGATTGGAGCTCTAGAATCCTAAATAATTTTCTATTGATGCCAATTGGGACTCATACACCAAGTTGGGAAACTTAGTCTTGTTTCGAGAAGATTTTGCCAGAACAAGTTTTTGACAACTGGGTAATCAGAACTGCAAAAATATTTGTTTGAGCTTGGAAATGGGACTTATTCACCACTAATGGAAAATCAATCCACTTCTTTATTTTTGGAAATTCAAAAGTTGAATCTATAGCCCATGGTCTACACTTTTGCTCCTGACAGGTTTCTGGATCCAAAACTGGTAAATTCAATCTATAGGTGTTCTCCAACCTTCTCTTAGGGATTTGAAAATTTTTAATGACTTTTATGATTTGTTGACAACTTTTCCAATCTTTCTCTTTGATAAATCTACAACCTAGGCCTGAAAATCACATGTGAAGAGAGGGAAAAATTGTTGAGGGTTAGTGAATAGGGGTTTTCCTTGGTAAAACCCCTTGTTGGTAATTATACCCTTGAAAATGAAATGAAATATGGAAATAGAATGATGAATGAACAAAGAAAATGATACAAATCACCAAACCCTTGAGGTAGAATTTTGCAGACATGCAAGTAAAAGCTCCAATGGATGTATACTTGAGGATGCTAGAAATGCTTAGAATGCTTAAGTTATGGATTGATTAATTGATTGAATGATTGTGGAGGGAGAAATGAGTGGAAAAACCATATATTTATATGAAATTATGAAATAGTTCTAGAAAATACCACATCATAGGCCGACCTTAGATCTTAGAAAATAAAAACCTGTCAAAACTTTGAAATAATTTTGATCTTTGTGCCAAATGGGACTCATTCACCCCTAGTGGTGAATGGGTCCCACTTAAGGAATTTTAAGTGGGTTTCAAATTTTAGATATTTTATATGATGTTTATTAGGATTATTTTAAAAAATACACTTAATTCGTACAAGTGTAAAATGGGGCCAATTAAAGCATAAGAAAGGTCCAATTGTTAATGAGAAGCCTAGAAAAGTGTGAAAATTTGTTACAACACTTTCCAACACTTTGAAACAAGGCTTGGTAAATGATGAAAAGAGGTTACTTAGGTGGAATATATTAATAAGATCCTAGAAAAGTGTGAAGGTGTGTTACAACACTTCACAACACTTTTTCAAGGCATCTTAAAATTCTTATTAATTCACAAGTTCCCAAGACCTAATGTGAATGTGTTGACCACATTATAACACTAAATCAAGGAAAAAATAAGCCATCATCCACAAGCATAACCCAAATGAGCCTAAAAATGTCCAAAGATCCATTTTTATATGCTACAGGTTTAATTACCTACAAGCCTGGTTTGACTAAGGAAAACCCCCATTAATTAACAAATCAACATTTTTTTATGTCCTTGAGTGTGTGATTGTAGATTTACAAGTTGAAGAGAAAGATTAACAAAGTTCTCAAAGTTGGAGAATTGCAAAAGTTGTCATCCAAGATGCAAGATCATAGAGAGAGATATACAAAACTAAATATTTCCTTCCAGAGCTTGATAACAGGGATTTCAAGAGTGCAAACATCAAAGTAAAAGATCTTGAAATCAATTTTTTGAAACCCTAAAAGGACTCATTTTCCCTTTAAGGTGAATGAGTTCTACATAGCTCAAAAACAATTTCATGGCTAGGTGCACTCCCTTTTATACTCTAAAAACATTTGTCATAGTTTCTATAATAGTTAGGGTTGATTTTTTGTTGTTATTAGCATGTTCTTTTCCATATTTGAAGTGATTTGGTTGGAAAAAAATAAGTGATAATTCTCATTTTCTTACATTTGGGAAGGATCCTATTTTACTAAATTTCAATGGTTTCACTCACCCTATGATATGTTTGATAAATATTCCACTCAAAGTTATACCAATAAAACTAGATATTTCATTCACCATCATCTTTATGTTGGACTGTAAATTTCATGTGAAGCTAGGATATTAATGGCTATGCTCAATGAATGTAGTCTTGTCAATGATCCATAAATGCATAAAGTTTCCTTCTGAAAATCAAATATATATACAGTTCATCACAATAGATTTAAACCTTTGGCTTCGCATGGAAATTTTTCGTTGGAATATTTTTGGCCTCAACCTATGATACCTATAAAGCCTCATGAGGATTTCTTTTTTTTAGGTCATATCAAAATTTTAAAGAAAAGTGCATAACAGAGTTATCCCTTAGTAACATCCCACCTAAGGATGATCGGTCTATGGTGACTTCTATTGTTGTTCCTCCCACCCCACATATTGTGGATGAACTCATGTTAAATTCAAATATCCCTAGTAATACACCAATAATCTATGTTGTAGTTCCACCACTGCTACCATATAAAAGACAAAGAGACAATCATATGATTACCTTTGTTCTTCTGAGAGATAAATTTATAAATTTAAATATATTGTGGCTTCCCAACCCCTAGTAGTTCCTCCAATTCCTCCTCCAAGGGAAGAAAAAAGACCACTGGTAGAGGAACCATATCTTACCCCTTCACAAATTGAAACTTGTGCAAGAAGGAATAGAAGTGTTATGGAGCATAAGCATAGAATCCATGCTATTTTCTACCAATTGGCTAAAAAGAATAAGATATTACATAATGATAAAATAGTCATCTAAGAAGACCATGATGAATTACCACCTTCACCAAATCATACCATTGAAGCTTACATGTATCAACCTAAAAAATAATAAAATAAGAACATATGAATGGTGTTGTCCTTAAACTACCCATTGTGATAAATTTGTATAGTGAAGATGAAAATGCCAAGATTGATGAACAAGTATATAATGAATTTTGTTGTTCTCAAAGTCAATGGATTTAGATGGGGGAAATTGTGGTGATCCCCCTTATGAGAGTGACTCACCATGTGTTGAACTTGGTGTTACTCCTTATCATGCTTCATTTACCTTTCTATTCTACATTAAATAAATTCCTTATAGATGTAGTACCCCTCCAGTTACTACTATGTGTTTCAATTTGCTTATGGTTGATTGCTAGTATTTTAGCTATTTTGGATATTATATTTCTTCTAGTTACGACACAAATGTTATGTTAGTTGGTATATTGTGTGGATGATACATTTGACATCCTGAATATCTGGTTGTGTTTGTGTGATGACATTAAGATTGACACATGTGTGATATGGTATATGTTGCTTTAGAATTTTTATGAGGTTATCTTGATGTATTTGATGTTTATTATATATTGATGCTCATCAATTTTGGTGAAGAAGACAGTGTAGCACTACTCACTCATGAGTACCTTGCTACGCTATGATTCTTCTTCACTGTGTGTTTTCTGATGTATGATGATATGTTTAACAAGTGATGTTTTATGTAGTTATAGGTACTAGGTATCAGCTGCACCTACTTGTCGGGTCTGCGCGTGCCCTAACCCAATGGAATTATGTTGACTCGGAGATAGTGTCAGGTCCTCATTTTAAGCCATCATTCTTCATTGAATGAGTATCCGTATGTCACCCATTGTTGTGTGTCGTCTGTTTTTGTCTTATCGTTCTTGTTTGTTGTTTGGTCTTGTCGTGTCCATCTTTTTTGTGCTTTTTGTTTGGGAATTAATTATTTATTAATTTAGTTAAATGGCTTATTTGTCAATATATTTGATTAAATGTAAATTTGTTTAAATATTAAAGTAAATGTTTATGTTTATGTTAATGGTTTAATTTATTAATTTAAATTAAACAAGTCATTTATTTAAAAGTGAATGATAATTTTGTATAAAGGTATTTAATTAAAAGTAATTATTGAATTACTTGTGCAAATAGGGTGTATGTGGAAATAGATATTTTAAAAGAGATAGTTTTCAACATGTTATAGAATTTGGATTTGGAGTTGAAAATTGTGATATGGAGTTAAATGGTTAAGTTAGAACTGATTGATCAATTTTGAATGCATGATTGAAAAACAATTAAGCTTTATGAGTTTGAGTTAATTAAATGCATTAAAATCTTTTAGGGTTGCAATTTTGGATGCACGAAAATTTTCTAGAAGCATTTTCATGGCATTAGCTTTTAGGAAATTTTTATATGACAGTTGTTCTGGAGAAGTTTTTATCTCTAATTTTGAATTACAAGCGTAATATTGGGCTGGATTCTTTCAGATTTCTTCATCAAGTTTTGGAGATTTAATCAGAATTGACAGAAGCTACAGATTTTGCTTCAACTCAGCTATTAAGCTTTGCCAGGTTTTCTTCTTTTGGTTTTCTTGTAAATTCATGAGTAAATTCTATAGAAAATAATCTATTAATCAAACCTACACATACATCAAAGTAAAAGAGTAAGTTTTCAAATTTAAAAGAAAATGTAGAAAATCCATGATTCCCTGTAAATAACATTTCTATTTTGGAAATCAATAGTATATCATTTTATATCTTTTCCCCATATATCGTGTGCATGCTTAAATTGATTGGTGGCTAGTAATCAATGGAAGAATTCTGAGTTTATGATTTAATATGCCCAGGTAGCTCATTATTATGATAGGTGATATTTTTTGCTGTGGTTTGACCTTCTTAATATATTTTTATCTTCCCCATAGTACATACATTTCTTATATCATCAATTTGCATCCAATTAAATGCATTTAAGTTGATTATATGTAAACTTGTAATGGTACTTTGTATAAACAACAACCGTTTCCATTACCTTGAGTTAAAAGAGTCCCCGTGTTGCTATTTATTTTATAGAAAATTATCCCTGTGAATAGTTTGGAAGAACCACGCTCTCACCTTTACCTTACGACCTATGTCTTCATAGTACTCCTTTATCCTACTATGCAATATTTTCGTGTGGCCATTACTCCACAATTACCTCATGCCATTGCACTTATCAGACTATGTTCTATTATAGATTCAAACTAATTCCTTTCTGCCAATATATGATTCAAATAAGATAATACGATCTAGTTGTCAGCACATGCCTATTTTTCAGGTTGTTACATTACGCATCACCTATAACCACCACTTTAATTTTATTGCTATTCTTAGCTTGATAGAAATGGTTTTTTCACCTTCTTGTAACTTTAACCAAGTTGGTCAAGTGTGATAGTTGAACCCGTGCATTTTGTTAGCATATTTGTTGTATGGTTGATTAAATTAAATATCCTTTTAGCTTAGTATGTTTTCTTACTTGTAATTATATGTCTAGACTGACTCAAACCTCTGACACTATGTTGCTGGAGAAATAACCATGTAATTTAATTTATTTGAAACTCAGCATACAACTTTCAGTAAGACAAATTTCTATCCCTCCACCTTTCGTTGGGTGCGCGCTATAAAGCACTTATAATTAGACCTACTCATATCAGTTGGACGGAGCTGTGGGGGAAAAATATCGGTCTATAAAGATTACCCTCTCTCTAAATGTTCCATAAACTGGAGATACTTAGTCTGAGAATCGAGGATCTGTACATCATTTAAAATTTATGTCTCATCTAATGAAGGATCAACCTAAACAATGGATTGTGATCTTTAGTTATGACCTATAGTTAACCTTCTTATCTTATTGCTTCCACATAGTTATTCTATCCATTTGGTATGATAAGGAAAACTAGCGTACATTGATTAGTTTGTATTTTAACACTTATCTGAATGGTATCGCCATGAAAACTTGATACCTTGTTAAGATTCTAGTTCATTGGAAATTGGTTTAGAGTGATCATTATGTTAGCGAACTGTGTGTTAACGGAACTGTGTGTTAACATAACAATTTGTTAGCAAACTGTGTGTTAACAGAACTGTTTTTTAACAAAACAGTGTGTTAGCAAATTGTGTGTTAGCAAACCGTGTGTAATCAAATGAATTTTTTTTAAAAAATATTTAGTTAATTTGTTACTTTATACTTTGTTTTATTGGATTCCCTGGAGGGGCGTTACATATTTGTGTTCAACAATTACTTTAAGGTGTGGGCATACATTCCATTATGTGCTTCACTTTGTTCACAGATGTTGGAGTGAGTGATGCATTGGATTATTATTTTTATAATTTTTGTATTACCTTATTATAATTATTTGGACTATAATTCTTTTTATGTTTTACATGGGTACACACATAGTGAAAATTAGTCCTCACTAGCTTATGTGTGTTTCTCATTTTTCTACCCTTTTTCGAAGGCTCACCCAATGAATATTAGACTTCACTACCTTGAGATTCCCTTTTTCATGTTTCACCTAGAAAATATGATTTTTTTTTTGTTGGCATAATGTTGTCATTGATGTCAAAAGTGTTGGGTGAAAATTTTGTAATCTCTTTAGAGATTACAAAAATTTATTTTTAGTCACTATTATTGTGAGATAGTATCTCTCCTCTTGGAAAGGGGAGGTTCCCTTCTTATTTCTTACTGAAACTAAAGTAAACTATTCTAAAATTTAAAATATGTACACTACACTAATCATATGGGTGTATGTCACATTCATGATTCTCTCTTCTTTCAGAGAATATGTTTAAAATGTTTCACAGTTTTTATTTCTCGATGTAATACAACTCTAAATAAAACCTAAGTATTAATTCTAATACTTCTAACTTGTGAAAGCATAGTCTAGGAGTACCAGTATGATAAAGATACATAGCTAGAAGGCTCATGGAGGCACAAAGTTGTTATGTAATCTTCATTGATGAATTCCACAATAAAGTAAACAACAATGTAAATGAAGCACAAATTCTTCAATATACTTCATGAATAGATCCACGAACACCATGAACAACTTCAAGTACAAATCCTTAAAGATAACTCACCAATATTATCAATAATTACATGATTCCAAGTAAAAGGTGTACCAAAAATTTTACACAAATTATCTTCAAAGCCTTTCAATCTCAATTTGTAAAACACTTCCAATTCAATCGAATAATAAGATAAACTTATGAGAATGACATAAGAACATTCACATTCATTGAAATTGATCCAACACAAAGTTTGGTATGCAATTTCTAGCATTTTTTATTGACTGAAAAATAATTGCACAACATGAAATAAAAGTTTCAAAATTGCTTCACAAATGAATAGCACTTTATTGCATAACACAAAAGGTAAATAATATAATAGAACCCTCTCCTATTTATAGATGAGAGAGGAGAGCTAGTCTAGGAAAAAATCCTAACTATTGACTTATTCAAATGTGATGTCCATGATTTTAGGAGGACATCTATGTTTTTACATGTAGTTACGTTGTTGCAAAATGACATGTAAAAATGCCAATGCCTATTTACATAAAGCATGTAAAAAATCATAAAAATAAACTAACTCTAGAAACACAAAAAGATCATTTCCCCATGCTTTCAACCAAGAAATCTTTATGATGATGTGCACTTCAACATTGTTTGGTATAAGATTGTACTTGGAGATGGTGATGATTCTTGAGATTGACTCCTCTAATGGTGTCAAACTCTTTTTGGTGCCTTTTAGGAACTATTCTCAAATCTGAAAATTCATCATTTTGTTCATCAAAGCTATTAAGAAAGCTTCATCTTCAAATTATTTTTGAACCACTGATGTATACACTTGAATAACTAAAACATTGGGAAGAACTTTCTAGTTGTGTTTCAAAGCATTCTTTCTCAGTGACATGAAATAATTCAATCAAAACTACTCAGGATCTTGGAAATATCAAAATGGTATGTAAAAGTAGCTCCAAAAAGTTTCATATCTTTAAGTGTTAGAAAAAATTATGAGTTTTATGCACTAGTGGAAAATTTTTGAGCAACTTCATATGATTTGGTAATTCAAATGAAAAGGTGGAGAAAAATTGAGCTCTTGCATGGGATATTACACTTCAGATGTAATAGATCAAAATTTTTGAGCTACTAGATGAAAATATGTAATGGCTCAAAAAATTTGAGATACTGCATGAAAATATGCAAAAGTGGAGAAAAACCCTGACATTGCATCAGGGAAGGAACTTTGGATGCAAGGGCACTAAATTTTTGAGCTACTACACGTGGGAAGGACACTTGGGTGCAAGGGAAATAAATATTTGAGCTACTATATGTGACTTGTGTTTTGAGATGTAGTGTCTCAAAAATTCCTCGACATTGCATGTGTAAGAAAATGACTAAGGCATGGAAAATTTGCAAAGGCTCAAAAATTCCCTGACACTACATGTCAATATGCACAAGCGCTAAAATTCCAATAAATTGCATGATGGAAATATGCGGAGGCTCAGAAATTCCCCGACATTGTATGTCAATATACATGGGTGCTAAAATTTAGCAAGATTGCTTGATAGAGAAACCCGCTCCTCCAAGTTCTAAATTTTTTCTAACTCCCAAAACTAAATTTTCACAACCTGGTTTAAAATTTGAATTTTCAAAAACCAACAAAGGTTAATGCTTGGAATGAGTTTTCAAGGCTAAAGAACCATCTAAAAAGATTGATTTGGATTTTCCTCATTTTGAATGCCTAGGGTATGTGGGCTATGTAATAGACAAGTTTCATAGGGGTTATCCCATGAATTGAGCGTGTTGAATTCGGGGATAATAGTTGGCTCTAGTTGGGGAAATCCTTTCGATAATTCTTTGAAACAATCAAAGGGAGAAGAACTGGAGTCTCTAAGTTCCTTCATCTATCCATTGGGTATAAAGTCAGGAGACAAAAATGAAAGACATAAAAAGTCTTAGAAAGAAAAAAAAAACTAATTTCACCAAAAAAGTTTGTGAACCTTGAATAGTCCTCTCCTTTTATCCCATAATGCATCATACAATGCTTATTCCAAGATCCCATAACTAATTGTGACAATTTCGTAACCCTTCATTTTTGGTTTGATACCAACTCTTCTGACAAATAATTAACTTGGAATCACCTTAGGTATGAAATATTTCAATTATTTTCTTACATGAAACTTCCATTCTTAACAATACTTCATACCCCAGTTTGTCATTATTCTTGTTGGACTGTAGCTTGAAAAGAAAAGGGAAGATTTTTCCTTCAAGAGGTATGAGAACAATTCCTACTCTCGATCCAATGGACAAACAACTACCACCAAATTCAATATTTTGAACTTTGTTTGGACCCATTAAATTGATAGCTTCAAACTTTGTGACTCCTTAATCTGAAGAAGATTCTCCATCTAGAGAAGACTTTCTATCTAAAGAAATTTCCTTATCATAAGAAGATGATACATAATTTTTGTTCTCTTTACTTGCATCCTTATCCAATCACTTTGATATTTCATCAATTTTCAAATAGTAAAAACTCATCACAAGAGACTAAAAGAGAATTTGATATTTTGGGTCACCCAATCTTGTTACAAAAAATTTTGCTTCCCTTTCCTATAAAAACCTCTTAATAAAAACCTTGATAGGTAGCATTGCATCTAACATATACATTTTGAGTTCAACACCAACATCTTTACAAAAATTGCATCCAAGAAAGATACCATAAGATGCTGGAACATCTACTACCAAAATTGTCATCTTGATCTTCTTTTCTGCATATGCAGCAAATTCAAATTGTGCATCCTTAATCTACTCAATTAGGGGCACTAGTTTATTCTCCATGGAGAATCAATAGCCAAAAATCCTTTTTAGATTTAAACCAAAGGAAATAGCTACCTTAGTAGGCATGATGTTGTTAAATGCGTCAGAGTCAATTACACAATTGCTTACTTGAAGCCATTGACTAGCAATGAGATGTAGAAAGCATCAATCTTTTCTAGAACTAATGAGGGACCAAAGACTAAGTTACTTTGTAGAGGCTTAGGCTTTGGGGTAGAGGAATATCTGAAGTGACTTCTTTAGAATTATTAGTTACTTTATCCTTCACAAGCTCTACAAGCTTATCAAATTGATCAATATTAGCATTCAAGTAGTTGGCTTTAGACATCTAGATTTTAGTTTTCCTTCGCATGATCAATGATATCAAATTTTTGGAATGTGTTGGAGCAAAAAAATACTCCTCAAAAATTTACTAGCTTTCATTTTTCCATTCACATTTTACCCACACAAAATCCATTGCCATTGATTTTACATAGTGTCTAACATGAAATGCAATAATTCGTGTGACAAGATCCATACTATCACCAACATTACCTTTGTATATACACATTTATTCCTCTAAATAATAAAAAAAAAACACATTTATCCTTTATCATAGTACCACAACATAAACATTAAGATAGTGTGGGATGGCGGCTTCTAATTTAAGAAATAAGCCTTTACCACCATACCACTAAGAGATTATATAGCATGCGTAGTAAAGCAGTACTCACCACCACCCCATAGGGAGAATTATAAGGAAATGTAGTAATGCAGTACATACTACCATCTTGCATAAGGTGATGCAAAGGAGTGTGGTAAGGCGGTAAATAACAAAGAAATAAAGCATACACCACTATATCACTAGGAGTGTGAGCAACATATGTGGTAGAGTGGTATACACTGCAACCCTGCAATAAGAGGTCTTAAGCAATGCGGTATAGTGGTAAAAATTGGAAGAGAAATGGATACCGTAGTACTACATGAGGTGGATAATCTAGCTATGGTATGGTGGCATATACACCACAACCCTGCAGTAAGAGGTCTTAAGCAAGGCAGTAGTGCGGTAAATAGCAGAAAGGAAGGGAAGACATTGCCATACCACAATGGGTATAATAAGAGATGATGATAGTACAATAATCATGGCATCATTACAATTTAAAGCAAAAAATGCAAAAAATAACATTAGTTACCTTCACACATGCTACAAAATTTATTTCAAAGATTTGACCTTGCTGGGAAACTATCTAGCGAAGAATTGGAATTAAGACTGATATGACTAAATACAATGCCCTCAAAAGCAAGTGAATTTTCCTAAGACTATGCTCAGTTGAAATGCATTGTTGTGGATGAAGTTGAGGATACCAAGAAAAGAAGCTCTGTGAATGATGAGCACTTGGGTAAGTGCATGAATAACCCTCTAAAGAAGCTTAATTGGTGTAGTATTTGGTAGAGCTCTATTATTTGAAGTCATAGTAGGAAAATTTGAAATATTCCTCCTAAAAGAAAAAAATTGGAAGTAAAAGAAAGTAAGGACAAAATTAAGGAAGAGGAACCTAAGATAAAGAAGAAACCACTCTACCAGTCTATATTAGATATACTTCTAGGGTCAACCAAGGAGGGAAATAATAAATTTCTCATAGACACTACACAAGGTTGTAGGGATGCTCTCATTCCCAAATCTGGGTGGGACTTATTTTGGTATTTTTATAGTAAGAGAAATGAGAAGATTCTAGTTTCAAACCCTTGGATGTTGGATTTAGCAATTTTTATTGTCCTAAATGTGTTTATTGATGTGGATTTTATCAGATTACTAGCCAAGAATTATCACTCTACAACCAAAAGAGCAAATCTTCTAAATGGCTCAATATTGGTAGAGGTAACCAAAGTTGTTATCATTGAGTGTTTTGACTTAAACAAGTAGGATTTGACAAAAATAAACCTACAGAAGAGTGAGGAAGATTATACTAGGATAAGAAGGACATATAGAATTTATAAGCTACCTCTATATATGAAAAGAGGCATTGGCAATAGAACAATCCCTATTTCTACTTCCACTAGACTGAACCATTCACTATGACAAATTTTTAATATTATTTTGTGAATACATATCTAGCTTTGTGCCAAGTGTTAGGGGTGGATGCTCAAGATAAGATTGCAATAAGCCTAATGATGATGGCCATGAGAATTCAAAACCATGACACTAATATTGAGTATGAATTTGCTTCATACCTTGAAAGGGTGTTGGATGATGAATTCTCACAAGTTATAGAGGATAGAGCACTGATTACATCCAGACACTATTCCTTACTGTGTCATCTAATATTGTACCAAAATTGGGACCATTGGACTAAATGAATGGACTTGGATAGAGTGGATGAGCAAAGGAATCCCACACCTATCCAACAGTGGTGCTATATTTGGGATAATCGGTGCAATAATTCAATATTTTTTATATTCCATGAAGATTTTATGCACAAAATCCTTGGAGTTCTTGGTTATTCAATACCAAGATTTCAAAACACAATGCAAAAATTGTTATGACCTTTGGCTCTAAGATAGGAACAGGGTCACACACATAATTTTGCTAATTGGTTCCTTCTCCCAAAAGTTATAATAATAAGAATTTATGGTTTCCCTACTACTCCACACATATTTCAAAAGTTTGTGCCCCTCAGATTAACATTTCTTGAATTTATGTGGCAAATGATGTGGATGTAAAATGATGTAATGCATAAACAAAATAAGGGTATTTTTTTACCAAACTTAACCAAATTTGGAGACTGGACGTTAGGCTCAAATACACTCGAGGATTTGCAATATTATTTGAAGAAACATATGCATTTGGTTCTAGGAAAGAAAGAGCCTTTGGCCCTAAAAGTCATATGAATAACATAAGGCATAATCTTCTTACCAAAATGATAGTGGCACACCAAGTGGACTATGAAGAGGACGTGATAAGAAATTTCCTTACATTTCATGAGGTATCCCTCAAAAAGAAAAAAATGGGAAGTTATAATGAAGCTTCAAGAGAGGAAGAAGAAAAATGATAGAAGTTTTCCTGGTTATTTCATTGAGGAAAAAGACCCCATTAGGAGGATAAATCAGATAATTGATAAATTTCTAGATTTATATAGTAGAAAAGAAGTACATCTTCAGGAACTTGGTGGTAAGATAACTACATAGCACACCCTAGACATAGCATCAAAGTCACCCATGGAGCAATTTCCTCCCAAGACACAAAAGAAACAAATCACTGAGCCATTGGTACCTTATGAGGAGAGTGAAGGGGTGGGAGATATTGAAGAGGTGGTCACTATATTGCAATCATTAAAGGGTGATATTGAGGTTGATCAACCCATCCATGAGATCAGTGCCCATAGGCATGAGGAAAGGATGGATGATGCAAAAAAAAAAAGTGCAGAGGTACATGAAGATGAGAGAGAAATTGATGCTAGAAGGTTTATAGAGGATGATGAGTTCATCAAGAATCCAGAGTTTAGGGATTTTTGGAAACGATGAAAAAAAAAGAAATTGAAGGGAAAATGGAGTTATATGAAGTGGGAATTGAAGATCAAAAAAAGAATCAAATGGTGGAATAGACCTTCAATGAATTGAGAGTTGACCACATTGACATTAGCCCTCATAAGGCTAGAGAGATGATTTTGAAGAGCAACATACTCATTTTCCCTATTTTGGAATTAAAGAAAATTTTTTTCTTGATCAAGTATGGACTTAGGAAGATCCAACACTAGTTGCAGAGTTTGAATCTGATGGAGTAAGTGGAATTGGGTGTAACCCTAAAATTGAAACCCTAGCCTTTTGGATCGAGCAGAGTAACACATAGAAGGATAAACTATAGGATGTAATATAGGGAATGAAGGGGACATCCATGGTAAGAACAATAAAGGACACCACCCCTTTAGAGGCAACCACAATGACAATGCACTTAGCCATGTTCACGCGTGCAACTATTAAGGAATTGGAGGACATATTGAAGGAGCATGAAAGGGAATAAAGGTTCTTAAATGATGGAATTAATTAACTATTTATGGAGAATGTCAAATTGAAAGAACAGTTAAAAGGAGCAAGAACTTAATAAAGCAAGGAGATAGTGTTATATAAGCCTCCTAGTGCCCCATTAAATGTTGTTCAGAGCATTCCTACTGAGCAAACAAAGGCTACTGTGAAGGAAGTGAATGAAATGAGGGAAGCCTATAGTAAAACCCAGGATGAAGTAAAAAGGAAATTTTGTAAAGTTATAGAGAAAATTCTTGAGCATAGTGTAAAGTTGGTTACTGATAAACTAGAAGTTGTGCATGATGGTTATAAATCACTTTAGTAGGAAATTGATTAGACAAAAGCACATATCCTTGTATTGGATCCCCTATTCAAAAGGTGGTAACCCATTCACAACACTCTATCTAAGTTCTGCAGAGTTCTACAAAGGATTCCAAATGCTCCTACAACATTCAAACCAACTGAGCAAATAGTGAAGATGATTTTTGGTGAATTTCAATATATACAAGGGGAGGATAAAAGGAATGTGACATGCATGGATTCATTCCATACCTTAAAACAATGGTATACAACAAAAATTGTGAAAGATGATGGTCAAGTGAAATACTTGGATGAGTGGAAGAGGTAATTTGGTTAGGTCATTCATAAGTGTTTAACCCATTTACAAGAGGATGGATTGATTGTTCTTGATACTAGATATCCATAATTTTTCAATGACACAAAAGCGCTACTAAATAGTCGATGGTAGACTCATCTTGCAAACATGCCAAAGATTCAAGAATATCAGTGGCCATTAGATTTTATGGTGTATCATCGATGGATAGATTATTCTTGATACATGATATCTAAAATTTTTCAATGATACAAAAGCACTACTATATAGTTGATGGAAAAATCATCTTACAAACATTCCAAATATTCAAGAATATCAATGGCGATCAAATTTTATAGTGTATCAATAGGAAGAGAAGTATTGGGATTTATATGAGTAGGTCACTAAGGCGAAGGCATCTGAACATTTATCATGGAGAGGAAAAGCTTTGCTAGACCAACAATCTTATGGGCTTTCTATGTTGATTAAAGGAAGCATATGTCTAAAATTTCTTAAGCCTTGTTATTTCTTTGATTATGCTAATTAATTAGTTGTTAGTAAAAGTAGTTTTGAAAGGTCATCTCCTTTTGTAAAAGGCCTATAGCTTGTTGCTTCCTATATAAATAGGAAACCAAGGCCAATTTTGAGATCATCATATCGTATCATTATCATTACCATTAGTAGTAGTAGTAGGCTACATTCATATAGCATATTCCACCCATCCATATCATATCAAAGACTTATGCTATAAATGTATATCTTTTGAAGCAATAAAAAGGAGAAGACTACTCATTATTGGTGATCTATTTTGGTGTTCAATTGTTGTGTTAATTTTCATGCTTATTTTTTACTGTGCTATCTCCAAAGTGGTTTCTTCAAGTTATTTAAATTCATAAGATTTATCAGGACACATTTAATGTTGCTGTGCGATTTTTTTGATTGGGTTATGGTGAGAAAGAATTAAAATGCTTTCAGTTAATTCATTTTAATTGGTTCCCTCATGGATTAAAATCATTTAAAGGTAGTTAATCTAACTGATTTCCTATAATTAAGAATTAAAAATCCTTTCATAACATCATAGTAATTTGGGGGAATAACACTGGGATCATTAAAGAAGAGTACTGTAACAGACACACCTGCATGTATGCATAAGGTGTAAACTTTAAAAAGTGCTCAGCAATTAGAGTTAAGTTGAATATCAGGTTTACCTATCATATACATCTATCTCCATTTCCATCATTCATCCATCAACTCCATTCATCCAATAGATTAGGCACTAGTCAGTTTTAAAACATTTTATATAAATCCAATTCACATTCTTGATTATTCAAACACTTTTAGTTGGAATTAGTTATCAAGCTTTGCAACTATTTCACCCCCATGTGTTATTGTGAGTAGATTTCTAAAAGTATCATCTATTTTAAACTCTCAAATTTTCCTTATCATTCAGATACACCCACCTAGGTCTAGCAAAGCTTGAAGAGTAGGAGGTGATCAATGTTGTTTGCCTCACTCATTGGCCACACTAATACATTTGACTACAAATTATGATGAAACTGTCCAATGAAATATGTAAAATTCGATGTTCGTCGGGTGCTTGTAAAATTTGATGTGTAATTTCCAATTTTTTGAAAGTTTATCCCTGACGTTCATCGAAATTTCGACGAACCTAGGGTTCGTCAAAATGTCGGCTATTATTTTCATCGAATTTTCGACAAACATGAAAAATTAAAAAAAAATTGTGGCCGCATAAAGAAAAGTGAGTTCACGCCTGATTTATTGTGACGTTGTTTTTCTCTACTTGAGACAGTTTGTGGAGAACTAAGGATGATTTTCTTGGGAAAAATCAGAAAAAATTCAAGAAGATATCACCAGGTTGAGGGTAGTCATTGTCTTTTTGCAGAATTCAGTTGTGAAGTCAGATTTGTAGTTCCAGGTTTGAAAATCATATTTTAAAGCAACATCTCATCTGATTTCATTTTTAGAGGTTAAGGGTTTTGAGAATTTCATGTCCAGATTTTGTTGTGTGGAATCACCATAAGATCACAATGGAGGAACAAATTCTTGTGACTGTAATTATGTGATCCATAACTGTATTAGTTAGGTGGCACAGTTGTGCTATAACAAATACATGATGCATTCATGTGTGACCCAAGTTTAATGTGGCTATGTTGTGATAGAAATGGAGGCACTCATATAATGTAGTTAATTCAGGTTGTATAATGTAGGTGTCAATCATCATTGGGTGCATTCAGGTTGTCCCAAGTTTAACAGGATAGGATATAATTATAGCATGATCGAAGAGTGATTACCTCTTGCTACAATAAAGAGCCTATAATTCTAGTTGATATGCAGAGTGGTTGTGTTATATCAATTATGTAGTGCATTCAAGCACAACCCATGTTTAATCAACTATTCTAGAGAGTGATCAAGATTTTCTAAACCTTATGAATGTTACTTGACATATATTTGCATAATTTGAAATTCCTTTAGAGGCTTTTGAAGTATCAATGTATCCTATATAGGGTTTAGAATGATTTCTTTTAATTAAAAAAATAAATAAATGATGGATTTCCCTATAATTAGATAATGTGGAGATCTCCTAAATCTACCACAGCACACTATCCTCTTTGGCATTGTATTCATTACTCCAGCTACTAGGTTTTTGCATGTCACATCTTTAATATCTTCATGACTGTGGCTTTTAAATATATCTTAGTCTTTTCTTTAATCCTTTTCATGGTAACCCTTGAGTTCCATAATCCACCTTCAATCTTTTCTAAGAATGTTGTCTTAAGCTAGACTACATAGTATGCATATAAAACGAGTCCTTCATACCTGCCATTGTTCCAAACCACCACTCACTGCCTTGCTTAAAATGTTGCTTCCATAAGCACAATAGCATGTTTTAAAATCATGGTTGTCAGTGATTAACCATTAAGCTCACCACTTTCATCATGAAGATACAATGAGATTTTTGTCTTCAAACTCAAGGCATTATGGAAGATAACATTGTGAATTGTTTTTTGTGTACAATTCAATTTTCTTGCACATTTATTGCTTTGCTAACTTCCTTTAAGACTGGGTATTGCACCGTTAGCTGAAATCTCCAACAGCTCACTCACTATCACTTGAAGATTCCTTTCATGAGCATCCTTCTATAAAACAAACTATGCCCTATAGACTTACTTACTAGGGGACTCATTGTTTCATGGTATTGTAGTTCTTAAGATCCTTCAACCTTATTGACACTACTTCATAGTCCACAAGGTATTATTCACTATTTTCCCATCTTTGGTGAGTCTCAAAACACTACTCAAACATGCAATCCACTACCTCCATTATACAACATTAATGGCTAAGAAGAAACATTGAACCTATGATTACCAATGTTACTTCATTTGGACAGTCATTCCCTGATTGCATTTGCCTTGTCTAACACTACCAAAAGCATTTGAAAAACCCTTAAGGTCAGCAAGGGGGTAAGGAAACTCACTGTTAAAATCTCCACTTTACTATGCAAGGTTTGAGCTTTATTATCTTGTCACTGCTTAGCCTCTTTTTGACTATCACATCTCAAGTGACTGTCATTCTTCTTACCGTAGATTGCATTTACAAATGTCAGTAAGCTACATAGTGTGCTTGTTATTGGCTACAATCTTTAGATTGCAAGATGTTGTTATTACCTACAATGTCTCAATCTTTCTGGTATTGCAACCTCACTAATCTACTATAGTTATTGTTTATGTTTCTACGGAGGCCTAGGGTTTGTACCCTAATCATGCTCTTACCAATGCTTCTGTTGTTTTTTATTAGGGCTCTCTCAATGTTGAGGGCCCTAGGGATAAGCTCATCATAAGAAGTGACACATTGCATCTTTAACTAAAAGGATAAATCCATGTTGACATTAGCAATGATGATTCCAACTCATTGCTCCTTAGGAATGGGTCACTTGCTCTTACTAGCCCACTACCTCCATTGTTGTAGGAATTTTGTGATCAAGTTCAATATTATGATTTTAGGAGTCTTAACGGTTGGAAATCATAGTAAAATCATAATTTGATAATTTTTAGAATTAGCATTGTAAAGTGTTTTTTGGGGTCATTAACTTCAGACTATCTTCTCTTTTGCAGGGGTGGTTGCATGCCAAATTTTGTTGGTGTAAAATATCAGAATTATTAGACTATGTTACCTGTCTATGAATAAAAAATATTGGAGTGTGAGTTTGATATTTTTTGAAGATCTAAATAGTCAAGCTTGGCAAAGAAAAATCATGTCAGATAATATTAGTCCAGAACAAAATGAAGAGACACTTGATAGATTGTTGGCTAGATTGATAAGAAAGGGTGATGGGAAATGTTATTACCCTTGCAATAATTGCAAGGGCTTAAAGATGAGACGACTTTTAATCACAACAGCTGAGAAACATTGTAGGCAACATGGTCACGTTGAAGGGGGGCATGATTATCGTCCATTGGTAAGTTGTTCATTATATGTGTTTATATTGATTGAATTTGTAAATGTTTATATTGTTTTAACATTATATATATATATATATATATATATATATATATATATATATATATATATATATATATATATATATATATATATATATATATATATATATATATATATATATATATATATATATATATATATAGTTGAAGACCCTAAAAAATGACCTAGGCCTGCAAGCTTCATTTTACCACTTTCGCCCTAGCATAATTATGACATTTAATTATGTCCTTGGTCCACATTCGAATATTGATTAAATAATTCATAATTATTTAATTAATTCATGTCATTTATTCTTCATGATTATTAAATAAATGAATTTCATTTATTTATTAAATACGTCATTAATTGTCTAAGTCTTCCCTTAATTAAATAAATTTCTTAATTTATTTAATTCCCCTTTCTTCATTAATTCTTCTTGATTATTAAATAAATGAATTACATTTATTTATTTAATATGTCACTAATTGTCTTAATTAAATGAATTGATTAATTAATTTAATTAATTAGTCTTATCTGCTAAATTAAATAATTTAATTTAATTATTTAATTGCCAATTTCATATTCTTCTCATTTTAAATAAATTAAAGTTATTTAAAATGCCATGTCAATCTTAACTGTTAGTCCTTTTTGATAAATAATCTGAAAAAGATTATTTATTATCTCTCAAAATCCATAGTTTGAATTATTTTAATTCAAATTAGTAATTAATCTTCCAAAAATCAAGCAATCAGGGAGATTCTTGATTTTCCAAATCTTATCTTCAGTTCAAATCTTATCTCTTTGATTTTTCAAATCTGGCAAATCAGGCAATCTTATCTTCTTGATTTTTCGAAAATCTTTATTTTCTAATTAATTTGTCTCATTTATTCTCCACCGTCGATCTGATTTTATTCTGACCGTTCGATTAAAGATTTTGCCCTAACCCTAATTAGGGATTCTCAGATTTAATCTAGATTGTTCATTTTAGGTTCTCATCAATAATTTATCTCGTCCGTCCATTCGAAATGGCCTTTTCTATAAAATGCCATCTTCTTCTCATTCTTGGAGGGATAGGCTCATTTTGACATTTTGCGTAATTATTATAGGCATTTACTTAGTTTCACATTTATTGTCATAGGCAATTATAGTATTTCAATATTCGCATTTGTTTTAAGCATAGGCATATACATTGATTTTTAGACATAGGCATTTAGACATATCAAATCCTTCAAGACTTGTTGTAGGACTTACGCATTTCTAGATTGCTCGAAAGACGAATCTGAGGGCAACATTTTCTAGCTTGCAAGAAGGTATTACGAAAGGGAATCATGGAGGTATCAACAATCAGGTATAATTATTCTTTCATTTACATCCTTTGTGTTTCCTAAAATATTTGGATTTCATTTATTATTTATTGTTTATTGCTAACTCTCCTAATCTGAAGAAATCCCTTGATTACATTGGTGAACCCGACTCCGTTTTCTTGTTTCCATACATTTTTTTTTTGTTGTTTTCTGTTATTTTGTAGGTATAGGTACGGATCGACGCAACTGTCTTTTTTTTTAAAATCGTGACGCATTTGATGCGTCGCGACGCATATGCCGACTCGAGAGCCGCAATCGCCCTGACAAGCCGCAACTGACAACCAGAACAACGCATTTGATCTGCCGAACCACATTTGAAGACCCGAACGACGCATCTAACTTGTCGAGCCGCATCTGTCTAGTAAAATTTTCTTTCAGTTTTGCCATTTTGATTTTTAGATTTTTGGGTTTTTCTGGTTACTGGTTTTCTGGTTTTCTATTTTTCTGTGTTTTTTTTATTCCTACATGTTAACTAGATTAGATTTTTTGTGTTACTAATATTTTCTTGTAGTGTGTGGCGATCCTCATTCGTGCGTCAAGGACCATTGCATAAGAGACTACTAATATTCATTGTTTGCAGATTCGCATGTCAAAGAAGGAATAAAACAAACTTTGTGCTTGTTTTTCTCAGAGTAGCAAACATTTGATTTTGGTGCATATAAAACAAACTAATGTCTTTGATGCTTGATTGTGGTTGCAGAATGGTAAGTGAGTATGCTCTCACTTGGTGAAAACCTTGTGATTAGAAAAATAGACCCATTCTAATCTGTTATTTACCCTGACTTGGTATATCAGAGTATCCTCTCTCCTCATGCTTTCAGGTGATCTTGGGTGTAAGAGAAATGGTTACCAACTCTAGAAATTGGGCCTGCCTGGGGATTTCATCACCCCAACGTGACTCAAACTGGCAATGGAGCTAAAGCCAAGCTACCCCCGACCGGTATATAAATGTAAACCTTAAGGGAAAACCTAAGGTTGCGAGTGCGGATGTGTCATACGGACAAAGTTGTACTCCCTTAAACCCTGTTGAGGTTAACCTCTTTAGGTTGGAGTGCCACCTTAATGGTGATTAATCTCTTGCCCCATGTATGGCCACTCGAATGGGGATCCTGAACTAAAAACTCTTGTGTAGAAAGCCAAAATCCTTCTATTTGCTAGCGCAGCACCGGTCGATGTGAAGGCATCCACACTTTCGCAGTTTGTAGTAGAGGTGATCAGCTCGCCATGGGAGTTTCATGGGGGTTGGAAGCTTGGTTGGCCTAAGAAGAGAGTGCACTGTAAGGGGGAGTCCGTGCAACCAAGCTTCTGAATTCACACACTACAGATATGTGGTTGGGGAAACCCGCGTGGAATCTAGCGAATATTGTCATGGCCTAACCTAGGATCATGCTTTTCTGATGTGCGTTTGGTTACTTTTTAAAACATTGTGTTTGTCAAGTGTATTCTAGTTCTATCACAGTTCAAACAAAACATTCACCAAACAGATCAAAATTTCCATCAAAACGACAAGAAAATCACTTTGAAACTAAACTGAGTCGCATTTGTTGAACCACAACTGATTTTCTGCAACACAACCGCTCTATTAAACCGCATCTGAAACTTAAAATGCCGCATCTGTAGGCATCGTGACGCATCTGTCAACTTAAAAAATACATATGCTAAATCGAGTTGCATTTGACAATCTGAAAGCCGCAATTGAAAAACTGAACCGCATTTTCTAAACTGTGACACATTTACTAAACTGTGACGCATTTCCTGTCAAAATTTTAAACTTCACAGTCGAAACCTGAGGTCTTCAAATTGTCAACCATTTGTCAAACACTGTCATCAAGAAGATTCTATCAAAAACCAAACTTGATATTGCTCAAAGTCTTGTCTATTAGCTTGCATTAGTCACCATAGGTTCATACCTCATTCCTTTTAGTTTCATACATTCAACATTACGTTGTCCCTAGGTTCATATTTTGCATACGTAGGATTAGGAAAATCTTAAGCACACTTTGCAAAGTCATTGTTTTCAAAATTAGACCCTCTTGGACCAAGTTATCAAATCACCCTTTTAGTCATTGTCCTCTTTTGTGAGGTTTCTTCCAACTCAAAAGTCTAGTTAGGAAGACTCACTAGTCATTTAGACCTCGTCAACTTGTCATTTCCAATGAAGTCCTTTAGCAATCAAAATCAAAAAAAAAGTTCGAGTTTAGAGGTGCTTAGATGACCTTGTCTTACATTGCATAGAAATTGCATATCCTTATTCAAAAAAAAAAAAAAAAATCCAAAAACATTAGTCATTCTAGTTTTCATCTTGAACCTTAGACTTCACATAGTGTCATACTTGCATTTAAGTTGTCATTCCTATTCGAGCAATCTCATTTATGGTTGAAACCAAACTTCAAAAACAAAAAAGACAAATGGAAAACTTTAGGCAAGACCCCCCATTTACTATCAACAGTCCTCCACATGACTCAAACTGGACCTTGTACGATCCATTTACCAATCTAGACAATCAACCTCCAACAACAACGCAATCCTCATCAAACAGTACATTCGAACTCTACTTGCAAAGAGATGAAAATGGTCAACTACTTCATGAAAACATAGAGGCATTGACACAAGACCCAGAGGCCTATCAGCTTGCTGAAACAATAGCTCGTCACGATAGAGACAGATTCGTAGCTATGCTCTTGAGTGAAGGAGCTAAGTTACCACCAGGATTTGATGCCAACACGCTAAATTTGACACTTCATGACCCTAATGCCAATAATGCACATAACATGTCACATAGTGGTCAACTTCTAAATACTATGAACAATACTTCCTTTGGGACCACAACGACAGTACATACCATACCCAACATCCCAAACATCTCCAACACAATAAATGCTACATCTATTGGGGGATCACAATCATCCACAACATCCACAACACTACCCCAATCAGATGGAACCACTCTTGGCTCCTCAACAACGTGGGAAAATTATTCCAATCCTCTTTTTACCACGACAGTAAATACCACGAGGGCATCATCAAGTCACCATAATCCCCCCTTGACAACTACACCTACTACCATGAACACAACTTCGAAAAATCTGTTCAGTAGTAATTCACAAAATCCTTTGGGAGGAGCCACAAGTATCGTTATTAAAGGACAACAACAAAACGTTAACACGACAACACAGTCAAATGTCATTACCTCCCAAGGTACAAACACAAATGTCCCCCTTGTACAAAACCAACAATTTACACAAGGTGGCCAAATAACACAACCCATGACATCATTGACATACCATAATACGCATGGTCACAACATCCCCCAAATAACGACACACATGGCTGGGGGACACATCCCAACATACTCATCCAACATTCATACTCATCAACATGCACCAAATCATAACTTCCAATACCAACAACACACGGCATACGTACCGCAACAATCCGTACCACCACAATACACCAACATTCATGCACACCAGATAGGAACACATGGTGTACTAGGCAATCCAACATACGAAAAAGTAAACGACCCTACCATAGATGAACTCAAAGCAAGGATGAGGCATATGGAGAAAACTATGAAAAACATGTACATTTCAGGCAGGAAATCAGAAATATTGTATGACTTGGATGTATGCCCATTTGACACGAACTTATATATGCCTGCATTTCCACCAGGATACGTGTCACCCAACTTCACAAAATATAGAGGCAAGATAAATCCCATTGAACATGTTCATGAGTTCGCAACCAACTATATGGATATCGCCTATGAACCAACATACTTGATGAGACTTTTTTCCAAAAGTTTGGTAGGTCAAGCCCTTGAATGGTTTTCAATGCAAAAAGATATCCAAACATGGGATGAGCTCAAACGAAAATTCATAAGAAATTACACGTCCAACATTGACATGGATACCTCTAAAACTAGCTTGTGCAATCTCACGCAAGAAGACTCTGGTGACACATTTATTCCATTCTTTCAAAAATGGAGAAGCCTTGCTAGTTGATGTCACATTGACATTCCTGAAAGGGAAAAAGTTGACATGTTCATCCAAACACTTCTAGGACCCCTAAAATTTGCATTGCAAATACATTGTTGCACAAACTTCATAGAATTGGTTGAAAAGGGAGTCCAGATTGAGAAAGCCCTTATCACAAAGGCGGAACTGAGATATGGTTCAAAAAATATGAATGTCAATCCACCAGCTGACAAAAAAATTAATTGGGTCAAGAATAAGCATGTTACAAATGACGGTGTTGTTGATGCCAAGATTGCAAATACTGTAGGTCCCGTATTAGCCCTGAAAGGGGTTCAACAACAAAATAGACCAACAACGACATTGACACCTCCTTCCAATACTTTTTCAAACAACCAAAGTGGTCAAAACAGTCAAGGGCAATATAGTCAAATGAGACAATTTCCTAGGGGTCACACATACACCCATTTGGGTGAACCCATTGAAGAAGTCCTTAAGAAATGCATTCAGCATGGGGTCATCACACTTCCGAAAATCAAACCATATGACCTAAGACAATTCAAACTAGCATGGTGGAATGACAATGCACTTTGCGAATACCATCGAGCCAAAGGGCATACAACCTCTAACTGTCGACAATTGAAAAACCTAATTCAAGATCTTATCGAAAATCACACAATCAAAGTAGGTGGATCACAATTCACCTCCAATGCAGATCATACTATCCACAAGAATCCACTATAGGATCATGGTTCTCATAATGCATCCATGTCAGGCTCACAAAATCAAGCTAACTTTTCCCGAGTCAAGTACGATTATTCTAGTGGACCAATTATAAATAATGTCTGAACTGAAGATGAGTACATCAATACCATTACGGTCAAGAGAGCACCCCAGTGTAATGCTACTACTCACAGTGGCAAGATCACTATAGCTAGTCCACCTCCCCCTAGGCAAGCCAAAATCACAATACCAGGCCCATCGGCTAAACAATCACAACCTGCTTCATTGGCTAAACAGCCAAAACCTGTCTCAACCCCACAACAGTGGAAACCCAAAAGTCAGTTCAACCTCATTGACCAACTAGGAAAGACTCCCGCACAAATATCTATCCTTGAGCTGCTTCGTATCTCTCCTACGCACAAAGAAATCCTAGACAAAACTCTCCTAGAGTCGTCAGTCCCTAAGGACATCGATGTCAATCAGTTTGAAACTATGGTGGGATATCTCACCATGCCACACCATGTCACCTTCTCGGATCAAGACTACTCATCACATAAAACCAACCACAATGACGCATTACACATAGAAACTTTTTTCCACAAGCACAAAGTTAGATGGGTTTTAGTAGATGGCGGAGCAGGATTGAATATATGCTCCCTCAAATTGGTTAAAGCTCTAGGGTTCTCTGATGCGTGCGTAGAGCCAACGAAAAGCATAGTGATCAAAGCATACCATGACGAGGAACGCTCTTCAAGGGGTGTTATCTCTCTCCCTATCATAGTAGGACCGGTCATTGTAGACACAGCCTGCCAGGTCCTGGATTTGGAACTACCATATAACATTTTACTTTGCCGTCCATGGATCCACACTTTAAAAGCCGTTCTGTCTACATACCATCAATGCCTCAAGTTTCCTTTTGACGGTACAGAAGTCACCATATACGGAGACCCCAACCCTTTCCAATATTGTACCAATTTAAGGGGTATCTCCGAAAACTGAGTACCTATTAACCGAGAAGCCCCTAGCTCCTCATCATCCAAATATATCGACCCTTCCACACTCACGTCATCTTCCACATCCACTCCATCCACGTCTTCCGCCACACCGCCACCTTCCACCAGCTCTAAGACTGAATCCACTATCAAAATCTAGGACCTTGGCTGCAGAGAATACAAACTACATATAGCATACAGCATAACAACAATGCCTAGGTGTCCCAAGGACTATGGTCAGCCATGTTTCAGAATGGAACCTCAGGAAACCTTCAAAGTTCCACTGAATATAGTTTTTATCAAGTGGGGAGACATGAGTGAGGAAGACCTTGCTGACATCACAGGATGGATCTATAAGGATACTGTCACATTACCCCCATTACCAGTTCAAATATATGGCAAAGGTTATGACTTCATGAAGGCTAAAGGCTACGATGGTACTAGTGGCCTAGGAAAAGACAAAACCGGCCGAAGGGAACCCATAGAAACTTTTCAAATTCTGAAGTATCTTGGATTAGGGTTTGGATCACTTGCCAATGATGATCGACATACTTCTGGACTTTCAAATGAGTGAGTACATGCTTTGAAAAGTGTCGAGACTACTAGGGAAACCCTAACCGAAACTAACTCCCATGAGTGGGAATTTGGCTCAGAACGATCCCTCAGTGACTATTGTCTCGATGATTTATTTGTCGAACCAGGGGAACTAACTTCTGAACAACGATTTTGGAAAATATTCAAAATTGAACAAGCACCAAATAGTCAAAGTCCCACTACCACCTCCCAGGACATACAACACCCATCATATGAACCGCGTCAGTCTAATCCATCTGAGGTATCAGACGAAATTGACAACCAGGGCTCTACAACCTTCACTCCCTATTTTAACAACGAATATGACACTAGTGAAGGAGAATATTGGATAGAGTCCGATGTCGAGTTGGATGATGATAACCTCATTTACAACATTACTAAATCCATCTGCATGTTGATCGCATCCTCACCCCAATTCACTAACCTCGACGATGGCATCTCCTTAGTTTACCCTAAATTAGTAGATTGGGACCAACAAGGACTGCCAGTTCTGGACACATTTCAGAATGATGAGGCAATAGCTGAATTCATGGGATTACAAGAAGGCATACCCAGTGGGGACCACAAATCTGAATTTTCCATTGATTTAGACTGCACGGCATACTTCGGTGAGACTGTTCATTCCTCTAGTCGCAAAAGTAAAAATAAAGTAAAAAATGAAATGTCTCTAGGTGAAAACCGAAAGGCACCTCTTGACGATAAAATAGTAAAAATAAACGACAAATCTACAGGTTAAAACCTCTCTGAGGTGCCCAAAGATGGAGGACTGGACTTTCTCCCTGTGCAATAGGAGAAATTGGCCATGCTTATTGAGGACACAATAGAGGATAATATTTCAACTGCAGAAGACCCCAAGATGATCCTATTTGTCGCATCATTGACTGATGAAGAGAAACCTGAATTTCATAAATTCTTTGCAGAACAGAAAATCAACTTTGCATGGTCTTATGTGGACATGCCAGGATTGGACCCCAAACTGGTTCTGCATCATTTTCCATTATTACCCAATGCTAAACTAGTCAAGCAGAAGTTGCGCAAAATGCACCCTCAAGTTGCCCTACTGGTCAAGGCCGAGTTAAAGAAATTATTGGATGCCAGATTCATAAGGTCTATAGATTATGTTGAATGGATTTCCAATCTAGTGCCGGTGACAAAACCAAATGGGCTGATTCACGTGTGTACAGACTTTCGGGATCTAAATAAAGCATGTCCAAAGGATGACTTTCCTTTGCCCAACATTGACATCATAGTAGACCTAACTGCAGGACATGAGATGCTATCCCTCATGGATGGTTTCTTCGGCTATAATCAAATCCGCATTGCTCCTGAGGATCAACACAAAACAACATTTACTTGCCCGTGGGGTACATACTTTTGGAACGTCATGCCATTTGGTCTCAAAAATGTAGGTGCCATGTATCAAAGGGCTATGACCACGATCTTCCATGACATGATGCACAATATAATGGAGGATTATGTAGATGACCTGTTGGCCAAATCAGCAACTAGGAAAGACCATTTGAGGGTACTCGACATAATTTTCAAGAGACTTGAAGAGTACAAAGTTTGGCTAAACCCTAAGAAGTGTGTTTTTGGGGTCACGTCAGGTAAAATATTGGGGTACATAGTTTCCCAAAGAGGCATAGAGGTTGATCTGGCAAAGGTCAAAGCAATTATAGACATGCATCCGCCCGGAGGGATCAGTGAACTCAGAACTCTGCAAGGTAGAGTACAATCTATTCGCCGTTTCATAGCCCAATTGGTAGATAAGTGCCATCCGTTCCAGTACCTGTTGCGCAAAAGTGTCCCCTTTGTATGGACGGATAAATGTCAAGAGGCCTTCCAACAAATAAAAGATTACCTACTATCAACACCAGTACTCATGCCGCCCATTCATGGAAAGCCGTTGATTCTATACATCTCCACTACTAGTTCATCATTGGGGGCATTGCTGGCCCAAAATGATCACGAAGGAAAAGAAAGAGCAATCTATTACATTAGCCATACACTGATAGGCTATGAGTTGAGCTACACATACATTGAACGTGCATGCCTCACTGTTGTCTTTGCATCCCAAAAACTAAGACATTATATGCTCAGTCATCAGACACAACTGGTTGCCAAGATTGATCCATTGAAATATCTACTAAGTCGAGCAGCATTAACAGGCCGGTTGGCAAAATGGGTCATGATCCTAAGTGAGTATGACATACAGTATGTTGAGCGTAAAGCAATAAAAGGGCAAGTAATAGCAGATCAACTAGCAGATGCACCAATTCAAGCCACTCATCCATTAGTAACTGATTTTCCCAATGAGTCCATTTTTCATGTGGAACCGACATCACCATGGAAACTGTATTTTGATGGGTCTCATATTGGTCATGGCTCAGGCGCTGGAATCTTGTTTATCACACCATAGGGGGATTCAATTCCTAAATCATTCAGGATCGCTTTCCCTTGTACAAATAACATTGCCAAATATGAAGCACTAGTCACAGGTCTCAAGTTGGCAATCAAATGGAAAATTCAGACATTACTTGTATTCAGGGATTCCCAGCTCGTGATAAACCAAGTGAATGATGACTATGAAACAAAGGATGAGAAGTTTCTTCCTTGCAAGAGGATGGTGGATAGTTTCCTGACATACTTTCAATCGATTTCTTTTGAACAAATCCCCAGGGTATAGAATAAGGCAACTGACGCAATGGCTACTATCAGTTCTCTTCTGAACATCCCTAAAAATGTCACAATTTGAATTCTTAGTAGAATAGCTTTTGGTACCACAATATGATATCCCAGAATCAGAAATGGTTTACAAATTTGTTGGTCCCAACTCTCCTTAGTATCAGTACATTTATGAATACCTAAAATCTCAAACCCTTCCACTAAACTTATCCAATAACCAAAGGAAGTCCTTCATTAGAAAATCTATAAGGTATGCCATTGTCAGTGACACCCTATACCGCCGTAGTTTCGATGATACCCTACTTAGATGTCTTGACACCGATGAAGCATGTACGACCTTATGAGAAATGCACAACGGTATATGCGGATCTCATTCGAGTGGTCCTACGCTAGCTAAGAAACTAACGAGACTTGGGCATTATTGGCCGATAATGGAAAAAGATGCAATTGAATATGTCAAGACTTGTCGCAAATGTCAAATACATAGTGACCTAGTCCATGCTCCAGCGCAGGAACTTTGGCCCATCACTTCTTCGTGGCCCTTTTATCAATGGGGACTCGACCTCGTGGGTAAGATTCATCCAACCTCATCCAACGGCCATAAATTCATTATTACAGCCACTGAGTATTTCACAAAGTGGATTGAAGCCATCCCATTGACATATATTACTAGCAAACAAATATCAAAGTTCATCCTTAATTACATCATTTGTCAGTATGGCCTTCCACAGTCCATCCTCACTGACAACGGACGTTCGTTCCAAAACCAAGACGTACGTGAGTTATGTGAGTGATTCCATATCCAACACCACTTTTCATCTCCATACTACCCACAAGGAAATGGCCAAGCTGAGGCGTCGAATAAAACCATTGTCAAGATTCTCAAAAAGACTGCCAATGATGCTAGCCGTGACTGGCACATACAACTTAACCCTGCGCTGTGGGCTTATCGAACTAGCATTCGTACACCTACAGGGGCCACCCCATTCCCCCTAGTCTTTGGTTCCAAAGCCATCTTACCCATTGAGGTCAAAATTCCTTTGCTACGAGTCTCCTTGAAGGGTCTTACTAATGAAGAGGACTACCGACAATCACGCTTGCATGAGCTGGAAATGCTGGAGGAAAGAAGATAAAACTCACTGAATCATCTCCAAGCATATCAGAACCGCCTTCGTCACAGCTACAATAAAAAGGTTATGGTCAGAAAGTTTGACTTCGACGACCTAGTTCTAATACAGAACCCCAAGAACCAAGCAGACAGAGAAAAGCCAGGAAAATTTAAACCAAACTGGCTAGGTCCCTATATTATCATATCTTCTTTTGGTTTTGATGCTTATCAATTGGAAACTTCAGACGGGGAACAATTGATAAAACCCATCAATAGTTTACATCTCCGAAAGTTCTACGCATAGCATCAGAGGATGGAGCTGAAAGTCATAAAATACAAAAAAATTAAAAAATGATAAAAATCGTCACCTTGATAAAAACCTGGCAAACAGGCGTCTTGGTGACACCAACAAAAATAAAAATAAAAATAAAAATAAAAAATAAAAAAATCATGAAAATAGTAAAGAGAAAAATGATTCATTCAATAGTGAAAACCTGGAAAACAGGCACTTGGGACAAGTACGATGGTGAAAACCTGGCAAACAGGCGCCATGCGTAATCAATCATTGCTCTGCCATTTACTGTCACTTTGTCTAACTTGGCCTAGGATGAAAGGTATCTTCGCCACTATTCTGCAAATCGCCATCACATCCTACCCTACCTATCATAGTAGATAAATGATTGACATCAAGTCCTAATGATTGTCCGTCTAGCAAGTCAGCAGCATCCCGTCTATATTCCTTGCAAATGACTAAGTCTTAGACCTGACTGGGGGCAAAATGTTTATAATGAAACTGTAGTGGATGTCACACATGATCTTGACAATTGGAAAAAAGTCCTAAAAAAAGACAAAAACATTGGCAAAAAGTCCTGAAAAAAAGACAAAAACATTGGCAAAAAGTCCTAAAAAAAGACAAACATCATAAAAAGTCCTAAAAAAAAGACAAAAACATCACGAAAAGTCCTAAAAAAAAAGACAAAAACATCATAAAAAGTCCTGAAAAAAGACAAAAACATCATAAAAAGTCCTTAAAAAAAACACAAAAACATCATAAAAAGTCCTTAAAAAAGACAAAACATTGCAAAATGTCCTGAACAAAGACAAAAAAAACATCGCAAAATGTCCTGAAAAAAGACCTAAAAATCATAAAACGTCCTGAAGAAAACATCAAACAAAAACACCAGACTGCTCGCAACACGCAAGCACACTGTCATCTCTAGTCAAAGTCAATCAAGTCAATCAGTCTTTATCATTTGTCCGAACTACGTTGTCTCTACGCATTTTCTACGTAGGCAAAACTCATGCTTGAGTCCCCGAGACATTAGGTCAGTCCTCTAAGTAGGTTTGTCAAAATAAAACCATGACACAATCTTTGCTCATCAAGACAAAGTCATTGGTCATGTCGAACTACGAGGTCTCTGAGTGTATGACATAGGCAAGGCCATCTATCGATGAGCCCCCGAGGCCGCACTAGGTCAGTCCATTAGGGTTTGTGGCACTACACTGGCACACACGTCAAAAGTATTCAATCAATTTTGACATGGGAAAACTCCTAAAGCAAGGTAAAACAATCATTTATTCAGCATGGAAATCTCATCAGCACATCACACATATCATCAAGGCAATATCGGCATATAGTCAAAACACAAGTCAAACTCGGTCAAAGCAGGTCAAATAATCATAAACCGGTCAAACTGTCAAAATTTCGGTTAGTCTTCAGATGAGTCCTTCTGAATGATAACCTCTATCATTTACGCCTTAGGATGTGTCCTTCCTAGGCGTCGTCATCGTCATTCGACATTTTGAGTGTTCCTCTTGACATCTAAAGATCACTCTTCATGACATCAGTATTCTTCAGATGTGTCCTTCTGAAGAACCAACTCTGTTATTTATGCCTTAGGATGTGTCCTTCCTAGGCATCATCATTATTTTGAGGGACCCCTTATGACCACTAGGGATCAAATCCTCTCATCATCGACATTATTTAGGATGTGTCCTTCCTGAATTCACCAATTCTCGGCATTTTCCAAGGTGAGGAATGTGGTGGCTGAGGCCCTGTCAGTGGCTTTGAAGCAATAGGGGGTCTTGTAGCAACCTCTGTCTGAGAAATTGATGGAACCACGAGTGAAGGTATCATCCTGACAGTAGTAAACAATTGTGAAGTCACTGTAGCTAGACTCTGAGAGGGGGATGGATCTGTCACTGGTGGCTGACCTGGTATTGACCTATGCGCTAAACTAGTTGACCCATGGCTGTGACCAGGAGTGTGCCTATGCGAATGATGGGACTTGTGCCCTGAAGTGTGCCCTGTTGAGGTTGACCCTCCGACACTAGTATGGCTCCTCGTACCACTACCACTGCCTGACCTATGTCCGCTACCTGTCCTCGTCTGTGATTGGGACAGGGTAGGATCTCGTTGCTCTGGCGGCACTGTCTGCTCATAGAGAGTCTGGTACTACCCCAATCTCGTGCTAACTCTGGCCAACTCCTGAGCCATGTCTCCCATAGGTCCTGTGCACAAGGCTAAAAACTCGGTACACCATTGGGCTTCATCCTGCTGGCGGATTATCGCCTGATCCCACTCTACCCGGGCTACCTCCGGAGCTGACTGTAGAGACCTGACCTGTGCCAAGCTTGCGTCCAATCTCTGCTAAAGGTCTGCCACTCTCTGATCTGCTCTGGCATCTGGCGGCAACCCTAAAGAGGATAGTATCTCCTACTCCCCCTCCACCATCTGCCATCTCAGAAGCCTCTCAGCCTCATCTATGGCATCGTCCTCACCATCATCATCCTCTACCTCCACCTCCTATCCCCTCACCTCCGCCTCCTCCTCCTCTCCCCTCACCTCTGCCTCCTCCTATCCCCTCACCTCCACCTCCTCCTCCTCTCTCCTCACCTCTGCCTCCTCCTCCCCTCCCCTCACCTGTACCTCCTCCTCCTGTCCCCTCACCTCTAAGTCCTCCTCCTGCTTCCCCTCCCCCTCTCCCTCCTATCTGGACTGCTCCTCACCCTCACCCTCCTCGCCAACGTCAGGGATAGCATCTAACACCACCCTCACCATTCATGGGTGCACCTTCCAGACCTGTCTCTGTCCATCTTGTCGTCACCTCCTGCCATCTCCACCATCATCTTCACCTCGGCCTCCATCCCCACCCCTGCCTCCATCTCCACCCCTCCCTCCATCATCCTCACCCCTCCCTCCATCTCTATCCCTACCTCTGCCTCTCCCTCTGCCTCCATCCCTGCCTCTGCCACCTCATATGGCTCATGGCACCCACAAAATAACTGACTGCCTGTCAGCTGGTGCTGGCCCGTCAGGATCTGTCAAGGGCATTGGTCGATGTGCCTGCCACCATAGATCATATGCCGGTGTCATAGAAGGATCTACTACTCCTCCTCTCCAACCCCAGGCCTGGGCTACTAACCTATCTATTTGCTGTGTCCCAAAGGCCACTAGGATGGTCGGCCCCCATGCATACTCTCTGGATGACCTGGCATACTCTGCTGTCCCCACAGGCACATCCTGCTGCTCTCCGAACTAGTTAAGAACAAGCTGTGGGAGGTACATCTCAATGATCAGTGACGTCTGCACTGTCCTACCAATCAGATATCTGTACTTCCTGCAGAAGATGAGGTGCTCATCCTCATCGTCCCATGCTGCACAGTCTCTATACGGCCTCCAGATGAATGTCACCATGGTGTCAATCCTGTGCCGCCACCACTCTGTCTCACCCATATGGGTCTGTTGTAATGCGTCGGCATAGTAGTAAGAGTAGGGCATCCCCTCGGCTAGTTGTGGTCTATCAATAGGAGGGCGAAATATAGTAATGTGCTCCCATGCCTAGATCATCATAAGAGTGGTCCCGCAGGAGATACTCTCTCCTCTCCTATACGTGACGTCGTGAAGCTGATGGTAAAGCATCCCTAGTAGGCAAGGACCCCATGCATAAACTATCCTGTCTCACCTCATGCCAACTAGGATGTCTCCCCAACCAATCAGAAAGCCATGTCCTCACCGGTTAGGAATCAAGATACCCGCAATCATCATCGCCAAAAATGCATCGAAGCGCCCATAGTGCTCCGCCATGAACTCCCATCGGATCTCATAGCCCTGAATCCCCAGTCCAGCGCCCTAATCCTGATAATAGGCATGGAAGGTCTGCTCGCCATGCCGCAGATCATAGACAATCTGCTCCCCTTGAATAGGAATCTAGAGAATCCGGTAGACGTCCTCCAAGGTAATGGTGGCCTCACCTGTCAGCAGATGGAAGGAATAGGTCTCAGAGTGCCATTGCTCGCACAACGCTGTCAGAAAACCCCTGTTCGCCCGAATGGTGGGCATGAACGCAGCATAGAATAATCCTAGTCTCATCAATCATTGCCGCTCTCGCGGGCCCAACTAATCCACGAACTGAAAGGTGGTCGGTCTGCTCTCTCTAGTATAAATAGGGGCAAGCTACCTCTGCAAAAAGATGAACACTACATCAACACTTTTTGAACAACTATAAACATCAGCAAAGCATCTAAGGTCATGCAAACATCAAAACAAGTTTTATTAAGACAACAGACAAATGCGTCGAAACCAAGCAATTGCGTCTCGAAAAGAAAACTACGTCGTTCAAAACATCAAATGCATCTCGACATGTCAATTGCGTCTCAGGGTGATCCCATAATAGTGGTTTACAATTTTTGGCCAAACTGGACACTGAAATTATTATTTTAACTAAATCTTCACATTTGGGCACCTATAGCGGCTAAACTGTGAGGAATTTGAAGATGGTGCAAACTAGAGTCTCATTAAATTTTGTCTGTAGATTCTAAAAATATTTTTTTCAAAATTTTTCGAACCAAATTGCACTTCTTTTTCCATCTCCCACGAAAATAATTTTTTTCTCGTGAAACAACATTTTTAAAAAGTGACTCCACAATCAGACAACACAACTTTTTTCCACATAAAGGATAAAATTTTAATTCTTTCAAATTAACTTTGTAACTTCTTTGATATCTAGTGCTTCAATTTGGTTATTAGTTTTTATTCAATATTTTTCCTTAATCAAGTTTCAAAGTCAAACTAATTACTCCAAACACACATGAATGTGATAACGCTGTGAAGTTTTTTTGGTAACATGTTAAAATTTTATTTATTTTTTTTTGTTGATCAAGACTTCAATATCCGTGCACTCCATTTTTCAATTCTTCTTTTTGATAATCTCTATTTTTCCACATGTGAAGAACAAAGAAATTCATTTTCGATGAAAAACCTATGTTTAATAAAACTTAAAAAACAAATACATAACAAAACCAAAACATATTAAAATTAAATTCATTGGATAGCTTGTTCTAAGGAATACCATAATCATTTCAAATAAATTTTAAATGAATTCATTTGATCCCCCAAAATCTAATTCAAAAGTGATTTTTTATCGGCATTTTGATAGGTGTAAAGGAGACACATTTATAAGTATGGTTTAAAACTAGCAAGGTTCTATCCAAGGGGGTTTGATCTAAGGTGATTTGATCAAACGCTCTTCAATTGGAATCCTTAAAATAGAACTTTTTAAGGCTTAAATCAATATATTTTCTAAAAATATGCGATTTCAGCTAAAATTCGTTCCTCTCAGGAATTGTAAACCACTATTATGATAACACCCCTCACAATATCATTTGTGTCATGAAATTTAGCGAATGCGTCACAACATGGCTTTTGTGACACGATCTTACAATTGCGACATTCAACATAGCAATTGTGTCCCAAAATATCGATTGCGGCTTTCCATCGGTCAAATGCGACTCGAAAAGTCACTTGCATTGCACGAATTGTCAAATGCGGTGCAAACACTAGAATGACCTTTTTTGTCTTTGCACTTGCGTCGAATGCGAAGGCAATTGCAGCTTACGTGAACGCATATGCATTGCGGCACAGGCGTTGACTACCCTAGAAAGCATTAAATAACACATAAAATGATAAAATGACAAAGTGAGTTTAGGGTACATACCGCCGCTTCTGAGCCCTCTGGTCGTGTGAAGGTCCTCACGATCTCTCTGCAGTGCTCTGACATTGGAATAACCATCCTCGCTGCTGCACCTTTTGCTCTGAGCTCTCAAGTTTCGCAAGGTAAATAGTAAAAGTGAATTGACTTTACCCCCTTTGTCAACCTATTTATAAGGTCAAAATGGCATTTTTCAAACAAAGTCAATACTGGCAGCTCATTTGAACACTGTTGACTTCCTCGTAAGTTGCTTTAAACATGTCAAAATTTGAAACCGATTGCGCCGTTGTTTTTTGAGCATCAAATTGATTTATCGGGACCCTTTGCAATTTTTTCTGGCACCGACCCAAAATTTGAAAATTTCTCGAGGGGGCAAGGATACTCTGTACCTTCGCTGGGGCATATTCTTGACTTATTTTCTTTGTCACAATGTGACATGCTACATTATGACAAAGAGGGGCAAAATGTAGACACCTAAAAATGACCTACGCTTGTAAGCTTCATTTTTACTTCACTTCGTCCATAGCATAATTATGCACATTTAATTATGTCCTGGTCCATTCGACCATTATTTAAATAATTCATACCATATTTAATTAATTCATGTCATTTATTCTTTCATGATTATTAAATAAAATAAATTTCACTTATTTTATTAAACACGCCATTAATTGTCTGTCTTCCAATTAAATAAATTTCTTGAATTCTATTTAATTCCCTTTCATTAATTTTTCGGATTAAATAAATGAATTACATTTATTTTATTTAATATGTCACTAATTGTCTTAATTAAATAAATTGATTAATTTATTTAATTAATTAGTCTTATTTGCTAAATTAAATAATTAAATTTAATTATTTAATTGCCAATTTCATATTCTTCTCATTTTAAATAAATTAAAATTATTTAAAATGTCATGTCAATCTTAACTGTCAGTCCTTTTTGATAAATAATCTGAAAAAGATTATTTGTTATCTCTCAAAATCCATAATTTGAATTATTTTAATTCAAATTAGTAATTAATCTTCCAAAAATCAAGCAATCAGGCAGATTCTTGATTTTCCAAATCTTATCTTCAGTCCAAATCTTATCTCTTTGATTTTTCAAATCTGGCAAATTAGGCAATCTTATCTTCTTGATTTTTTGAAAATCTTTATTTTCTAATTAATTTGTCTCATTTATTCTCCACCGTTGATCCGATTTTATTCTGACCGTTCAATTAAAGATTTTTCCCTAACACTAATTAGGGATTCTCAGGTTTAATCTGGATCATTCATTTTAGGTTCTCATCAATAATTTATCTCGTCCGTCCATTCGAAATGGCCTTTTCTATAAAATGCCATCTTCTTCTCATTTTTGGAGAGACAGGCTCATTTTGACATTTTGCGTAATTATTATAGGCATTTACTTAG
Organism: Sequoia sempervirens; assembly: GCA_007258455.2. Taxonomy (NCBI): domain Eukaryota; kingdom Viridiplantae; phylum Streptophyta; class Pinopsida; order Cupressales; family Cupressaceae; genus Sequoia; species Sequoia sempervirens. The sequence goes on along the minus strand of VDFB02256132.1, from coordinate 174,525,766 downwards.
TTTCACATTTATTGTCATAGACAATTATAGTATTTCAATATTGGCATTTGTTTTAAGCATAGGCATAGACATTGATTTTTAGACATAGGCATTTAGACATATCAAATCCTTCAAGACTTGTTGTAGGACATGCATTTCTAGATTGCTCGAAAGATGAATTTGAGGGCAACATTTTCCAGCAAGCAAGAAGGTACTACGAAAGGGAATCATGGAGATATCAACAATTAGGTATAATTCTTCTTTTGTTTACTTCCTTTGTGTTTCGTAAAATCTTTGGATTTTGTTTATTATTTATTGTTTATTGCTAACTCTCCTAATCTGAAGAAATCCCTTGATTACAATAATCACTTGTCATGATCATGGTTTATTTGTGTCTATCATTATTATAAAGGTGGGGCACCCTAGGGAAGATGATATGGATTATCACGTCCCGGAGAATGTGGTTTTGCAAGCGGTTGAACATGGAGCTGTGAATATCGAAGATGAAGTTAATGATCCTATGGAAGAAGATGATCATGCGCCATAAAACACAGTTGAAGATGATGGTACGAATACATTGATCCATGCCACATTTAGTGGTAGAGCTGATCATGATGATCAAGATGACTTTGATGATGTTCATGATGTACCTGTACTTGACAAGGCATACGAGATCCTTTATGAAGGCTATGAAACAATTCTTCTCTCTGCTGTATTGTTGCTGTTGAACTTTAAGGTTATGAATGGTTTATCAAACATAGTAATCTCACGGATTTTAAGGTATGTCATATATGTCATCTTTTTTCATCTATTTTAATTGTTGTTAGTTCATCACTAGTAAATAAAGGATGAAATATGTACCATTAATATTATTTATATGAACAATTTTTTTTTTTGTAGATTGATTGGTGAATTTTTGTTACCACCATCAAATATTTTACCTTGCTCATACCGAGATTTATGTGCCATTATGAAAGATATTGGAATGGAGTGTCAAGAAATAGATGCATGTCCCAATGATCATATTATATATCATAAACAACAAGAATTTGCAACAAAATACCTAGAATGTCATATCAATAGATATCAAACAGATCAAGTAACAAAAAAGGTGCCTCACAAGGTTCTTTGTTATATTCCCATTATTCCACGTATGCAACGATTATTTAGGTGCGAAAGCTTAGCGCAATTGATGGATTACCATGCACGAAATAGAAGTGGAGATGACATTCTTTGAATGCCTGCAGATGGTTCTGCATTTAGGGACATGGAGAAAAAATGGCCACACTTTAAAGAATAACTTCGTAATCTCAGGCTTTCATTGGGAGTGGACGGTGTCAATCCATTTGGAGAGCTGAGATCTATTTTCTCAGTGTGGCCTGTTTTTGCTATCAACAATAACATTCTTCCATGGATGTCAATAAAGAGGGAGCACATAATGTTGTCAATGATTGTTCCAGGTATTTGTTTACATCAATTTTCTTTAACGTAGTAGCATCTCATTTGTCTTATTTGTTGCATAATGACTTATATTTTTCTCATTCAATAGTCATGTACATTAATTTATATATATTGCAGTAAAATGGTTATAATAATTATGTAATATTTATGTTCATTCAACTAGGTAAGTACCAAGTTAAAGATATGAATGTATATATCGAGCCTCTTATCAATGAGTTACTAAAGTTATGGAATGGTGTCACTATATATGATGTCTCTAGACCAATAGGAAAAAGACAATTTCAATTCCATACAATGCTTGTATGGACAAT
>VDFB02256132.1:174488940-174523915 GCA_007258455.2 Sequoia sempervirens | reverse complement strand
CCTGCCTTCAAGGGATTCCTTCCTATTCACGTGTCTTGAGGAAGCGTTCCCATTCTGCATGCTTTCTTGGGAAGGCGTCAACTTTTCATGGGGGGAGACCACATCTCTCGGGGGGATTCTGGAAAAAGGGGAGACTCAGCATTCTATGTGGTACACACTCTGCCAGGCAGATTACGTGCCTTACAGTCCACGCGCCCAGAATGAGGCAAGTATTGTGAACATAGTGGAGGCCATGGTTACTTCTACAAAAGGCCGCAAAATGTTGTTGGAAGGTTTGGAATCATTCACCACAGGCTACGAATGAGGCGTTCGTTATAGGTATGTTATGAGTTCTATCAGCTGTAACAAGGCAGATGGCATTCGCTCCTCCAAACTCTTCTTCCCTGGTATTGGTCCTCCACTTCTCTAATTTGGTGAACTGCAGTTGAAATTAAGGTTTCACCAATGGTTTTAGAGTATGTTTATTAAACTAAAATTACTACTGCCATGTTTCTTATAACGCGCACATTAAGTTTGGCATTATGGCATCCTTCACTGTGCGTAGATTTTATATGTTGTCAATGAGGTTTTTCTCATACACAGAAAACATATACCATTTATTGGCCATTAATCCAACTGCGTCCTGGTATCTCTTTAAATTTCTCTATCCGTCTTGCTTTGTTTTGGCGCAGGCAGTTAGAAGGTTGGCTAAGGTTGAGCAATCGGGCTTTACACCTGCCAAATTGCATTTGCTTGAAAGTTTCTAAAACCTTATTAATAAATCCATCTCCTGTACCCTCGCCCCCTGCAGCCAATCTTCTTGCAGTCTCCTCATTCTTTTTCCATGCAAACTAAGCTCGGTATTGTCGGCCCTGCTCTTCTGTAGTCATCTCCTGATTTTCAGATCGTAAGGTTGCCTTGGAGATGCCTGTTTCCCCTCCATTTACCTCAGACTTGGGTTTTGTTTCACTTCCCCATCTCCATCACCACTGTAAATAAGTATGCAACATCAGAGCATAATTTGGAGCTAACCCCAGTCGCATTTTCAGGGCCTTTATCCTTAACAACCACAGCGTCAGCAAGGAGCGATGAATAATTCTTTGTTTTGGAGTTACCAGTCTGCCACTGCAAATTCTGAAACCCAAACGATACATAAAATCCATTTTGTGCATATCCTGCAATCATTGCATTCGTTGAGATTACATTTCTTTGAGTTATTCTTTTAAGCAGTCGCTGCTCTGTCCACGCTACGGGCATGAAGGTCAACGCTGCACTCCTAATGAACAATTTTATATATAATGCAATGAGGGTGGCGAATGTGTGAGGTATGTGCAGCCCTCATTCATCAAACCTTCATTCTGCACGCACCTAGCACACACGTAAAGCCTACAGTGTTAGGATGTTTTCAGAGTGCTTCATTTATTTAAAGATTTTGAGAGCTTCCTTGCAAAATCCATCTTGTGTGCCTTCTAAAATTGTTGCATTTCATTCCATGAGAAGACATCTTCTGAGGCATTCTGTCAAACGTTTCACATGCCTTGACTATTCTTGCACATTTTACATATTGGTCTTCAGCGCAAATTTCCATAACGCAAGCTTATTATTTTTTTTAGATTGCTTCATTAAGAATCACCAGCGCTCTCCTCAAGAATGTTGTCCCTGTTAAAATTATGGAAATAGTTCATATCTCTCCGAACAAATTCTCCAGTGAGCTCATGGCTCGGATGCGCCCTGTTGTATGCAAAAGAGCAATTACCATTTTATGGCCTTCAACCCATCTTCGTTGATCACCCTTTGAAATTCCCTCTAACTCTCATCAATCTTCTTACTATATGAACTTTTCGATGCTCTGATAGGATAGAGAACCTCCTGAGAAAAGTCCTTGGTGAACTGTCTCGCCTTTATGTTAGAATTCCATTTATTTGAAGTATATGCTAAGTGTAGGTATTATAAAATAATCTGTTATATTGTGTTATAATGTGGGCGGAAGTCCGATTATAATATATTATATATTTAAAAATGTGTAAAGGTAAATAGATGTATATATTTATTTAAGGAAACAATCATTTCACACATTTAAAGTTGCAATATAGTGATCATATCTTAATATTTTAAGTTGTAATATGCTTATTTATATATGTGTACTTAGATGATGTTGGTAATAGAATAAAAGAATAATATAAGCGATATGATTATTTGGTTGTGTGAAGGAATTTATAGGGAAGGAGTATATTATCTTTAATCTTTTCCTATTATATGGAGAGAGGTGGTTAAAATTAGTTATAATGTCATACAAATTATTGATCTAATATTGTTAAATAACTCTTCTAATTATTTTAAATGATTTTTTTTGTAAATTGATGAAAATTAAGATGTAATTGATTATTTAATGTTCTCTTTTTAAGTATGTTACTTGAATGCGTTAGTGGGTGTAATGGGTCAGTATAAATGTGTATTGAGTTAATTACTAATATATTAAATAGAATGTAATCGATAGTTGTCATTCCTTAGGAATAATACCTTACATGTATACATGCATATTTAAGGGATATTAGCAAATAAGATATAGTTAATGCTTTTAGAAAAGACTAGGGGTTACTTAGTAAAATAACTCTTTTATTCAAGTGAATAATTGAAAAGGAATACGTAAAAGAAATTTATATAAAAATAATTATATGCATGCATTTGTGTGTTATTGATATTTATGTGATTGTTCAGTCAATGATGTAAATAGGGTAAGGGGAATTGATTTAATTATACCTTGGGCATGGTCAAGCAAAATGGATTCTATTATAATGATTTCCTAATCATAGTATAAGGTTATAAGGTTATGCAAGTGTAGTTCAATGGGTTGACTATCTATATATGTATATGAAGATGGAGGTTGTATTAGGGTTAAAAGTAATATGTTTTTGTTTAGTTGTATATAAATTCTCTCTCTTTCTATATATATGTCCATAAGTATATAATATGCTATATTTTGTTATATGATGAAATAAAATGTTATTTAAACTAAGAAATTTGATTGGAAAGTTATAATTAAACAATTAGTTAACTTAAAATTAAAGGAATTGGTTTTTAAAAATTTAGGTAGTTGAGAAATTTTGAGGAACTCTCTAGAATGTTATTTACTAAGGAATTTCTGAATGGAAGGTTTACCTAAAGTTATGTTGTTGGTTTGATAGTTTTGTAAATGGATAGTTATATGTGAAATAGTTAAGATAGAATAAAGGAAATGTAGAGTTTGCATGTTATATTTTGATTAAATTTAATTGAAGTAAATACACATGCTATATTTGAACTAAATTTATTATAGGTTATATTTTAAATCTTAATTAATTTGAAGTAAACAGAAGTATCGATTAGGAATTTTAAACCAAACATCTGATGTTCAACATACTATAGGTTTCAAAGTGCTTATTTAGATGTCATGATGGAAATGATTTTAAGTGGATTATTTAATTATTTATTTCGCTATATTTAATAAGATTGGATTAGGTTCACGTTTAAATGAATGGGTATTTATAATCATCTTTGAACATGTTTAGATAGTTTTTTTTTTTTATATTCCGAGTGCTCATTGGAATTGATTTCTTATACATGCTAGTGGCTCTAGGATTGATCATATTTCCCCATGTTTTATTTTTCTATTGAGGTAATCTTTATGTATAGTCATGTTTTGGATGAGTTGGGAACCCGTAAATAGTCACTTCCTCTTTGATAAGATTATGGGTGATAGGTTGTTAGACTTCCAGAAGCGATGGGGCACCTATTGTGTGTTGAATTTTATCACGGTTAGACCTTTGTGTTTCATTGATCGCGTTATTTTTCTTGAGCCTCGTGGGTGTATCTTGTTCCATGATTTTCCTTGCCTTTAGTTATGACTTTGAGTGAGATGGTTCATGCCTTGCACATGTTTTCATTTTGTGGCTTTTATGTTTGGTACACCCTTTTTGTTGTGAGTCTCGTTTCAAGTACTGTTGGGAAGAGTTCCTAAACAAGTGTTGTTGTACTTGTTGTTGTTGTTGTTGTTTTATTTTGATGTTGAATTAGCTTTGTCTGTGTGACCTTGTTTGGATGTGGATCCTTTCTTGTCGTCTCCTAGCACGGGGGGTGGGCCTTCGGGTCCACATGGTTGGGTGGAACACACTTTGCACCCCATTCGGTTCCCAGGTTGTGTTCGCGATGCATAAATAGATGCAGAGTTTCCAGAGCTTCACATTGTTGAAGACTATTCCTCTTTTTGTATCTTATTCTTCATTGATGTATTATTATTGTACTCGTTGTACTCTTCCCATTAATATAAGGGAAGCATTATGTAATTGTACTATCATATCCATGATGTATTGTATATGTGGAAATATGCTCCATAATTGCACTATTGATCTATGAATTAAATTGTAATAAAATGATGTATCATTTTCCCCTCTATTGTTTATGGATGATTGTATGCTATCATTATGTAATCTTGGTTGTTATTCACTTTTGTTTTGATTAAGTTTAGGATTTGTAATGACCCTCTCGTGTACCCCAGAGGACATAGATGACTTTGGAAATGTATAATTTCTTTTCAGGTTAAGAATGTACATATTTATCTTATGCAGTGTTTCTCTTTCAAAAAAAATAAAAATAAATAAATAAATAAAACTAAAAAAAATATAAAAAATAAAAAAAAATTTGTGTGATGTTTTGTTGTCCTTTGGGGTTCATACGGTAGGGCATTACATGTTCTCCTCTTCACCCTCTTCCTCATCTTCAGAGTCACTCTCCTCTGCGAGACCCTAATCCCTCTTATCTCTTTTCTCTAGTGCTTCCATCCTAGCTGCCATGGATTCTTGAGACTCTCTTAGGGCTCTCAAATCCCTAGCAACAACAACTGATCCACCTTTTGGAGGCATCTCCAATTCTTTGCCTTAGAACTTCTCTTCTTCCAAATTTCAAACTTCTTCCAAATGATCTCAGTCTAAGCTATGATACCACTTGATGCAAAGCAAGGTGATATGGGCTCAAACAAATCAGATTTAATTGGTTTTTCAAGTTAGCAAACCCTTCTAGGATTAGTTCCTTCACAAGCTACCCCACTTGCTTATAGGTCACCAATCTCACTTATCTGCTTATATCTTTTAGAGAAGGTCACCAAAGGACTCAACTCAAGCACTTTCAGGGACCCATTTTTCTACCATTCAACATATCAACTTGATCTAATAGGTTGTTTTGAAAATTTTTACACAAATCTGTCTCGCAACACTAGTTTTAGGCTAAATTAGGCCTCTTTTCCAAAGGAATTACACAAAATACTTCTTAAAAAACTTGAAACTCTTCACCAACAGGTCCCACTAGTCACATAGGGTCCAATTCTACAATTAGTTTAATCAAAACTCTCCAAAAATCTGCTGTCCTAAGCAATATCTACCAATTCGAAGCTTAGCACTTGGAATTGCTAGACTAGGGCACATGCTAAAACCCTCCAGACATCATCACCCTACCCTATAACCATGAATATCTAAAATATCACTCCTAAAAGGCCCATTCCACCAAACTATAGAATTTTCCTACAGTGGAATAACCTATTTTGACATTGTTTTCTCACAAAACCCTAGAAACACTAGCAAACAAAATAACCTTCAGATATATGGCTTTATCTCCCTCAAATATGGATGAAAATCACTCTAACTTGATTCAAATTAAATCTATTACAATACCATAGCTCTGTACATAGGTTTTAAATCGTTATCTTACTGTACGGGGCCACACAAAGTTTGGAAATGCGAAAAAAACATAGAAAATCACACCAAAAACAAAGCAACAATGTTTTATTCACCAAATTATCCAAGAAAAACCTTTCCTTGATGATGCTAGAGGAATTTTAAACATGTTTACATCAAATACCAATGGTCTACAACCGAAATTTGAAAGGATGACTGTTCATATTCAACTAACCTTCAAAAATTAATGCAACTTTTGCAAGTTTGCTTCATTATTGACAACTTATAAACACAACACCACTAAGACCCTGCATGACCTTAATTACATCATAAATTGGTCAAATATACCTTATTGACATCAAACTAGGATGAACCAAGACCAAAACTCCAAAATGTATTCACAAGCCAAAATTGACAAAAAGTGCTCCCGCACTAGTGGCACCATGGGTTGATGATTTAGTAGTGATGTGTTCAATATAGGCACCTTGGCCCCCACCATTTTCTATTCAATAAAGAAACCAATTGGAAAGTGATCATAAAATATAATCTCCAATAAAATTTTAATCAAAATCTTATTAAAATTGGTAAAAGAAAAAATCAGCCATCTACAAATCATGGCTCTGTCAATTTAAGAATTATTTTTATGCCATCCCACAAAATCTACCACATAAATCATAAAAATATTAGGGAAATAATGACTGGCATTCTAGAGTTAAAAAGACAATTGATTACACATGTAGTACCAAGCTTCCCTTTCACCAAATGTCTAGCACATAGGGAAATTACCATATTGTAGTGTAGAAAAATGTACACCTTTACATTTTCACTCTATGCTTGGGTCCCTTAATTTAACTAGACTTAATTTAGCCTCTAATTGACCCAATTATGCATTTAAAAGCCTAATTAATCTCATTTTCAAAAAGGGGAACTTGTATTAAACAATTACAAACATTAATTAAATTGCCTTGGAAATTGAGTGTCTTGGATTTAGGTCCTAGGACCTATTTGTCCAAGGGCGAATGGGTCCTCCTTAAGTTGAGGATATCAAATTTTAATATTTTTTTGGCAACATTTTTATGATTCAAATTCAAATTGCAATTGTTGGCCTTTGATGTTTAATTGTTGGAAAATTAGAAAATTACTTATAAATACAAGGTTATTTTATCAATTCAATATTAGGAATCAAGAGGGAAAACTTTCACATGAGAAAATATTATTTTCAAGAGCATTCAAGAGCAGATTTATCAATCTTCTGCACCAACATTCAAGATCTGAAGCATCATGTCAAAGTTATTTGCATCTATGCATGTTTTTGGAGCTAACATTGTGATGTAGGTTTCAAGCATTCAAGTCAAAATTCAAGCATCAAGATCAACATCCAATCAAGCCATTTCATGCAAGATCAAGACCTTCGAGAAATGTGTTAGACTTCAATCCTCTAAGGATCTCCATTCAAGGGTTTGGTGAGCTGCAACATAGCATTGTGCATTCATCATTCCTTCCATTCATGTTTCATTTCATTTCAAAGTTTAATTACCAAACTAGGGTTTGAACAAGGTAAACCCTCATTTACCAAAAACAAACATTTTCTCCTCTCTTTGTGTATGTGCAGGTTCATAGGTGAAGAAGGATTCAAATTGAAGATCTCAAAAGTGCAAAATTGTAAAAGTTGTCAAAGTTGCGAAGTTGTCACAAAAAGTTATCAAGGCCATGGAGACTCAGATTCTGAATCCATTTCTAACTTTTTAGTAGTGAAACCTATGGGAAAAGGCATCTCAGATCCATCTCTAGAGGCTCCCAAAATTAAGAAATTTTTTTGTACAAGGACTTGTTCACCATTTTTGGACACTCAACAACAACTTTTTGTGACGAGTACACAATGTCTTACCTTTCTCATATCTGCTAATTTTTTTTTGTTTCTGATAGAGTTATGCTTCATCTACACAATTCAAGTCTTACATTACATATTTGATTTTATTTAATATTTTATTTTTATCTCCCAAAAGTGTTGTTTAGACAGTTTTTACCTCATCCTCAATCATAAGGAAATTTGCAAGATCTCCAATTAGGTTGACTCAACTAGGGTTGAAATTCAATCCTACCATTGGGGGATCTCATTTCCTAATGAAATAGGAGAAATATAGGCTCATTACACCCCATTTTTCCATTCTATTTTTAGTAAATTATTGGTGAACTCCCACTTGATGAACACATTTTTCACCATTTCGCATAATTATCACATGCCAGAGACTGACCATATTGAAATCACCACACATAATCTACTAAAGAAGATGACATAACTTTGTAATCCATCACCAAAGAATGTCTTTTGATATCATCATTAGAAGCATAAATATTAACAATCCTAAGAGAGTGGTTATTAATATTACATTAAATCCACATGAAATGGTTAGTGGGGTCACATCCTAAGCTACCATATGTGGTTACCACATAGGTGAATGATATAATTAGGTTGAATAATTCATAATCAATTTTGACAAGGAATAAATAGAACTAGAATATCTTTAATGATATTTTCACAAGAAAATCATCATTCATAACCTTATCTAAAATATTATTAGGTAAATAAGCAACACTAATCTTCTTGGCATTAAGAAAATGCACACCATTATTATTAATTCTAAGATCATCATCACATGGTATAGAAAAAATTATAAATATTATAAATGCAAGTTATACTATCATTATATAATGGAGTATCAATAATTATAAGAGAAAAATCATAAATCAATGATTTCTCAATTACATTATAAGAAAGAAAAGCATGAGATGTAGAAATATTATACTCACTAGGAGTAGCATCATTTAATGTGTCACTTCATATTAAAGGACTGCATTCATAATATACAACATTATCATGTAGAAAAGGTGAAACACATATAATACTATTGTTAGGCTTTGCATAAGATGTAATATTAAAGGAACACAAATCTAAGGGTGTAGAGAAAGACATATCATGATGTGTAGGAAAAAAATAATCAATTACCAACATCATGAGTAGTTAAGGAACATATAACCTCATCACATAAAAAATCATCCCTAGAAGTAACATGAAAAGGTAGGTCTAGCTCATCAACATCTAGCATAGAAATTAAATTATCATCATGAACCAAAATATGTGAAAGAAATGCATTCAAAGGTAAAAAGTCATCACATTCATGGATAACACTATCAATAGCAATAAGGAAGGTATTATCAAGATGAAGCTAATAGAAGAGTGAAGTGAGGGTGTCAAAAAAGGGATAAGAGAAAAAAAATATGAAGGAAGAGAGATCCTCCATAGAAAATAAATCCTCATCAATAGGATAAAAAGATACGAAAACATAAAAAATGAGATGATTATATGAAACAAGGTGTAGGAAAACATAAAAATAAATATTTACAAATATAAATAGAAGCTAAAGGCAAAGGGGGACGAGAATCCATAGTGATTGGAAATAATACATAATCTCAAGGTGGGTGGGTATAGATCAAATATATGTAATAATGAAAATAATAACCCTAACCAAAATGTAATTATGAAACACAATGATGTGTAGATCCAAACCCTAATTAAATCTTAAATAAAGTATAAACCTATCCAATTTTACACTCTAGAGAAAAGTAGCATTAAAAACACCCCAACCACTAACTACTACTAAACCTCGAATATAAACCTTACAACACAACTCTATGAAAATAGGATGATTATGGCCTATTTAATAACTCAAAGTTCTAGTAAATGTTACTAGGATATTGACCACTTTAAATTTATGCTATAGTCAGAAAATAAATTTATCTCATTCTCTATATTTTTTGTTTCCTATGAAACATCCCACCAAAAGGGTAACCTTCCTAACATTCCTATTGTGACTCAAGCTCCTAGTGTTGCTACTAAAAAATCCTAAGTGGTGTAGGTAGAGTCCTAAATCCCCCCTTAGGCTGGGGTTAAGATCTTCAAACCCTCAATTCTATTTAAGTATAAACACAAGTATAAGTAATACACCCTATGTGTAATACCCCTCATACTGCTTAGACTTATTAATTTCTATGATGATACTATTAGGGTTGATTTGGTTGGTTGTAGTTGATGATGTTATTCCTTGAGTGGACCTATTCATTTGATATGACATTATTAGGATGATTGATGATACTCTGTGTGTTGTTTGGATTATTTGGTTATTTAAATGAATTGTCATTAATGTTTATATGTCAATGCGATGATGTCATGGTGATGTTATTTAATTCAGTATTATTATATGGTGCAATTGTTTAATAATTAGTTAAGATGCAGTAGTTTAATATCATGTTACCTTATGTCAATTTGGTTAGAAATGTTAGCTCATTATCGATATTATAATTGTTAGAATAGATTAGGTGAGAGGACAGTGTAGCATCACTCGTTCACGAGTGCCCTGCTACACTGCAATTCCTTCTCACGATAGGATGTTGATTTCATATGTATACATGTGCTACTTGACGTTTATTTGGATGCAGGATTGCAGGAATAAGTCTCGATTCCACCTGCTTCGGCAGGACAGGGCGAGCAATAAATTAACCCAATGGGTAAAAGTTGAAAAAGGGAGTAGGCTTGGAAGTGTCCCCGTCCCAAGTCCGTCGTCTATTGTGAGTCGTTGTGTTACGATTGAAGTCTTGTCTTGTCTTGTATGTAAGTTTTATTGTTGAGTATTTAATTTAATTCTTGGTTAGTGTTTAATTTATTTAATCGTATTTCATAAAATAATTAACTAATGTTACATTATTATTTGATTTAATTAAGAGTTAGAAAGATGTTAAAATTAAATATATAATAAATTAAAAATGATTTAATTAATTAAAAGTGCAAATAATTATAATTAAATTAATACTGTTGAGAGTAATTAAATATTATTTTTATTATATTAAATTAGGAAATTTTGTTATTATTCAAGGGGTAAACGCTTTTGACTAGAGCTATGAACTAGATACAACCATTCAACAATTTCACCCCAAGGGGTTTGAACCTTGGTGGCAAGAACAACAATGCCACCTATAAACCATTACACCATGCCAATACCGCAATTAGGAAATTTTGTGGAGATAATATCTAAATTTAAATAAATTATTCCAATTAAATTATGGGATAAAGGTGAGCTTTTAAAAGCTGGAAAAGGACCAATAAAAAAAGAGGCTTTTTGGAAAAGAAAGCGGAAAAAGATTTATGGATTTTAATTGGTGATTTATTATTTTGTTGAGGAAATTATTCACACACAAGTTTGGGGTTCGGTGTTTTTTGAGATCTGGGAAAAGAAAAATAAGAAAAAGAGTTTTTAGTTTTGAGTTTTGAGTAGTTTTGGAATAAAAATTATTGTGAGTTTGGAAAGAGAAGATTGTTCAGAAGAACATTGAAGGAAGAAGGTCGAAGAAGGAGTTACAGGAGAAATTCGAGAGGAGGTTACAGGCGGGATTCTCCTTCAGACACAGGATTCCAGGTTTTCCCCTTTTATATTATTAATACTTCGTAGGTCTGTAAATAAATCTGATTTCTATGTTTTCGAAACATTGTTTGAATGAAGTTTATGTTTGAAAACTTGTTTGTGTTTATAACTTTCGAATCTTCTGTAGTAAATTATAGCAGAACTTGTTTTAAAATCCTTCGACGTAGTTTAGTAGAGAAAACTAGTGTGCTTGAAATATAAAACAAAAAGGAATCATTTCTGATGGAAGATCGATTTTGCATGTTTAAATTTATATTGAGTTATTGAAGATCAATGGTTGAGCTACTTAGAACCTCGGGTTAAATATATGTATTCATATTCAAAGATTAGATATTCATTTATTATCATTCTGATTGAATCAATTTTCTGGGTTAATATCTATCTTGTATGAAAACCTGAAGTTTTTATTGGTTTGTCATAAGTTTTGTTTTAATATAAGTTCTCTATATATTATTTATTATATTGATATAAATCTATTGTTGTGTATATATTTATAGATTTCAACATTTGTTTATACAGAATAAATAAATGGAAATATTTATCCCTGTATGCTGGGCCTCGGTTTCTGTGTCTGGACGAAATTCATTTTTTTAAAATTCGTGTTGTTTGTTTTTATTAAATATTACGAATGTTATATTTACATTATAAGTAAAGTTTTATATAAAAAAATATATATAACAAATGAAATTTAATTAAAATTTGTATTGGGGAAGGGGCGGACGGCTTTCGCCGTACCATTCCCCGACCCCCCCTGTACTTCTCCCTGCGTGGCTTGGGCCGCGGCAGTCAAAGACTGCCGTACCCAGCAGCCACTTGGGCTGCTGGCACGGCAGCCCTTGGCTGCCGTGCGCGGCCATTGGGGAGGCCGCGGCCTCCCTGTTGGGAGGTACGCAGCCTCCTCAATGGAGGCGCACCTCCCCAGAAACAAAATAAAAGTTCTTTTATTTATTTTTATTTTGTTTTTTAAAATTTCCTGTGTTTTTCTTAAAATTCGTAAATTTAATTTAATTTAATATTATCAGATTTTGATTTTATTGGAAATAAGTTTATAAAGTAATTAATATGTGTTAACATTTAAAATTGAATTTAGTTTTTAATTAATGAGTATTGTTTATTAATAATTAGTTTATTTAAATATATAAATATATATATATTATTTAATATTTAATATATATTTGATATATATTATTTATTATATATGTATATATATATATTTATTTATTTCCGGAAATTTAATTCAAATTTTGTTTTAATTATATATATATTTCAAATGCAATTTAATTCGAACTTGTTTTGTATAATAATATGATTCCGTTAGTTTTATTAAATGACTATTTTTGTATAGAGGGGGTTAGGTTATTCGTTTTAAAATTATAATTTTCTCTAAAACGGAATCGGATACAAATGTTAATCTTATAGAATGTTTTTAAATATAGTTTTTATTTATTTAATTTATTTTGAATATTTATATATATATAAAAAGGAGATTTATGTATATATATTGTGATTACGTTTTAACATATTGCAATATTATAGTTAATTAGGAAATTGGAGATAAATTTATTGTGTTGTGTTGTAAAGAGTGTGCTCGCGTAATTGATTGAGTGATTAGGTGGAAGTTATTGTTCATTGTAATTTGTTTCCTTTTTATGGGTTGGATTAAACGTAATTGTGATTCTTGAAATTATTCGTTAATTCTTCTGTGGCATTTCTTCTTAGTGCTTCTGTGTCAACCCTAGGTTCACCTTACTGTTCGTAAGGGTATAAGTTATTGATAAGGGCTTCCAGAGATGGAATGCGTGTCTTTCATGTTCTTTTATTCCCCATGTCGGACAATTAGGGTTAAGGGTATTGTAAGTCTTCCAGAGAAGTTTTCTTGAGTGGGGGTTCATTTTGGTGAATCGTTTTGATGTACTGTACTATGACGTTGTACCCGGTTTCCACGAACGGGGATTTGTGCCTCCTAGGAAATAGGAGTGGGTAATGAGAATTGTACCTCCTTTGGAAGGAGTGTGTATTTGGATTGGTTTCCTCCAGTGGTTGGAGTGGGTTCCTTGTTTGGTTTTCTCCTTGGATTGGAGAGTTTATATTGTTTAGTTACCTATTGTGGTATCGTGCCTTGTGTGTTGTCGATAGGAGAGTGGCTCTTTGTGGGGGTCCGGCACACAAAGGGGCGCCAGGGTAACCTACCTAGAGTTTAATTAAGTGATAATCTAAATGAATTAATGGGGGGCTTTCACACTAATAAAGATAAAGGATGTCTCTCTCGTGAAGCAAGTGAATGATAAGGCTCGAGATGAGATGGACGCATAGTTTTGCGTGAGGGTCCGGCGGCCGGTAGAGGCAAGCCAGGGTAACCCAGGATGGGGGTCCGGTAGCCTAGGAAGGTTGAGCCAGGGTAACTCATGGCAATTTATGCATGACACTCTTCCTATGTCAACAGTTAGCCAGTTATTGTGCGATGTTCATGATCTTGTTCTCTGGAAGCATTGTAACCTCATGTTAAGTGACTTTGTGACTGTAGTTGTGAAGTAATATTGTGATTTCAGTGGTTATGTGCCTTGTTGTTTTCTCTTTGGTTATTGTTGGATGAGGTCTTTGTTATTATGCCTTGAGTTCATTGTTGTTGTGCCTCTTGGAATGGTTGTCGTGAGTTTTCTAAGTGGTTTTGGATGTTAAGTTGTCTTTGGAGTTAGTCTTTGTGATTGTTAGGCGTACTTGGTCGGGGACCCTTCCTTGTCTACTCTCAGCACGGGGGTGGTTGGGTGGAACGTGCTTCGCACCCCGTTGGGTTTCCCTCTTCTATTACAGATGTATCTTTTACTTGCAGGTTTTGGCGGATGTTGATGATCCAGTTATTCTTATGTACCAGATAGTTGTATATACTTCAGTTGTAATCTATTTAATGTATTCATTGTTGTATTGTCTCCCACGGGTGTTGGGATGACCTTGATGTGATTGTATATGTAATTTTGAGATTGTATTATTTTATCATTGGGATGTAATAATTATTCAAGCCATGTATTTATTCAGGATCATTTGTTATAGTTGGTTATGTTGAAACTGTATCTATCGAAAATATGTAATACTTTATATCTTTATAATTCCATGTATTGTCATATGTGCATATGTTATTAATATGGAGATAGTTGATGGATATTTTAAATAATGGAATGGGAATGAATAGTTTTACGTAATAGATTAATTATTATTTATTGTTATCATTGTTATGGGTTAGTGTAGTCATGTCACTTCGTGTACCCCATTGGAACTAGTTGTGCCTCATGATTCATTGTTATGTTATAATACTTAAGTATGTTTATTTTATGTTACTATATTCTGTTAAAAAAAAAGTTGTTCCGTTGTTATTAGTTCCTTTGGGGTTATGCGTGACACTATGTCTCATTACCCCACACCAAGTTATCTATAATTTTACCTTATCCATGATAAACTATATATTCTTAAGACCTATCATATGAAATAGATCCATAATCCTTGAGTTTAATCCCCACACAATACTGTTAATTATAATATTCTCATAAATAATGCAATTTGCATGCTACATAGTCTCAAACACCTAGTTCTTATATTAAGTAGTTGTTGAACCTAACTACATCAAGTTATGAAACTCATCAAAGATTTTCTACCTTAAGTGTATAGAAAGATATTGCACCTATAATATCTCTCATGTAATTGAATCTGAAAAAAGGTTACAATTCTACTCATCTTAGAGTAATATTCATACAAAAGACTCAAGTTGCCAGGATCACCTATAAAACTAGAAATAACCTCCAAAAAGAGAGTGGCTAGAAATAAATTGCTTGATTATAGGATGCAAAATGATACAATGATATAAAATTATGTACATGAGGAGCATTGATTACATAGATAAAGTGAAATGATAGGTCAACATAGGATTATGAAAAATGTATTAATCAAATGACATGAGACAAAAATTTGGAAATAACAAGCTAAATGTTCCCTAAGTAAACCTAAGTAAAATAGTGTGAATAGGACCTACTAGGTAATCCAATTAGATAATATACCCATTTCATACTAGAATAAGGAGGAAAAAAATATATAAATTTTTAAAATTGTGAAAAACCACAAAACCACTTGCCACAAGATCAAACAACAAACAAATACACCTTCCATGCAAAAGATTTGCAAACAATATATGCAATATTCCTTAACAAGAAAAATCTATAGAATAAACCTAAAAAATATTCAAGGGAAACAAAAGTCCTCAAAGGTTGAGAGTTTGAGAGACACAAGAGAAAATCTCAGAGAGATAATACAATGAGGGTTGAGTGCTATATAGGAGAAACCCTAATAATTGGCCACTACAATTAATAGAAAGACACTTAGTTAATTGAATAAATAAATCCTAAGTTTAGCTTAAGTGCATGGGAATAAATTAGAATAATAATTAATTAAAGGTTAATTAATTATTAGCTAATGCATGATTACTCTAACACCCCCCCTTAATATGAAATTAGGGAGTAGCTAGAAAACCCTAAAAAGAATGTATGATGGGTCCCAACAAGCAAAAGCTTAGTGAGGTACCCATGTACAAACAAAAGATCTCTCACAACTAGAGAAAAGGAGAAAACCACAGTGGGAGAAAAATCCTCTCCAAAAGAGAGAAAGGCAAATGAAGGATTGAAAAAGCCTCCAAATCAAGGTGTGAAGGACTGAGAAGCCTCCATCGAAATAATGTCCCAAAAAAGAACATGTAGAACATCGCTAAAGCACAAAAAATTTGTATACTGCTATTGAATGAAGACTGATATTGTGCTAAAATGAAGAACCTTAAGAAACAGGTGTCCATATGGTAAATGATCCATCTCATTGAAATGCATGTAACCAACTGTTGATGTATGCTGCATCTAAAAGTACATAGGAACAATAACTATATACATAGATCACTTAGACACAAAACCAAGGAAGCATTAGCACCAATAGTAGAAACCCCCCCATAATGCTCAAAAGAGGAGAGCCATGATAGGAACACTAAAGCTATGTGAAACCAAGAAGTGCATGTAAGAGAAACAACTTGCAAATAAAAGGGTGTGCAAACTAAGGCACACACGTATGAGACAAGAATCACGAGGATTTAATGTTGTCATGGAAGGGACACTCAATTGACAAAGGTGTGATGAAAAACCAAAGGAAAACATCAATCCACCCCATGGCACTTTATATCATAGTGTGAATACAAAAGGCACAACAATATGTGCAAGATCCCCAAAAAATATACACCAAAATGACACTTTATCTCAGTGTGTCTACAAAAGAGAATGTGCATGAAAAATATGTCTACGTTTCCCAAATAGGATAGAATATTGGAAACACATGTAGAACAACCAACAACGAGTCATCCCACACAAAAGATTCCAGGAGCTAAGAAGTCCAAGTAATTCACTAGAGTTGATTTTTTTTTAATAAAATGTACTTGAGGAGAAATATGGAAAAAGTGCATGGATGGTTGTGAAGAGCTTTGAAAGACAGTTCTAACGCTGCAAGAATCATGAAAAATGGAGAAAATGGTCAAAAGTTATGAGCTCAAGATTGAAAACAACACATTTGACTTCAACAGGTTGTAGAATGCACCAAAAAGAAAAAAAAAAACTAAGAAAAAATCAGCACCATTGGATAGTGCTCGAAACCAACTTTCCAACGATATCTTGTTTGCTCGATTTTGATACCTGAGCGAAAAGTTATGCCCATTTTCCCAATTCTGCCTATTTTGCAAAAAAAGCAAAAAAAAAAAATAGCACCCCTAGGGTTGGGCATTGGTTGCCCATATGACCTTGGGGTGTCAGATTTTTTTGTTTTTATTTTTTTGCTTTTAAAAAAGAAAAGAAAAAAATCAAAGAAGATTTCAAATTTCCCCTTGTAACCCTAGTTGAAAAAACCTCATAAATTGAGAAGGGGTTCACCGAATCGAGGCTCTGATACCATGTTAAAATTATGAAAAACCACAAAACCATGAGCCATAGGATGAAACAAAAAACAAATACACCTTGCAAGCAAGATAACTGCAAATAATATATGCAATATTCCTCAACAAGAAAAAGCTATAGAATTAACCTCAAAAATCTTCAAGGAAAACAATTTAGTCCACAAAGGTTGAGAGTGTTGGATGTTGTGGTTATGTTGCTGATATGTGGTTGTCATTGGTGTCAACACTATTGGAATTAATGTCTTAGAGGCTATATATGTCGAGGATATTGAAAAAATTGTAATGAAATAAGTTGCAGGTTATCAATTATGAAGTGAAGTTCAGTCTATCGGTGAGTTTAGTAAGTTGATGATCAGAGGTTGTGGATTAAAGGGTTTCTTGTCGAGTATATCTAGTTTATCCATGTTAAGTTTTAGAGATCCACATGAAGATTTGTTCATGTTATGAAGATTTGTATTCTAACAGTTTTTCTGTTGCTTCAGTTGGTGTTCTTGAATGAATATGATGATATTTTAGTAAGTTTAGTTGTTGTGGATGCTTCTTTGGTGATCCATGATGTTTGTGGATGTTTCTAGATCATTCTCTATCTATCTTGCACATCCGCATTGATCGTTGTGCTCACGATTTAAGATTTTCTCTTGCGTGTTCATGTTTTTCATGTTCTTGGCCGATAGGGTGTTGTAGAGTGTTGTGGATCTTCGAGGATTAATTTTTGAAGGTGGTTCATGTTTGAGAATTTTATTTTGGGTCTTCACTATCTTGTGGCCAGCCTTGGTTGATTTTCATTAATGATCTATAATGTTTTGGGCCGAAAGTTTGTATTCATTTTATTATTTTATTAAGGCCGACATGTAGCGATGTAATTTCTTGTTACAGATATATATAAGTGATTGTTTACACCATTTGAAGGTATGGTGTGCGCGAATAATGTTCTAAATCTTTTGAATGTAGAGCAGAGTGTGAAAAAGAGTGAAGAAGTGTTCACGTGCTTAACCGAAACTGTAATCAAGCATTAGCAGATGCTATTTTCTTAGTACAAATCTTGTGGGTGTAATTCAAATCTTTTGTAAGATAGTGAGTCTTCCTTTTGTAATTGAGCAGTGAGCTCTAGGCAGTGCACCTGAATGCATGTGCATTCCCCATTCATATTTCTTTATACTTTTAACAAGGTATAATCTTGTAGACTGACCTCCGCCGTGGTTTTTCCCCTAACAAGGTTTCCACATAAAAAATATTGGTGTTATGTGTGTTTTTGATGTGTTGTTGATTTATGCTTTCATGGTTATTGATTAGATTTGAGAATAAGGTTAATAAGTTGAATAAGTTTTAAATTTTGTGACAACTGATTCACCCCCCTCTTAGTTGTCTGCCCTTGTGTTGCCAATAGAGAGTTCGAGAGAACAAAAGAGAAAATATCAAAGAGAATACAATGAGGGTTGAGTGCTATATGGGAGCAACCCTAATAATTTATCACATCACTTAATAGAAAAGCACTTAGTTAATTGAATAAAAAACTCCTAAGTTTAGCTTAAGTGCATGAGAATAAAAAATAATAATTAATTAAAGGATACGTGTCCTAGAATAAAAAGGTTATTATGACCATTTGGTTAAAATATGGATTAATAAAGAATACTTATAAGAACCATTTTAAAAGGGAATAATAATTGTATTTATTGAATAAGTATGAAAGACGACCTTTTTGAAAGGGTGTGATGGTTTGTAAACCACCCATTAAAAGGTTATATAAATAATTTGTGTGAGAAATGGAAGGGGCATGAAGATAACTCAAGAAAGAAAGTGGTTTGGTGGGATATGAGCACTGGAGAAGGGGCACATAGTGTGTCTCCAACTTGGGGTATAAAATACACCTAGGATTGTCTTGGCTAGGGATTGTTGAGAAGTTTCTCTATTGTACAGTTTTTACATATTTTGTTTTGAATAAGACCAGTTCCTTCATAGATTTTTCCATAGATATGAGGGAAACGACTACTAAAATATTCCCAAGGTGAGAATGGTCATTCCAAGCTCTCTAATTTAGATAAATACTAAACTTAATGTTATTAAAAGATACTGAAAAATAAATATAAATAAATTGGAGTTATTCTAAATAAAAATCTTTAAATATGTTTGTTGTTCCCTTTGATAATATTCATATTGTTTAATTTTGGTTAATATATTAATGATTGTGATCTTAATGTGCATAAGTCTTAAGCTAGTTACTACTGATAAAAAATATTTGTTGTGTTTTTGTTCTAAATTATAGATGTAATTTATAATCCTTAAACTTATATAATACCACATATAAGTCTATTATCATGAAATATTGCCTCTAATATATTAAACCTATCCAATTTTTAAACTATAGAGAAGTAGCATTATAAATACACTATCCACTAGCTACTACTAAACCTTGAGTATAAAACCTTGCAACTTGACTGACCTATCCACATGTACAATATGTAACTTGTTATCGCAGAATATAGTAGCGCTTGCTCCATGGATAAACCCCCTATGAAACTTGTTTGTTTCTTAGGTTCGTCCAGTTCAAGCACGCAAAACAAGGTGTTTATCGAGCTACATCAAAATGTGTTCCAAAGCCTCAAATGGTCAGTTTGAGCATCCACCTATGTTTTCCTCATGAAGAGCTTCGAAACGAGCTCCTTCACGAAGTCTCACTGTCAATACTTAGTAAAATTGGTAAATATGCAGTTGTGCCTAAAAAGAGTGCTCCAACTCACATCCAAATTTTGACTAAGTGTTGAAAAGTGCAGGGGCACTGAAAATTAGATCCCCTGCATGAAAGTGATTTCTAAAATGTGCAGAAGCACTAAAAAAAGTGCGCCCTTACACATTTTTTCTGACTTAGCCAATTTTTGGCTTAGGCACACTTTTTCAAGTCTCTTGCACTTTTCGCTTTTTGTGCCATCTTTTATGCCTCAATTAATTGGGCGACTTGAGTTAGGTTTTTTTCTTTTCTCAATCACTTAAAAGTGATTTTATTATTTCATTTTCATCATTTTTAGTCTTCGACCTCTATCCCTTCTTGCTGGGCGAACTCTTCTCAAGCTGCAAAACACGTTTTTGAGAAATCTGAATTTCTTTCCAACAAAGTTTCCACATTTTCTCTTGGTAAGTCGTTCTTCTTACCTTTCCTCTATTTCCTTCATTTTTATAAATTGTTTTGAGCACATCTTGGTGATCTATAGGTTTTTTTTTATTTACCATCGATTTCTTCATGCATTTTTGCAAACTCACACGTTTTCTTTCTTTTCTTTTATGTGAGATGTCTTTCCAAAATTCATGAGCTTGTCTTCCTCTTACCCTAATCGCATTTTCTAGAAACATCATCACACAAGGCAACTTCCATTGTTTTTTTTTGCGTGACTTTCTTCTTTCACTTGTTCTTCCTTTTATTCAAACTCCCATGTTTTTTATATCTTCCCACGTCACCCTTTCAACAATGATTTGGTGTGAGCATTGAAAGAAAATCAGATTTTGTGAGTAAAATTGCATGGTTTTTATTCACATGAGAAATGGAGATGAAATGAAGTTTGAGTGCAACCCAATACACATTTTCAAGTGTTGTCTTTGAACGTTCCGTGCTTCAAAATGGTCAAGGCGCCATTTTCAAACATCATTGCATCTTATTTCCAAGATCACATGTTGAAAAATGCAAGGGCGCTAAAAAAGTGCACCATTACATTCAAATGGCCTTCAAAGAAATCCTAACACTGAGGTGCAGGAGCGCTATTTTTTGGCACCCTTGCACCTAAGTCACTTTTCCCCAAAGTGCAAGGGCGCTAAAAAACAACGCCCGTACATTTTTTTATTGCTTTTTCTCCGAAACACTTCAAAACTTTCCAGTTTTGTCCCAAACCTCTCTCCTTCCACTTTTTGCATCATTTTGCATGCCTCGTCATTCACTCCATGCTTGCTCATCATCGTTGCTCGCTTCTCACATTCCCATGTTTTTTTACTAACGTTTGACTCTACATCTTGCAGTCTCTTTTCAAGATCCTCAAGGTTGTTGATCATAGTTTCAATTGCTCTCTAATGACTACTAGAAAACCTCCATCGTCTTGAAAAGCTAAAGAAAAAATGAAGTATAAATATCAAGGTGTCTATCCGCCGACTATAGTGGTCTCCAAGGTGGAAGAGATAAAAGAAACATAGGTTGGTCATCAAGACTTAGTTGATTTTGAAAAGAAAACCGAGAAGAAGCCTCTTCCTGATTCTATGAGAGCAATTGTGCATAGTAACCTGCATTTGGTATCTATGTTCCCTAGTACTGTACACAATACATAATTTGTCCTTCAAGTTGCATCCCATTACATCAGGGAGAGCATAAGTGTGATTGATTCTTCTGGGCATGAAATTTTGAGACTTGACCTTGACTTCTTTGATATTATGTTTAAAGTTCCATAGATGGAGAAGTACATCGATATCTCGATACAAAAAGCATAAGAAGTCTATGATGCTGATCCCAATAAGGCTAAAAGCCTGATAAATAGCCAATGGTTGAAGAATCTTAGGAAAACTATTTCCAGATGGCCAAAGGGACTCCTACGAAGTGATTTCAAAGATGATGTCAAAGATATGATCACATTCTTGAGCAGAGTGAAGGGCTTTCCTGAATCATCCACTTTTCATGACTGGATGTATGAATACATCAAAATCATAAGAAGACAAAAAGTTCACATTGATTGGGGCAAACAGATCAGTGATGAAATACATGAACAACTAATCAATGTTCCTTCTACATTAAAATTCTATATGACTTCTTATTTGGTGTATGCAACAGCTGTAATGAGGCAATTTCTAGGTCTATCCACTAAAGGAAATCAGATGCTGGTACCCGTGTATAAATTTTTCTATCAACTAGAATTGAAGGAAAGCTTCCATCATTTTAGAAGGGTTACTGATGCTTTCTTTATTCCTTTTCTTTTCAAATTTGATCCAACTCTCGAGAGGAGGGTATCTGATGAGGCCTATAAGGAAGTAAGTAAAGTTGGATGCATATTTCTACAATTCCCAACATTTACTTATTTGAGACTAGGGTGCTACATTGGTTGCCCTTACATGCTGCCACGATATCCTTTGGACAAGTGGGTTCTCATGGAGATGTGTAAAAATCTAATTTCAATGCACAAAGAATGAAGAAATATTCACAAGCGTGGATTCAAGCTCCCACTAACAATCGGTAGATATACTATCTCGACTATACAAAAAACCAAATCTGTTTATGCTGAGATGCAAATCATGACAATCAGGACCTACAGGTATAGGTTTGATTTTGATTACTGGGATGTCAGAAGACAATTGCAAGAAGGTTCACTCATCTGCCATGAGATCGATCATGAGAATTCACACCATTGTGGATTACACCGTTGGTCCAGATGAGAAGTTCATGCAGGAGACCAGGAAGAAATATGAAGACTTTCGCCCCCAAAGAAAGGAAACATGAAGGTTCTTGATCTCCAGTGTTAGAAATTTTTGATGCTTCCCATTATGCATCTTGTAAATATTTCTTGACATTTTGTATGTCTTTTTGTAAATTGTAATTGCACCAAGTTCGAGATGTAATTTCATTAAGAAAAATTACACTTTGACTTTGGTCAAAGTTAGGTGAGATCTCCTAGAATCGCTCACCCAACTTTCCTTGATTTTCTCAATTAGTTTCCTAATTTTTCTCTTCCCTCTTTCTATATATATGAGGGATTTCCTTTGTAATTGTTTATCTTTTGGTATTTTGCAGCGAAGTGCTGCCCTTTTTGAAGCAGAATTGTGAAACTTTGTGTTCATGCTTTGCGAATGAAATCTGATCAATAAAGAAGAAGATTGCAAACCAGACTTTGTGTTGGATTCGATAGTCTTGTGAATTGATCTCATTTGATAGTGATTAGTAAGTGATATCTGAAGGACTCTAAGTAATTCACGTAAACTTTGTGTTACATCCTTTATTTGGATTTACATTTGTGTTTTGTTTAAACTATTGTTGAATAATCTACAAGACTTTGTGCTTGTAATTTTTCATGCTCTTTGGATACTTTGGTTGGATGATCTACAAGACTTTGCGCTTGTAATTGTTCATGTTGTTCGAGGAATTGTTGTATCTAAGAAGACTTTGTGCTTCTAATACAAAAAATGATACGTTTTTCACAGATATACCATTGAAAAAGCTACGGAATGACTTTGTGCCTTCGTGAGCTTTCCCTTTATTTTACTTGTTTATCGTTAATCACTTCTAGTATCTCTACGCTTTGCTTTGACAAGATAGAGGTATTGGTATTACTGCTTGTTGAATGTTTAAGGTTATGGTGAATTGAGAACTTCCAACAGTGGAGCATTGTAAACATCTTCTCTGAAAAAAGAGAGAAGGATGAATGTGACACAACCCCCCACTTTGTAAGTATTGTGTACATTCTCACTACTGAATTTGGCTCCATTTTCTGATGGCCGTTCGTCGGTCGTTCAACAAATCTTTGTTGAAAACGTGATGAAATGGTGAAAATATTTGTGTCGCTATTTTTTCATCGAAAGGCCGATGACGAATTAAACGTCAAAATAATGGCGAAGAATCATCGGTCGTCAGCATCGTGAAATGGCTCGAGCTTTCGTCGAAATATCGACAAACACTTTGTGTATCCACCGACGAATTACACCAGAAGTTCGTCGCTAGTTCGATGAAATGGGGAAGGAGTAGTGTCAAAACAACACCAGATGTTCATCGCCATTTCGACGAAATGGGCAAGGAGTATCATTGTAACAACACCAAAAGTTCATCGAATGTGCGACGAAATAGGCAAGCAGTAGCATCAAAAAAACACCAAGAGTTCGTCGACTTTGCGACGAAAATACCAAGGAGTAGCATCGGAAGAACACCAAAAGTTCGTCAAAATGGGCAAGGAGTAGCGTGGAAACAATGCCAAAAGTTTGTCGAAATTGGGACGAAATGGGCAAGGAGTTACGACGAAACTTTCGTCGCAGCTATAGAAACTTCGTCGAACCTTTTTGTTGATTCATCAGTGGTGTTCGTCGAAATTGCGATGAAACATCATTTTTTAAAAAAAAAAATATTCATGGAAATGTACCATTGTAGGATGATTGATCATACATACTGGCATATTGGTTTGATGCTTCAAATGATGCATTTCTTATATTAAAAGTGCATTACCTTATTGAGCTTCTCTTTGTTTTGAGAATAGTTTAATATTCTCTACTTAATAGGGCCAACCACGTGACGGTGGAAGCTCATTTGGCCCCTCCCCACCCCTCACATCACTCTCAATTCCCCATACCCAATCATATAACATTAATCATTCATTCATCCATTAATAACATATAACATCCATTCATCCATTAATAACATATAACATTCATTCATTAATAACATATAACATTCATTCATTATTAACATATTCACATTCATTCATTAACATATAATATTCATTCTTTCAGTTTTTACATATTATCAAAAATATGGTTGTCATGATATGATTACAATCACTCTTTTTTTTGTTTCTTTTTTAAAGCTACATAAAGCTGAAGTGGAGTATCATTTTCTAAATCAATATTGTCCCCCCTTTAGTTGTTCTACCCTCTACTCGTGATCTTAATGTATGCCTAGTCATCTGCTCATGGCGTGGATGCGCTGCAAGGGAGATCTGCTGCAATAAGAAATAAATGTTAAACTGATATGTTTTATTATTATTGTTACAAGTGTTTCATTAATTAAAAGAACATTAGAGTGGTTCTCTTTACCTGATGGGTCCACATCATGTTCCTGAAATTTTGTTATAGACTCATGCTCAACATGTTGAACACCCTCTAAATCCTAATGCGGTTGAAACACAAAGATTACATTAATTAATACACCAATTGAAATTAAATATGTCTAAGAGAACATGAGGGTGGTCCTCTTTACCTGATGGGGCCACATCATGTTCCTGATCTTCTCTAGCCTGATCATGCTCAACACGTTGATCACGCTCTACATGCTCTAAAGTTGAAACACGAAAGGTTACATTAATTAATACACCAATTGCAATTAAATATGTTTAAAAGAACTTTAGAGTGGTCCTCTTTACCTGATGGGGCCACATCATATTCCTGATCTTCTCTAGCCTGATCATGCTCAACATGTTGATCACGCTCTACATGCTCTAAAGTATTGGGATGCACACCATGACCTTCATCTGCAGGTTGTGCTCCACCCTCACTAGGCTGCATTCCAATGTCATGTGCAGTATTATCATTGCTTGAATGTTTAAAACAAATAGGCATGTAATTACTTTATGGTGGAAATTAATATTGAATAGATTGCACAAGTATTCAATTTTAAATAAACTTTATTGAGTTTATTTACCTCGTGTCGGATGCAATGGAAGATTGTGTTTGCCTAGTCAAGACTCTTAGGCGTTGACCCGCGGCTCCATAGCCTTCTTTGGAAGGCAATCTTCAGTCCTCTTCGTGGAACTTTGAATTCAGAGCCCTACATTTTTGCAGAAGATCATGAATTTTGCTTCTATGGTGTGATAAAACCAAAATTGTTTTCAATTTATTATAATTTGGATGCAATATTTCATTTATTGATACTTACAATTCATGCGGCTAATTTCATATAACCACCAAAGCCAAGTTTGTGTTGCTCGTGCTTTTCTAGTCTTTCCTTTGTTGCCTTCGATGTGTCAGGGAGCCTATGAAAAGTTTGAAATACGTTAGATTATGTAAAAAGAAAGAGTAATCAGTATATAATTACATTGTTGATAGTATCACACATAGCATACTATTTTTTTAAAAAAATTTAATGGCATTTCCATAGCATACAGACATTGAGTGCAAATAAAATATAGAGTTCAATCCATGATTTATAGAAAATAGATTTTTGTTGGTTATATTCATATCGTTGATTACATTGCACAAAACATACTACAACTGCATATGTGTGTGGGAAATGTTAGTATCAAAATAAGATAATAAAAACACACCAATGCAACATTAAACTAAAGAAAACTAAATAAAATGAAGTCAAAGAAATAAAATAGAGCTTCTTCAGAATCGTTCCATTGTCCTCTATCTTAAGTGATTTGCTTGAAGTTGCTGCTCTCAGATTGTGTAAGCAAAGCTTCTCAGAATGGCAACCTGCAGAACGAGTATACAAAGGGAGAGTACTTCTCTATCCTATATGCTAGTGGAGTGAAATATTGATGTACGGATATGCACAAGGGCTGTAGATTATGTACAGGGGCTATGGATTATGAATGCTATTGAAGCTATGATATGAGGATGATAGGCCATTGATATGGATTGCTAATATGCTAAGCTATGCTATGCTATGATTCTAAAGACTATGGATGCTGGAAGGCTGATTGACTATAGTTTTCCTATATGAAAGCTTCTCTCTTTTTCAGAACTCGACAATCCCTTTTATAGATTTTTACAGGCAAGAGCCTGGCTGACAAAGATCAATGGCTGTGAGATTGTCTAGTAATTTTGAATGGTGAGAGATGGAGAGGTTGAGAGGAAGATGGAAGATGTTGGGAGGTTGGAGAGAAGAATGGAGGTTTGTCTTCAACCCATGGGAACAACTTTGCTCAGAAACAGAGAAATTTATTATTTTTTGTTTTGAAGTTGTTTCACAGTTGTTGTAGATAATCCAAATATTAAATAAATAAATTTATTTAATTTTATGTGAGTTTGATATTTGATTTTAGGACTATAGAAGATTTAATTAAATATTTTGGAATATTTAATTGTGATGTGACTTTAGAAAATTTAATTAAATATTTAGAATATTTAATTGTGAATGGACTTTAGAAGAATTAATTAAATATTTAGAATATTTAATTATGAATGGATTTTAGAAGAATTAATTAAATATTTAGAATATTTAATTATGAATGGATTTTAGAGGATTTTTAGAAGAGAAGAATATTTAATCTTTATTTGAATAAAATATTCAAGCCAAGATTATATGATAATTAATATAAATAAATCATAATGTTTATTTAATTAATTAAGAAATGGATAAGAAAAGTGATTAAATAAACTTATTTATTTAATCGAAATGAAATAATGAACAATATAAATAAATTATTTAGATTTATTTATACGCAGATTGAATTCAAAGATTTAATTAAATATTAAAAATATTTAATTAATTACCAGACTATTGTGATGTGACCATTTTTAGGTGTATACATTTTGCCCCTCTTTGAAGTGATGTGTTTTATGCATTAGTT
This sequence comes from Sequoia sempervirens, assembly GCA_007258455.2. Taxonomy (NCBI): domain Eukaryota; kingdom Viridiplantae; phylum Streptophyta; class Pinopsida; order Cupressales; family Cupressaceae; genus Sequoia; species Sequoia sempervirens. Next base: position 174,496,548 of record VDFB02256132.1, on the reverse strand, counting down.
CAAAGAATTTTGAAATTTGCCCCAGATGCTGATTGTCGAACGATGATAGGTATATGCCCCTGCGAATGATGAATCGATAAGATTTTGATTTTTGTAAATTTTTTTGAATTTTTAGATTTGTTAAATTTTTTTGATTTTTATGATTTTGAAGATGTCGATTCAGCGTTCGAAAATGATGATGTGAAGAAATTTACATGGAAAGATGTAAGATGAAAAATTGATGACCTAAATTGCCCCTGCTGTGATATAATGAAATAAAATGCCCCAATTTTGCCTTTATATAGGTTAAAAATGTCATTTTCCATGTCATTTTCCCATTTTAACTTAGTAAAAATTGAAAATTTTGAGCTATGGAGTGAGAAAGATGGCACTTCCTACCCACCAACATCGTTTTGAGTGCATCCGATGACATTAGAGGCTGACACACTATGGATCTGCGGTATGTACCCCGTTAAACTTTTGGTGTTTTGAAAATTCTATTTTTAGGGCACGTTTATCCATGTTTATGGACTTTCATGTAATCTTTTAGCGCCCTTTATGCTTTTTGCAGCACCCATTATGTTTCCTATAGTGCCCATGATTCTGTAGTGCCCTTTAAGTGTTCTGTAGCGCCCATGAGAATTTTTGTAGCGCCCTTGATTTGATGTTGTTTTGTATGATCAATTTGTTTCCAAGGTTGTTGGAAAACAAATAGTAGCTGATAAATTTGCTTTCAAGTTAATGAAAAACAAATATTTGTTTGATAAGTTTGCTTCTAAAGTTTGTAAAAACAAACTGGATTATGATAAAGTTGCTTTCCATGATGATGAAAAACAAATAGGTTGAGAAGTTTGCTTCTAAAGTTGTTAAAAACAAACAGGATTGTGATAAATTTATTTTCCATGATGATGAAAAACAAATAGGTTGATAAGTTTGTTTCTAAAGTTGTTAAAAACAAACAGGATTGTGATAAATTTGCGTTTCATGATGATGAAAAACAAATAGGTTGATATGCAGATTTGATTGATTTGTCTTGATGATTCAATATTGATTTTGCTTTGACTTGATCATTCTTCCTATGAAACAGGAGAGATTGGGCGTCTTGAAGTTACAGGAGAAATTATTGAAGACATGGAGATTGATTCCGCAGCTTGTACAGGTGGACAGAGATGTGATAGAGGCATGTGGATTGACCTTGTTACTTGAGATGCCTAAGGTGCATCTCAACAGAGCCTTATTGACAACACTTGCAGAGAGGTGGCACATCGACACAAACACCTTTCATTTGCTGACATGAGAGATTACTGTTACTCCTGAGGATGTATATCGCATCCTGAGGATTCCAGTGATGGGTGAGATAGTTAGATTTGACGACCGAGAGGAGGGAGGTACAGATGCATTGAGATGGATATTCAGAGATCATCAGATTGCAGGATATTATATCTCATGGGCGGAGATGACGGATTCATATGCGCCTTTACCCTCCGTACTTGCAGGCTTCAGTGGAGGTGTTCTATGCCTCGACCATAGGTCAAAGGGCTTTACAGTCGGGTGGGTCATGTACTTGAGAGTATGGTGATGCAGGGTACACGTTATGCTTGGGGATCGTGCATGCTTGCACATTTATATGATGAGCTACACCATGTTGTGTACGGTGGAGGCCGAAGTTTAGCTGTTGGTTGTTCGGTTTTACAGATATGGGCATGGGAGCACTTTGTCATTATGCGACCATTGACTCGTGGATGACGGCTTGTCAGTCGACTGTATAGATTCAGATATACCAATGTTATTGCTCAGCCGAGGTTGGGAAAATTAGATCATTGGTAGCGTCTTCTGGATGATCTCGATATAGTATGCTGGCGACCCTATGTAGATTGTGAGGCATGGCCAGAGGGTGTTAGGGAGATGCCCTATGTCTTTATTGCCAGATATATGATTGGTCGTACTCCAGGGATTATTGAGAGGTTTGTTCTTGGTCGAGTGTGTCGACAGTATGGTCGGCCTCAGGGTATGCCTATGGGCTCTTCTATTTATGCGCGTCGGAAGTATGAGGTTATAGTGTGGGGTCCACAGATTGCATATGATGTAGCAGTGGCAGAGTTTACCAGTTTGGGAGTACAAATGTGGGAGTATAGAGCTGATATTCTTGACGGGGGGATGACTCCAGAGTATGGTCAGTATGTGTTGGAACATCCTGTGCCACAATTATTTGATCCTGATGAACTTGCTGTTCTAGTTGCAGAGGAGAGACCACATGTAGGAGGACATAGGTGACAATGAGAGGCTGCTTTAGAGGGTGATGACTCCGAGGAGGATGATGAGGATGAGTTAGATGGGGATGGAGACATCAGTGATGAGGAGAGTGGAGGTGATAGTGGTGGAGGAGGTGGTAGAGGTGACAGAGGTAGCGGTAGAGGTGGTGGCAGAGGTAGTGACAGAGGTGGTGGTAGAGGTGGTGGCAGAGGTGGACCGCGGATGAGACATTTAGCTCCATCATCTTCAGTATATCCATTGGTGCCGAGTCAGATAGCTTTCCTACAGAGTAGAGTGCATAGCTTATAGGATCAATTATCATAGGCATAGGACTTGGTTACATAGCTATAGGGACAATTGATGATAGTTACTACTGAGAGAGATACAACCAGACAACAGGGTGAGCAGGCCATGGCCCTAGCTGACAGTCTGCAGAGAGTAGCAGTAGGTACCTCGATTGGTGACATGATGAGAGAGGTGACCAGAGCCACCTGGGAGGCAGAGTTTTATAGGAGGTCAAGTATCATGATGTAGTGCCACCTGAGTGGAGAATGAGTTATACACAGTCTCGGTCTACACATAGTCGCTCTCAGGCTACCAGCAAGGGTGTATCACAACCATTACCTCCAGGAGGTTCATCAGGGGCAAGTGGAGCAGGTCCATCAGGTGTAGGTGGGACAAGTCCCAGATCAGCACCATCAGAGGATATCACTTCATAGTGCACTTTGCATGATATCTTATATGTCCTATTGATACTCTGTTGAGACATCTGTATACACACTGATATGATCCCATTTTTTATGATGTATATGTCATGCATAGTTGACATATTTGTACATTTGACATTCATTTTTTGAGATATATGATATGCAACAATGATTTGTTATGTGATGGTTTCACAATGTTATGCTCATGATGTATATGTATGCATGATTCTTAGATATGAAAATGCAAGTGCAATGTTATGATATGATTGCAATCTATTGATGAATGATTTTTATGAATATGAATGTGAAATGATGGATGGTACAATTTATGAATGCCCATGATTTTTTTGATTATGATATATGCTTTGTTTCTTTATGATTTTATGATGCAAATATGTATGAAAAATGTATGTGATGATGTTTTTGCGAATGTCACAATGTACTCAGTCATTTATTGGAAAGATATGAAACTTTGATACTTTGCCAGCTTTTGGGAAAATCTATAAATGTCAAATGCAGATTCTAAAATGAATGTAATCTATACTAACCATGCAAGGTACCTGTACAATATTTCCATTCTGAGAGCTTATTTGTGCTTTTTGTGTCATCATAGAGCATTGAAATGTTGAAAGTTAATACAAGCATCAAAGGGTATGTTAGCACTAGTGATGACCTGAGTATTGCTTTCATGATTTTTGATATAGCAAGATAATACAAGCATCTAGGTATAATTGAACCGAGATGACCTAAGTATCGCTTGCATAAACAGACAAGAGTTAACCCGTTTCCCATGCAAATTCCAAAATGTCATCAATGATACTTAGTAGAGCATGTCTTGCGACCAATTTGCATAGTACTAATGATTTCCTCACAAACAACAGACAAAGAAAAATCATACTCCTTCCTTGCTTTTCTAGTTCAATACATCATCGAATTGCTCCAGAGATATGATAGAAAATCAAACAACAATTCAATTTTTTCCTAAAGTATTCCAAACATTATTCAGATTAAGATCATCCAACTTGGTTATCAACATTGATGTTTGTGTTTTGATTAATGTTGTTTTTGACCATGTTGTTTGATTTCATTAGCATTGAGTGATCGTTTTGATATTGTGGTTGATTTGATGTGTCAATGTATGTTGTGCTTTGTCAAACCATCATTTGTCCGTTTGCAATGTTCTAAAAGCTTGTTTCCCCTCTCTTGTTTAGTCTGTGTTTCTACCCCCAGTGTAAACACAACCTAAATATGATGGATATGTACAAATTTCATCAAGCCATGATGAAACACAAGGATTCCCGTTGCATGTTATGGATATGATAGATATGTACAGATGATAGATATGGATAGATGATGCCGTAAAGTGAATGGAATACATAAGCTAAGCAAAGCTTCTCAGAATGGCAACCTAGAGAATGAGTAGGCAAAGGGAGAGTACTTCTCTATCCTATATGCTGGTGAAGTGAAATGTTGATGTACGGATATGCACAGGGGCTATAGATTATGAACATGGGCTGTGGATTATGGATGCTATTAAAACTATGCTATGAAGATGATAGGCCATGATATGGATTGCTAATATGCTAAACTATGCTATGCTATGATTCTAGAGGCTATGAATGCTAAAAGGCTATGTTATTACAAATTTACTATAGTTTTCCTGTATGAAAGCTTCTCTGTTTTCAAAGACCTGACAATCCTTTTTATAGATTTTCACAGGCAAGAGCCTAGCTGGCAAAGATCAATGGCTGTGAGATTGTCTGGTAAATTTGAATGGTGAGAGATTGAGAGGTTGAGAGGAAGATGGAAGATGTTGGGAGGTTGGAGAGAAGAATGGAGGTTTGTCTTCAACCCACGGGAACAACTTTGCTCAGAAACAGAGAAATTTATTATTTTTCTATTTTGAAGTTGTTTCACAGTTGTTGTAGATAATCCAAATATTAAATAAATAAATTTATTTAATTTTATGTGAGTTTGCTATTTGATTTTAGGACTATAGAAGATTTAATTAAATATTTTGGAATATTTAATTGTGATGTGACTTTAGAAAATTTAATTAAATATTTAGAATATTTAATTGTGAATGGACTTTTAGAAGAATTAATTAAAATTTAGTATTTAATTATGAATGGATTTTAGAAGAATTAATTAAATATTTAGAATATTTAATTATGAATGGATTTTAGAGGATTTTTAGAAGAGAAGAATATTTAATCTTTATTTGAATAAAATATTCAAGCCAAGATTATATGATAATTAATATAAATAAATCATAATGTTTATTTAATTAATTAAGAAATGGATAAGAAAAGTGATTAAATAAACTTATTTATTTAATGAAATGAAAGAATGAACAATATAAATAAACTATTTAGATTTATTTATATCTTGATTAATTCAAAGATTTAATTAAATATTAAAAATATTTAATTAATTACGAACTATTATTGATGTGACCATTTTGGGGTGTATACAACATAAATGTCGGATGGTGGCAGTTGTCTATGCTACCACATTTTTTCATACATGTCTACCAAAAGCATTTTATCAAATAGTTCATTTACCTTGTTGCTATGGCTAAAGCCTAAAAATAGGTGTTAACTCAAACAAGCTATGGATTCTTTAAAAGTCTATCAAAGCATAATAATAAGCAATAGCATAGACAAAGTGATGAACTATTTCAAAAATGCCTCAAATAAATGTGGTCTCATGGTGATGGAGATGCCATGAAATCCATAACAATTTGCTTGTCATGGCATTAGTTACATGGCATTCCATCACCATAATTTCTATTTTCTTTATTTTTCAAATAGTTTCACTACTTTTCTATGCTACCACATTTTTCATACATGTCTGCAAAGCATTTTATCAAGCGGAGTTCAACGCCTTCATGCTATGGCTAAAAGTAAAAACCTAAAACAGGTGCTTTCGAACAAGCTATGGATGCTTGGAAAAAATCTACCAAAGCATAATAGTAAGCAATAACATAGACAAGGCAGTGAATTGTTTGAAAAATGCCTAAAAGAAATGCAGTCTCACGGTGATGGAATGCCCTGACAATCCATAGCAATTTTCTTGTCATGGCATTCATCATGGAATTCCATCACCATGAGACTACATTTCTTTGAGGGCCATTTTTTTCAAGCGAGTTCATTTTGCCTTGTCTATGCTACTACATTTTCATACATGTCTACCAAAGCATTTTATCCAAATAGTTCATTGCCTTGCTGCTATGGCTAAAAGCCTAAAATGATTGCTTTCAAACAAGCTATGGATGCTTGGAAAAAATCTATCAAAGCATAATAGTAAGCAACAAGCCATGGTCTCATGGTTTTTTTTGCGCGAAAATTAGCTCAATTTTATTCACATTTTTTTGCAGATTTTAAACACGTTTTTTTGGCAATTTTGCAATTTGAAATGGAAAAAAATCATTGACCAAAAAGTCAATGATTTTTTCAAAAAATCAGGGAAAAAATCGTCCAGCTTGCAATTTTTTTAAAAATCGCGATTAATCAGGATTTTTTGCAGATTTATGCTTCTATATCACATACCTTCCTTGGCCAAGTGGTGTCTTTCCTTTTTTCTTTTCAGCCTTATCCTTTCCATCGGACACCAGGTCCTTCCACTCCCTATTTGGAATCATGGGGGGATGCTCGTAATTTTTGTTCTTCTCTAAATGTGACCTATATTGGTCCCTCGCATACTTTAGATAGGTACCAACTTTCTTAAGGACCTTGGTTAGGTTGAATGTTTTATCACCGAACAACACAACTAAACGGTTAATGAGCTCATCTTTTAAATCTTCATTTTGGGCATTCCACCGTGTACATATGGTGGGCCTGAAGAGCTCCAATGTAATATCACTTAGATGTTTATAAAAAACATCATTTCCTACAAAATGATCATGGGTTCAATAGTCTAAAAAGAGTGATCAATAAGTAAATCTCAATTGGATTATATATAATAATAATTAAAACATTTTAAAGTACCTGGGACCTTCTCTATCTTTATGGGAACGAAATCCTCGGTCACCATAAATGTGGTGGAAATATTCTCATTACTAGTATAGGCGAATGATGGGGTCGAGGATAATGTGATGTGTATGTGTAGGAAGATCGGGGATGGACACTTGTACCAACCCTTACTCCTTGGGAAGCACTTGCAGTACCCTGATCATGGCCAGGAGCATCATGAGGAGGCAAATAACCCTGTAAAAACAACACATATTTTAGTTCATGACATAAAAGAGTACAAAATATAAAACCATGAATGAGCTTATGTTATAATTAAAGACCTCATGACAACTTGCTTGCAAGTTTTGTAATCTCTCTGTCAATAATTTAACCCTCTCTCTTATCTCATCTACTTGAGGCATTTTGAACATCAACTTAGTCATTTATTCATTGCATTTTTTCATGAGCTTCTTTATCGTATCAAAAGGGTTTGCTGAATAAGCCATGTCATCATCACAAAATATTGAATGCACCTCACTATGGATGCTCTCCTCTACTGATGGTGCCTTTCCTCCATCAGTCGACTGCAACAAGAATATTAAAAACATTATCAAAATTAACCCAAAAAACTTATGAAAAAAATATAATAAAAAAACATTTTGCTCGTATCTAATTTGTACAATTAGAATGAGGTAAACCTGTCGGGTAGAAGTGCC
>VDFB02256132.1:174478436-174488840 GCA_007258455.2 Sequoia sempervirens | reverse complement strand
TCCTTCTTCTTATAGAAAAAGGAGGCATAAACAAGCATCGTGCCGTAGCACACGTCGTACCAATTGATCACCTTTCTACTCTTTTCATCAGCCATTAATCAAAATTGATCACCTCATTCACCTTGACACTATAAGGTTTGTACTTAACTGCCACCTGATTCGCTTCTCTTTCAAAAGACTCCAAGAATGAGCTGGTGCTAATGATTTTGTCCATACAGCTCACCAACAAATCATAATCTGAGTTACCCTATTTTTCAGGGTTTTGTAGTCCAAACATTATATAAAGTGTCTCTTACACTTTTTGTGATTACTGTAGCTTGTGTAACAGGCCCCGTGGATACTGTTGTAATTGTAGGATGCATGAATAGGGCGTAGGTTACAACAAAAAATGTATGGGAGATCTGATTTTATGAATTTTTATCCATGTGTAGACCTAATGGGTTGTTTCTAAAGCACTGAATATAAATGATATACACACACACACACACATATGTATGTATATGTAATTTTAAATGTAAATGTAAATGCAATTATTGGATGCTCTCCTAGAACAATAAATGCAACATATCATTAAAGAAATCTATATCTATGTATATAAATGTGTATTTCTAAATGCAAGTGTAAATGCAAAGAGCATATGGTTTTGTAGTGTTATAGATACAACATATCCATAAATTAATGTAATTGAAATTCTAAAGTCTTCAACACATATAATATGAAATCATCATGTTGGTGTTTTTCCTCGTAACCAGGTGGTCTTCTAATCTAGTCTTTGGGCTCTTTCATCAATTATCCTACCTTAAAACATACCAAAAATCTCCTAGCAATTAGACATAGGAAGATTTAATATGACTTAAAAAAAATTTATTGCCAAAGTGTAAACTTATGATAACTTAACCAGGCCTAGTACACACTCCCTCCCCATTAACCACTTAGACATATGAAAATTAAATGTTAATTTGCTTCTATTTTTAGTCATGTAGGTGTCCAATAAACCACTTGGTGGTGTTTCTCTTCAAGTTTATTTACTTGAATGAAGAGGAAAAGTTCTTTGATTACAATTAGAGAATACATTTGAGGCCTTGGTTGTGTAACTGGTGGACCATAGTCACATTTAACACTTGTTACAAAGTTTGGGAGTTAAAATGTCAAGTAGATTTTATTTGTGATGTGTTGGTTTTTTTTTTGCTGTTAACAAAGTTTTTCTCCTAATCTACCTATGGAATTGCCAATTCCAATCAAGGGCAGCTCGGAGGACTTGGACCAATTGACGAGGATTTTAAAATAACCTCCTACACTTCGGGCTCTGCAAGACCCAGGAGGGTGATCCCTACAATGTGTTTATGATCTCTGCACCAAACTCATAGACAATCATTAACAAACTATAGATAATCCCACAAATGGCTCAACAGAATAGGATATCGCTAAAATGAATTGGCCTTTCACCAGTAATGTCAGCTACCTGGAGCATGAGATAATTGAAACATTATTCTGTATCTTATGATAGTCATTTAATTTGCAAATTTGGTGACAAGCCCTTAGCAAAAACATACATACACAAAGATTTACAAACTTGTATGATTTAGATCAGTGCCATATACCATTGGGGAGTCAAACTTATAAACAGTCACAATCCAACAACAAATTTAAATACTCAGCATTTATGATCCCTGACAATATTGTATTACAACATTATCAATTTCTACCCCAACCCGATACTTCTTATTTGATCCTTTTACAAACATACCCATCCATGATTCCATCCAAGCATTTTAATTAATTCTTTGAATTAAAGCCAAGACAGAAAGCACACACATCGAGATGATGAGATGAACATCATAATCCTTGATTATTTTATTCAAAACATGATATGTTTGTATAGAGGAGAGACTCGAGCTCAAGATATATCATCTTAGCTTAAAATGCTAGTACTGTTATAAAACATGTGATCTTCATAAGTTTAAAACCCTTTACAAAATAACCCAAACCTAAATTGCCATAGTATTCACAAAAGTTCTTACAATTTCTTGCTCTGCAACTTTACCTAGACTCGACTAAAAAATATCTAACTTGCCAGCCCTAATTTCTGGCCTTGAAATCCTTCTTATAAAAAAAAAAGGAACAACAAGCATCGGGCCAAAAATTACACATGTCATTTATCAATTGGACCGCTATATCCCATTTCAAAACTGAAAACACAACCACCAAACCCCAAAGCATCTTTTTGTTGATTCCACTCATTGCAAAATAGCCACAACATTTGTTACTCCTTGAAAACTGCACCCAAGACCACCATGGAGCAAAACCAAAATTTAGTTATACATAACTATTGAGCTGTCAGTTGCTAGTACTATACACTGCTTCACTCCTCCTCAGTTAAGTACTTGTCAACCCAACTCTGATATTCCTCATCCATCGGCCAATTAAAATCCATAACCTCCTTCATCTTGGTGCTATAAGGTGTGAACTTCACTGCAACCTAGTTTGCCTCCCTTTCAAATGATTCCAAAAACATGCTAGTATTAATTATTTTATCCATGCTATTTACCAGCAAGTCATGATTTGAATCATCACAAATTAATTTAATTTGTTTATTAATAACCTCCTCTGCCTTTTCCTGCCATTGCTGCAATGTCTGAACATTTCCACTTGTATCTATTATATCTGGTAGGAAAGTGTCATTCCAATCATCAAAATTCTTTATTAATTCCCTAATTTTCTTACTCAGATCATTAGGCAAGGCCTGAAATCCCTTTATTGATTTCACAAAAAATTGAGTAGGCTTTAATGATTGGGGCCTATTCACATCAAACCTAGAAGCCTTCAACATAATGTCTAAATCAGTGGCCCTAGGGATCCATTTTTCAACCAGGGGCAAAATTGCCTCCTTGTCTCTGTTAATATTTTGAATTCCCTCCAAGAATAAAGAATACAAAGAATGTACAACTGGCAGCTTAGAATCAACCTTTTCATTTAAATGCCTTATAACGGTGTCTACCACCTCATTGTGCTTGGCCATAGCATTATCCTCACTCGCCCTTAGGGCAGCCTGTAATTCTGTAACTTTGTTTATCATTTTCTCTTTGGTAGGATCTATAGAAAGCTCAACCTATTCTTCAACTGGCCTTGGTGCAGGGCTATCAACAAGTGTTTGAATTGGGGATCCAGGAATAGAAATGATTGGAAAAACAGGGGGTAATGACCCTGAAGTAGTAGGTACTACTCTAGCAGCAGGGGCACTAGAAGATTCTCCCACCTGCCCATATCTTAGCCTATCTACTTCATATTGCAACTCAACATTTCTTTGTTGTATCCTACTATATTCCCTAATCATTTTGTTATATTTCTCCTTCAAGCTTTTCTTCTCAGCCTCATCTCTTTCAGCTATTTTCTAGGCCAATTTGGTCACATTCAGTGTTAAGCTTGTGGCCTATGTTGTTGAAGTTTCAAAGACTCTCTTGATGATTAGCCCACCCCTTAAATTTGGACTGAGATTAGCTACATTTGGTTTTCTTCCATGAGGTGCTAAAGCCCATATCGCCAAAGTTTCATACTCCTCATTAAAGGCAGAGTCTTGTAGTGCTGCCTTGACTTCCTCCTCACTACCTTGCATAGGATGCTTTGATTGCATGATAGCATTAAAAGCTACATCATCAGCAATGTCCCATTCAGGGAGAAGTAGGACACCAGCTTGAGACACAATTTTCCTTCCTTCATTAGGAGTGAGGTTCTTGAACTGCTCTATTAGCTCAGTTTTGAACTCATCATCATTTTCCTGATCAAACCTATCAGGCCTTGTTTCTCTTCTTTCCTTGCATTTGTCTTGATATTCCTGAAATTTTAACCTCTAGACCAACTGCAAGAACACAGGAGTCTTCACAAAGGCATCATCATCCATAAATTCCTTGTAGGCCACCATCCTTGCATCCTAAACATTCTGTCCTTTTCTATCTATATCAGTCAACACCAATTGTGCTGACTTAGGAGATGAAGGGGTGCCAACTTGCATGTCTTGATCGGTGAAAATTATTTCATCTACTGAAGTGTCTTGTGGTTCCTCAATTCTTTGCTTCTTAGGGCTTGGCTCTAGTGGTGGCTCCATAGGGTCATCCTGAGGTGGTGAATCAAGATCCACAATCTTTATTCCTCCAGGCTTTCTAATCCCTTGGCCAGATTGTGATGAGGCTTTCATTATTTGTTTACCTTTTCTGTCTCCAACCTCTTCATCACTGCTATTATCTCTTTTTATTCTGTATAAGGGCCTATCAATTGGTGGCTGACAAATTGGCATTTCTTCCACACGCCTCACCTCCAATCCCTGGATTTTCAAATCTACCTCCAAGTTTATCTTCTTGGTTATCAGGTTGCTCATGATTTCTCTGAAATTACTCATTAGGAAATCAATTCTTTTGTGAAATGGAGTGAACTCCATTAATGGATCATACTTCAGATCCAACTTATGCACTAGGGCCAACAATTTCTCATAGGCAATCCATTTTTCTTTATTCAATTCTTTCCTACTCAAATCAAATTCATTCCTAATCAAATCTTCAGGAAAGTTGAAAACATGGGAAAATTTGCCACCCTTGATTCTTTGTCTAAATAGAGCAAAGAATCCCTCAGGATCATGCAGCCTTATGGATCCATTCTTCAAATGGTAATCATCAAAAAATTTATCAAAATGAACCCATCCACCCTTGGAAAATACAAAATCTGAGACAATAGTATAATCAGGGAACAAAGTCCCTTTTCCTCTTCCTGTCAGGTTATCTTCATGGATGCATCCCAGCTACCACAAAACCTCTGCAAATCCAATTCTTGATGGTACATTGTATGGAAGAATATGGGGGGGTCCTTGGAAACCATAAACCCTTAAGATAGTGCTTACAGGGTATGGAATGATGTCACCCCAATTATGACATACTTTTAACTCCGGCCTTCTTGCTTTGGGCCGGAGGAAATCATGCAAATCCTCAAGAACTCTTGGCATATTTACCATTAGTCTAGCCCTGAGCCTAGAAGCAAAGCAGTTGTCAAACTGCACATAGCTAGCATCCCTCTTATTGTAAGACATATCTGCACTCCAGGCCTATACCAGTAGCCTTTCTCTATTTATGTCTTGCCTTAATTCCATCTTCTCTGAGAATAAGCCAACATTCTCATATAAGAGCATGTGCATTAACAAAGAATACCAAAAGAAAGGAGCACTAGTGTCCCCCGCAAATAAGCTCAGCAAACCCTCATGCATTCTTTCAGCAAGGAAAGAAGCATAATCATATATTACAGAGAAATTGGGATGTTGAATCTGAGCCCCCATAAACATATAGGAAATGGGCATCACAGTATTAGGACTGAAACCTAAAATTTGGCAAAGTGAGTAGAAGGTTACCAAGAAATGATCAGCAAAACAATTTAACTTGAAAGGTTCATGATCAGTCGGGCTGATATGAATTGTGGAACTGCTCGCCTTGGCTAGATGAGGAGGAAGCAATTTTGATCTGAAAAGAGGTTGAGTCTTGGCATACTCTTGTTCCATCTCCTCAAAGTCAATCTAGACCAAGAATGAGCCATTTTCACTCAAATCAAAAACCCTCCAAATTACATTTGCATTTACATTCAGTAAAATCTCACCACCATTATCCCTTATAACCCTTGTGATAGGTTCATATCTCACAGCCACTACCAGGAGGAGGTCAACATCAAGGAACACATTCAGTACTACAAGCTTTCCCATATCATACCTCCAACCATTTGAAAAAGGATGAGGTGCATTTTGTTGGCCATACCATCTTCTCAACAGTTCTAAACCCATCATTGGTACCCTAGCATCTGCAATGTTGTAGGTTCTATATCTCAACCCTTCACCTAAGGTTGTCCCTCTCATCAAAACCAAACCCCTCCTCCTGTCGTTTGTTGACAGGGGAAATTGTTCAAGGAAATCATCATACATATTTCTCTACATGTAGTCAATATGGCCAGAATGCTATTTTGTTGGCACCATTTTAAATAACTAGGGCTTCTCAAAAAATCAAATTGTGAACAGACTAGTGCTACTCAAAATGAAAACACAGTAGAATTTGTAATATCCCACAATTCAAGAGAAATAGTAACCCTAAAATCTTAATTTAGAAAAACCCTGATCAACATAGCAAATCTTTTCACAAGAAACACATTCGAACATAATAGTGATGAGGAAAATAACTCACAGAATTTCGCGTTCTGTAGAAAATAAAACTCTTGCCGAAATTGCTTTTGAAAGCTCTATCTCTGGCTTTGGACTGCTTCAAAAATACTTGAATGCCTTAGTGGTGAAAGTAGTCTACAATTAAACACTTGAACTTTATTAACATTGCTGATAGATGTCTCATCTGCCATTAGAGCCTACTTGCATACCTCGCAAATGGCTTCAATTGTATTTGACGCAGATTTAAATCTCCACCATCGATCTCTTGTTTTAGTTAGATCATCAAATAGTCCTCCTTAAAAATGCTAACAACACCTTCCACATCATCCTCAGGGCCCACCATTATATGCAGCGCTAAGGAAATACACGTGGCGCTCGCCCGCGATATCTCGATGGTTAAACTTTAGGATCGCGATATAGTGGGCAACTGTTGATCTTTTCATCGGTAACCACGATCAAGTAAAACAAGGGACAGTCTTAAGGCCTATTCACTGAGTAGATTTTTCATAAAGATTAAAACATTTTCATTGATTATAAACACATGCACCACTCAGGCGATTTAGTAACCCACTTGATAACACACTAAAATCCAATGCACTTATTAAATCATTTTATTTTCTTTTCGAACATCAACAACCTGGGACACGTGGCACTCGCCTGCAATATCGCGATGGTTAAACCTCAAGATCCATCAAATAATCTTTTCATTGGTAACCACGATCAAGTAAAACAAGGGACAGTCTTAAGGCCTATTCACTGAGTAGATTTTTCATCAAGATTAAAACATTGCCATTGATTATAAACACGTGCACCACTCAGGCGATTTAGTAACCCACTTGATAACACACTAAAATCCAATGCACTTATTAAATCATTTTATTTTCTTTTCGGACATCAACAACCTGGGACACGTGGCACTCGCCTGCAATATTGCGATGGTTAAACCTCAAGATCCATCAAATGTATCTATGAGGAGATTAAAGTCCATCAAATAATCCTTGCAAAACATTAAACATTACTTAGGAGAAAAAACCTGAGGAAGGGGACGCGGCTTAGGGCAACGACGGTCGATGACATAAGGTTGTTTTAAAAACATAAGGCACAAGCCCGACTCAGACTTTGGTAAATAAAAGGAGGCCAACAATAAAATATTTATCATTTTATTAAAAGGGGTCAAGCCTTAGACAAGTTAATGAGACATAGGTTGTTTTCTTTTAAAAACCTTCTCCAAAAAGTAACGATAGAACAGACCCATACCAAAGACAGAAAACCAAGGGTTTATGAAAGCAATGTAATAATTCCAGCCCTAGGCACCACTCAGATAAACAAGACTAGCCAATAATAAAATAAAACTAGGATGTAAATTTGAGGCTCCATCATGATGGACACATTTGGATGGTAGTAACAATAGCTTGCAATCTATCAAGACTTGATTACCTTATAACCTGTGAAATTCTAGCAATGAAATGATAGATTAATCATAATGTCACCTTGGGATAACATCAGCATGAAAGAACTTCATCCAACATCCTTACGAGTGTAGGTACCACCAAATAGGTATTTGTCAGATTTGTCTTCCTCGAGCGAGGGAAATTCAGGAAGAGAAGAGGAAAGTGAGACATTTACTATGTCTAAAAGAGGGAGATCAACTAGAGGTCAAAAGATTAGAAGAAAATTCTATAAATGCGTGGAATTTTTTCTTGCTGAAGGGGGGTCATGTTCTTATGATGATGAGAGCATAGGCAATGTCGAGGTACCCTTGAGGTACAAACATCTACGAAAACAATGGGTACCCAAGGAACTTCCTCCAATAAACACTAATTTTTGTGTCAACAAGAGGATATATCGCATAGCACCATCATCATTACATGGTTTGGGCTTATTGTGCATGGACAGCATAAAGGTTTGTTACGACAAAGTTACTGAATTGATGAAGTATGTTGGACCCTGTTACAGTTACAAACATTGGATGCAACTAGTTCGATATACACAAAGTATGCGTAGGTATGCAGTGTCAGCAAATTATATACAACTAAAAGATAAGGATCAAAATAAAGGAGTGGCTATGTACATTGATGGAAGGCCAAAAGCATCGTGTGGAATATTGCAGGGTTTATAAATAGTACACGATTGGCCAACAAATAAGCAAACCCAATTGGTATATTCGAGGCGCATGAGGGAAACCATGTATTCATATGTGTGATAAAATCAATAACTGCAGGGGAAGAGTTGCTAATCGATTACAATTTGAATCGCTTAGTTACAAACATAGTTACTATGGGGGTGGTACGTACTATGTACCATTTTACCTAACCTCCAATTAATAACTCCAATATACCATTTTATTCTCTCTCTTTTTTTTTCATAAGTCTATTGGTTTCATTTTGGTAATGTTTTTATATTTAATTTTTGTCATTGTGGAGGACATTATCAGGTATGGGAGAAGGCTCTCGCCCGTATAATGTTATAGTGATGTATCTTCACCGCTTTACCCAAATGTGTTTACCCTCATTGTAATTGTACAACTAGGATAATGGCGGAAAATGTTTTATTATTATGTTTTTTCATGTTTTGGGTTAATTTTGATAATGTTTTAATATTATTGTTGCAGTCGACTGATCGAGGAAAGGTACCAACAGTAGAGGAGAGCATCCATATTGAGGTGCAGTCAATATTTTCTGATGATGACATGGCTTATTCAACAAACCCTTTCGATACGATAAAGAAGCTCATGAAAATATGCAATGAAGAAATGACTCAGTTGATGTTCAAAATGCCTCAAACAGATGAGATAAGAGAGAGGGTTAAAGTATTAACAGAGAGATTACAAAACTTGCAAGTAAGTTGTCATGAGGTCTTTAATTATAACATAAGTTCATTCACGGTTTTATATTTTGTACTCTTTTATGTCATGAACTAAAATATGTGTTTTTTTTATAGGGTTATTTTCCTCCTCATGATGCTCCTGGCCATGATCATGGTACTGCAAGTGCTTCCTGAGGAGTAAGGGTTGGTACAAGTGTCCATCATGATCTTCCTAGGCATACATCACATTATCTAACCCCATCATCCGTGCCTATATTGTCATTTTAAATGTCAGCAACACATACCATGTAGGCATCCGTTAACACACCCTCTGACAGCGAACACATACCAGAACATGCGTCAGGACATGTACCTGGGGATGCAGAGGCCACTGGTATTGGTGATGTTTTAGCACCATTTCCTGGATCTTTGCGTATTACTAGTATGAGAACATTGTTGGTAACACTTGTGGTGACCGAGGATTTTGTTCCCATAAAGATAGAGAAGGTCCCAGGTACTTTAAAATGTTTTAATTATTATTCTATATAATTGAATTGAAATTTACTTATTGATCGCTCTTTTTAGACTATTGATCCCATGATCATTTTGCAAGAAATGATGTTTTTATAAACATCTAAGTGATATTACATTGGAGCTCTTTGGGCCCACCATACGTACACGGTGCAATGCCCAAAATGAAGATTTAAAAGATGAGCTCATTAACTGTTTAGTTGTGTTGTTTGGTGATAAAACATTCAACCAAACCAAGGTCCTTAAGAAAGCTAGTACCTATCTAAAGTATGTGAGGGACCAATATAGGTCACATTTAGAGAAGAACAAAAAGTACAAGTGTCCCCCCATCATTTCGGATAGGGAGTGGAAGGACCTGGTGTCCAATGGAAAGGAGAAGGATGAAAAGAAAAAATGAAAGACACCATCGGGCCAAGGAAGGTATGTGATATAGAAGCATAAATTTGCAAAAAATCCCAATTAATCGCGATTTAAAAAAAAAACTGCAGGCTGGACGATTTTTTCCCTGATTTTTTGAAAAAATCATTGAATTTTTGGTCAATAATTTTTTTCCGTTTCAAACTTCAAAATCACAAAAAAAACGTGTTCAAAATCTGAAAAAAAATGTGAATAAAATTGAGCTGATTTTCACGCAAAAAAAACCATGAGACCATGGCTTGTTGCTTACTATTACGCTTTGATAGATTTTTTCCAAGCATCCATAGCTTGTTTGAAAGCGCTTGTTTTAGGATTTTAGCCATAGCAGCAATGCAATGAACTGTTTGATAAAATGCTTTGGTAGACATGTATGAAAAATGTAGTAGCATAGACAAGGCAGTGAACAGCTTGAAAAAAATGTCTCAAAGAAATGTAGTCTCATGGTGATGGAATGCCATGACGAATGC
>VDFB02256132.1:174291020-174478336 GCA_007258455.2 Sequoia sempervirens | reverse complement strand
CAATGTAATTATATATTGATTACTCTTTCTTTTTACATAATCTAACGTATTCCAAACTTTTCATAGGCTGCCCGACACATCGAAGGCAACAAAGGCAAGACTAGAAAAGCACAGGCAACACAAACTTGGCTCTGGTGGTTATATAAAATTAGCTGCACGAATTGTAAGTATCAATAAATGAGATATTGCATCCAAATGATAATAAATTGAAAACAATTTTGGTTTTATCACACCATAGAAGCAAAATTCATGATCTTCTGCAAAAATGTAGGGGTCTGAATTCAACAGAGTTCCCACAGAAGAGGACCTAAAGATTTCCTTCCAGCAAGGCTATGGAGCCATGGCTGAACACCTAAGAGTCTTGACTAGGAAAAAACAATCTTCCATTGCATCCAACACATAGGTAAATAAACTCAATAAAGTTTATTTAAAATTGAATACTTGTGCAATCTATTCAATATTAATTTGCACCATAAAGTAATTACATGCCTATTTATTTTAAACATTCAAGCAATGATAATATATACTACACTTGACATTGGAATGTAGCCTGGTGAGGGTGGAGCAGAATGTGTAGATGAAGGTCATGGTGTGCATCCCGATACTTTAGAGCATGTAGAGCGTGATCAAAATGTTGTATGGTCGAGGCCTAGAGAAGATCGAGGCCATGATGTGGCCCCTTCAATTAAGAGGACCACTCTAAAGTTCTTTTAAACATATTTAATTGCAATTACAGTTGTATTAGTGTGTAACCTTTCATGTTTCAACTTTTAGAACATGTAGACCATGATCAACGTCGAGCATGGTCGAGGCTAGAGAATCGGGGAACATGATGTGGCCCCATCGGTAAAAGTACACCCTCATGTTCTCTTGAAGCATATTCAATTTCAATTGGTGTATTAAATTAATGTAACCTTTAAGTGTTTCAACTTTAGAGCATGTAGGCGTGATCAATGTGGGTTGAGCATGATCCAGGGCTAGAAGATGCGGGGAACATGATGTGGCCCCATCAGGTAAAAAGGACCACTCTCATATTCTCTTAAACATATTTAATTTCAATTGGTGTATTAATTAATGTAACCTTTCATGTTTCAACTGCAGATCAGGATTTAGAGGGTGTTCAACATGTTGAGCATGGGTCTATAAAAAAAGTTCAGGAACATGATGTGGACCCATCAAGTAAAGAGAACCACTCTAATGTTCTTTAATTAATCAAATACTTGTAACAATAATAATAAAACATATCCAGTTTAACATTTCTTTCTTATTGCACAGATCCCCCCTTGCAGCGGTTCCACATCATGAGCAGATGACTAGGCGTACATTAAGATCACGAGCAGAGGGTAGAACAACTAAAGGGGGGACATATATTGATTTAGAAAATGATACTCCACTTCAACTTTATGTAGTTTTCAAAAAGAAAGAAAAAAAAGTGATTGTAATCATATCATGACAACCATATTTTTGATAATATGTTAAAACTAAAAGAATGAATATTATATGTTAATGAATGAATGTGAATGTGTTAATTAATAAATGTTATATGTTATTAATGGATGAATGAATGAATGTTATATGTTAATGAATGAATGTGAATATGTTAATTAATGAATGTTATATGTTATTAATGGATGAATGAATGAATGTTATATGTTATTGATGAATCAATGATTAATGTTATATGATTGGGTATGGGGAATTGAGAGTGATGTGATGGGGGGAGGGGCCAAATGAGCTTCCACCGTCACTTGGTTGGCCTTGTTAAGTAGAGAATATTAAACTATACTCAAAACAAAGAGAAGCTCAATAAGGTAATGCACTTTTCAATATAAGAAATGCATCGTTTGAAGCATCAAACCAGTATGTAGTCTGTATGTATGATCAATCGTCAGTCTCCACAATGGTACATTTCCACGATTTTTTTTTGTTAAAAAAAAAATTGCTTCTTCGTTATAATTTTGACGACACTAACCGATGAATCAACAAAAAGGCTCGACGAAGTTGCTATAGCTACGACGATGATTTCGTCATAACTCCCTACCCATTTCATCGCACTTTCGACAAACTTTTTGTGTTCTTCTAGCGCTACTCCTTGCTAATTTCATCGCACTTTCGATGAACGTTTAGTGTTCTCCCCACGCTAGTCCTTGCTAGTTTCATCGCACTTTCGACGCACTTTCGACGTTCTTCCAATGCTACTCCTTGCTAATGTTGTCGCACTTTCGATGAGCTTTTGGTGTTCTTTTGGCGCTACTCCTTGCTAATTTCGTCGCACTTTCGACGAACTCTTGGTGTTCTTTTGACGCTACTACCTGAGTATTTCATTGCAATTTCAACGAACGTCTTTTGTTGTTTCGACGCTACTGCTTGCCCATTTCATCGAATCGGCGATGAAATTTTGGTGTAATTCATTGGTGGATAAACAAAGTTTTTGTCCATATTCCGACGAAATCCTGATGTATTTCACGATGCCATCGACCGATGATTCTTTACCATTATTTCGACGTTTAATTTGTTGTCGGCCTTGCGATGAAAAAATAACGACAAAAATATTTTTGCCATTGCATCACTCTTCTGACAAAGACTTGTCAAACAACTGAAAAATGCCCATTGGAAAATGGTGTCAAATCCAATAGTGCCAAAAGTGTACTAAGAGACTGGAACCCTCTTAAGGCTTAAAACATGCACTTTTGAGACCTAACAGATTGGTGACTTTGTTGGGGATCAATCCAATTCAGAATATAGGACCTCCATTATAGAGTCATTTGAAACCGTCATAACAGACTAGAGACTCCACTAGGAAAATGGAAAACTTCAGTCAAACCTTAAACTTTCCTACTTATGAAAAAGTAGGTGGCAACTCTAAAAAAAGTTCTATGACTGACAAAGTAAGCAATAGATCAAAAAGGGTAGATCATATACACCAAAGATACACCATCTTATCTAACATGAATGGAAGGAGGTCTTTGCATCAGGAAAGTCCCAAGAAGAACAATGGTAGGTGGATAGACAAACATGGATCTCCCACTTCAAAGTCTAACACAAATAGGAACAAAACAACATCTAAAAGTCCAAACACAACATTCACTAATCAAGAGAATTTCCTTGAGCAACCACCTAGATTGCACAATAGCTTTGATCCATTGCATGGGTCAGAACATCATGAGGATAATTTATGTAGGGATCCCAGAACTCCAATTGGATAGGAAAATAATGGTTTTCCTACTGTCCACTTCAAGGAAGACCCCCATAAAACAAATGAATTTATTGCCCAATTGGAGGAAGAAAAATATCAAATACAAAAAGACTATGATCATATATTTTCAAAAAAACAAGAAGGAGAAACCCACTATGGATCTATAAGTCACTCTCTTCCTATTGGGAATTATGATGGGATGAATACCCAAGAAATAGAAGAATATATACAATGGTAGGAAGAAGAGCTTAAAAGAAGATAGCAGTTGATAAAAAATGATTCAAGATTTGAATCAACAAATGTACCAGTTAAATGTTAATGCATCAAGACCTCCAAAATACATCCCTCCCAATAAAAGAGGAGGGAATTCTAATCCACAAGGGTTATCTCATAATACAGGTGGTCCAAGTTCTTCAAGAGCACCCCAAAACACAACTGGAAGTTCAAATCATCATGTGCAACATCATATACCACCACAAAATACCAATACCATTCCACCACCTGGATAATAATACATTCCACATCATCATGTGCCACAATTGTATGCGTATCCTCACCACAATGTTCAAGAAAATGTACAACAATAGCCTCAACATGGATATCAATACTACCCTAACCCACCATCTTAGAATCCCTATCCACAAAACCACACAAGAATAAGTAGACAATTTGACTTGTCTGGATATCAACCATACCCATATCCCATTGATAGAAACCAGAGAAATATTCTCCCCAAATTCACATGGAATAATGTAACAACAGCGCAAGTAAAGAACACATCAAAAACTTCAATGCTTTTGTACAAGATATATTTATGGATCAGGAGGATGTCCTTATGAGACTGTTCATGATGTCTCTAACTAAAGAAGCAAGGGATTGGTTCAATAGCTTGCCAAATGCTTCAATCATCTCTATAGAAAAATTCCAAGATCAATTTCTAGAATAATTTGGGAATCAATGTGCCCCTAAATATCCCCTACATTAACTAATATACATTCAAAAACAATAGAAAAAATTAGTTTATGATTTTAATAAAAAGGTTCTCCAAGCTCTACAATAAGATACCACACAGATCTAAATTAGTTGACCCAACAACTTTGAGTATCTATTTAAAGTCCTTTGACCCAAAAATAGGTTATGAACTCAAGAATAGATGCCCTAGAATTCTAAATGAAGCACAAAAGGAAGCCTTAACCTTTGAAAATATTAGAAAGGTTATTGGCATGATTGGAAAAAGGGATGACCTTAGGATCCCACAAAATCTCAATAATCCCCAAAACAAAAAATAGAATCAATATAGAAATGAAAGGCCAAGATTGCATGACATGCCCTATAATACTACTTGGAAAGATGGAAAATTAGTAGAAAAAACAATTTGGAAGGATACTCCTAATCCCTTGAAAAAACATGGAGCACATGCACTAGATACTACACCATGGTGTGCACCTTGCCATAGATCCCATGCCCTTGGACATTGTGTAGTGGCTCAAACTTGTTAAGATGAGTTGTCAGAGGAGCAAGATAGTGATGGCCACACTATAAACATGTTAAGATGGAGGTTTGATTAGAGTGATGAAGAATACTCTTCTTTTGAGGAGGTGTACAAATATGATGTTGACAATCAAAAGTACAATATGAATATGGAGAAAGAGGTGTTTTCTAATCAAGAAGAAAACACTCAAGAAGTAGAATATGCATAAAATACAACACTTTAGTTTCAGTTAAGAACACTAACAGAGGAAGAAAAGAGGGCTATCACAAAAAAAGTTGTGGCTTAGGAAAAAAGGAAAAAATGCAACATAAGAAGCAGACCCACAAATGGAGATTAGGGAATACCGAGAAGCATGTTCATAAAGGAACAAAAGAGCAAGGAGAATGTCCCATCTATCCAAAAGAAGGGTGAAATAAAGAAGCCTAAGAAATATGTTCAAAAGGAGACTGTAGACATTGAACTTGAGAAAACACTAAGGGACGAAAAATTCCAAAATGAATGAAAAAGAGTTACTAGAACTAAGAAGGGTGAATGTAAGAGATCATTGCCCCTTCATTTGACATGGCCAAGCACTAGCTTAGACAAAGATGACAATACATTTAATGGAGTTGATGAAGATTGACGAGTTTAGGGATACAACCCTCAGAATAATCACCAACACATTTCACAAATAGAAGGATCAGAAGAAGGAAGTTAATGTTATAGTTAGGGAAATTACAAAAACAACAGAAGTATATTTTGGAGAGACACAAAGAATCCTTCCCAAGTAGATCCATTTTATACTAAGTTGAAGATCAACAACAAGTTGGCAAAAAACTCTGTGATTGACTCAAGGGCAACAATCAACATTATTCCTTTGGTTGTCATGAAGGAACTAGATCTATGGGTGAATACTACATATGGGAAGTTTTATGCCATGGATAATAGAGAAGTTCCTATAGTTGGAGTGATATGAGACATGGAACTAAAATTGGCATCGTATGTAGAGGAAATACATAGGACATACATTAGTGTTGTAGACACTCCCCCTTACTATGGGATGTTACTATCAAAGCAATGGACTATAGTAGTTGGTGGGAATGGTTAACTAGACTTGTGTTATGCCACAATACCCGTGAATGAAAGGGAAGTCAAATTATATAGAGAGCCTAGATCTGAACATGTCATTAAACTCTTTGATCCCAAACAAATGAATTGTTTTTGTGGCATTGACCTGGGAAGTTTTAGAGTTGAACATTTAAACCCTGAAATACTGAACACATACCCAATTGTTAGGGATGTCTCCAAGAATGAACATGGAATATGGTGAATGTACTTTTATGGAGCCTGCAGTAGAGAAGGGAATGGAGCAGGAATCACCTTCATCTCACCTAAAGGCACAACATTTAAATATTCATTTTTTCTAACATTTGAATGCACAAATAATGTGGTAGAATATGAAGCCTTGTTGCTAGGCTTACACATGGCCACGAAACATGGGATCAAATTGCTAACTGTTCTTTGGGATTCTGAATTAGTTGTCTCACAAGTAAGATCAAAGTACTCCACAAAAAAATAAAAGATTGAAGCAATATAGAAATAATGTATGGGAAACTATTGAGCTTTTTGATGCTTTCTCCATTGAGTGGGTAGATAGATCTAACAACTTGATGGCTGATTTCTTGGAAAACATAGCCTTGAAAAGGGATGATGTTACCTTGGCAAGAATTTCATAGGTAAAACTCAAGGCTAGGCTTGTAATCCCTGAAAATATATACAATTGGTAGGTTTTTAACGATGACACATATTTGATCAAGTTCTTGCATTGCATTGATCAGTATGAAGCCCAAGAGATGGATTTTAATGCATTTGAGGAAGAAGTAGATGGTAAAAAGATTGTATTCGGCTAGGAAATTGTGAAAATAAATACAAAAAAATCCCTAAAGGATTAGTGGCACTAGAAAGGGTGTTTTATGGGAATGATCGAGTAGTTATGAAGCAAACACCAATAAGGAGGGAAGATATTGACAAGATCAACCTAGGCACTAAATTAGCCCTAAAGAAGGTATACATTGGGAAAAAGATAATTCCTATAATCAAAAAGATGTTGATTACATTATTGAGGAAATATAAGCATGTCTTCACATGGTCTTATGATGAACTTAAGGCATACAGATAAGATATGTTCAACCATGAAATTCTATTAAAACTTGATGCAAAACCATTTAGACAAAAATAAAGACCAATAATCCCTACCTTGGAACCCAAGATGCATGAGGAACTTATAAAACCCAAGGAGGGAGGTATCATCAACCCTATCAAGCATTACACTTGGGTCTCTAACTTGGTTCCTATCAGAAAGAAGAATGGAGACATGAGGTTGTGCGTGGACTTTCAAAATTTGAATGTGTCTTCCCTTAAAGACAATTACCAAGTCCCAAATATGGAGGCCATGTTGTAAAGGGTAACAGGTTGTTAACTATTGTCCATGATGGATGAATTTTCATGGTACAACCAAGTGAAGGTGAAGGAATTAGAACAATATAAGATTACATTTACCACCCCTTGGGGCACATATGTGTATGTAAGGATTCCATTCAATCTAACAAATGTTGGAGCCACATTCCAAAGAGTTATGGGTGTTGCTTCTGTTGATCTAATTAATACAATAATGGAACTGGTATTGCAAGATGATCTCACTACATATTCCAAGAAAGAAGAGGACCATGTTGCACACCTTTAGAAAATCTTCCTCAAAGCCCTGGAGTATGGCATCTCCCTAAATCCTAAAAAATGTCATTTTGTTGTAATAGAGGTAAAGTTACTGGGGCACATAGTGTCCAAAGAAGGAGTTAGAATTGATCCAAAGAGGGTAGAAGCTATAGATAAGATTCCTATTCCTAAGATTATAAAGGCCATTTAGTCTTTCTTTGGAAAAATAAACTTTGTAAGAAGATTCATAACAAACTTTGCTTAAATTGGAAAACCTATCTCAAAGATGTTGAAGAAAGGGGCCAAGATTGATTGGATTGCAAAAGCACTCAATGCATTTATATTTATAAAAAGGGTAATCAAGGAAGCCCCAATGTTAAAATCCCTTGATTTTAGTAAACGCTTTCAGATCTTTTCATTTACCTCATACCACACTATTGCAGCAATGATCTTACAAAAGAATAATGAAGGGTATGAGTAGCCTATATATCTTTAGTAAGTCCCTTCAAGGAGCTAAATTGAAGTATGATATTATAGAGAAGCAGGCATATGCACTTGTCAAAGTAGTAAAATCCTTTAGACCCTATTTGGTAGGATAAAAAATAATTGCATATGTCCCTAATGTTGCAGTCAAAGATGTATTTGTACAAACTAAAGTTAAAGGGAGAAGGTGTAGATGGATTAATAGAATTCAAGAGTTTGATATTGAGATCCAAATTGCTAAGTTGGTAAGAGAACAAGGCCTAGCCAAACTAGTGGCTAAATCAAACCTTGAAGCATCTCAAATCTACAACATAGGTGAAGAAGAAGGTATGATCACAAGCATTAAGAATACCTCTTGGTATACTGACATAATGTATTACCTGAAGAACTAGAAGTGTCCTAATAACTTAAATGAAAATCAAAAGAGGACCTTGAAGCTACATGCCTCAAAATATGTCTTCATGGATGGTGACTTATATTGGAAAAATAGAGATGGAGTACTATTGTTATGCCTAGATGAATCACAAGAAAATAATGTATTAAAGGAGATGCATGAAGGAGCATGTGGGGGACACTGTTCAGCAAAAACCACTACCCACAAGATCTTGAGGGTTGGATACTATTGGCCTAGGGTTTTCAATGACTCTTTCACTTATGTAAGAAAGTGTGAGGCCTTCCAAAAGTTATCTAGAAAAATGAAATACCAAGGAGCATTACCACTCAAACCAATGCAGGTTGAAGCCCCCTTTCATTAGTGGGGAATTGATTTCATTAGAGAAATACCAAAAAAATCATTGGAGGTCATAGATGGATACTAGTGGCAAATAATTATTTCAAAAAATGGATAGAATTTATCCGAACGAAGCATGCCACTAGTAAAGTTGTAATAAATTTTCTAATGGAGACCATCATTAAAAGGTTTGAAACACCTATATGGATAATTATAGATAATGGTATGTGTTTTAGATCACAAGAATTCAAAATGTTCTATGAAACATATGACATCACAATCTCATATGCCTTCCCTTATCATCTACAAGCAAATTGATAGGCTGAATCAAGAAACAAAATTATCTTGAAAATCATTAAGAGGATGTTGGACAAGAACAAAAATTCTTGGGATTCTAAATTAAAGATGGCAATATGGGAAAATAGGATCATTGTGAAGAAGTCAACCAATAAATCACCCTTTGAACTAGTCTATGGCACACAATCCATGGAATGCCTATGCAAAACCTTTTACCTGCATATAAATTCATGCTCCAAGAATACTTTAGCATCCCTAAACCTATGGAGAATAGAATAGAGCAGTTGGTAGAACTAGATGAAATCAGAAGTACGACCCAGGAACAAAACACAAAAATGCAATCACAGATGAAGTTTTTTTTTTGATGAAAGGGAACAGGATAGAAAATTTGAGGTGAATGACATGGTCTTATTATGGAATGCTAGATGTCAAGATAAAGGGAAGCATGGGAATTTTGAAGCCCTTTGGATAGGACCCTTTGCTATTATAGGTAAGGGAGGTGAAAATTCCTACTATCTTCAAAATATGTCAAGAGAAGATCAAGAATTGCTCGTGCATGGACAATTCCTGAAACACTTATTTTCTTAAACCAATCTTCCATGCACATTAGTTCTAGGAGAAGGTCAAGAATTTCCAGTGCATGGAAAATTCTTGAAATATTTCTTAAAAAATGATTTTTCCATGGACAACAGTTTTAGGTTTTCATCTCGTTCCCCACCCCATCTTATCACATTCATTCATGGTTTTCTCCCCACAAATCATTTCTAGATTCTTGCAATGATCTCAAGATCATTCATCTCCAATCATAGCCACTATTGGAGAAAAAAATTCCTCCTCAAACATCCACTTTCTTTCATTTTTCCATTCACATTTTACCCACACAAAATCCATTGCCATTGATTTTACATTGTGTCTAACATGAAATACAACAACTTGTGTGACAAGATACATATTGCCACCAATATTCCCTTTGTATATACCCATTTATTCCTCTAGATAATAATAAACAAAACAAATTTTTCCCTTACCATAGTATTGCAACATCAAAATAAAGGCAGTGTGGGATGGCAGCGTCTAAGCTAATAAATAAGCCTTTACTACCATACCGCTAGGAGATTACATAACATGTACAGTAAAGCAATTCTCAATGCCACCCCGCGAGGAGAATTATAAGGAAATGTGGTAATACAGTACCTACAACAATCCCACATAAGATGATTCAAATGAGTGTGGTAAGGTAGTAAATAACAAAGAAATAAAGCATATACCACTATACTGCTAGGAGGGTGAGCAACATATGCAGTAGAGCGGTATACACTGCAACCCTGCAGTAAGAGGTCTTAAGCAGCATGGTATAGTGGTAAGCATTGGAAGAGAAGTGGACACCGCAGTATTGCATGAGGTGGATAATATGGTTATGGTATGGCAGTATATACACCACAACCCTATAGTAAGATGTCTTAAGCAAGGCGGTAGTGTAGTAAATAGTAGAAAGGAATGGAAAACACCACTATACCACAATAGGTATAATAAGAGATGACAATAGTATGGTAATCGTGGCATCATTATAATTTATAGTAATAAATGTAAAAATCATGTCAGTCACCTTGACACATGTTGCAAAACTAATTTCAAAGATTTGAGCTTGTTAGGGAAACTATCTGGCAAAGAATTGGCATTAATACTAATATGACTAAATACGACACCCTAAAAAGCAAGTGAATTTTTCTAACACTGTGCTCAGTTCAAATGCATTGTTGTGGATGGAGCTGAGGATGCTAAGAAAAGGAGCTCTACTAGCGACGAGCACTCGGGTAAGTGCACAAATAACCCTTTGAAGAAGCTTGATTGGTGTAGTATTTGGTAGAGCTCTATTATTTGAAATCATAGTAGGAAAAATTGAAATATTCCTCCTAAAAGAAAACAATCGGAAGTAAAAAAAAGTAAGGAAAAAATAAAGGAAGAAGAACCTAAGGTAAAGAAGAGACCACTCTACCAATCTATATTAGATAAACTTCCAGGGTCAACCAAAGATGGAAATAAGAAATTTCTTGTAGATACTACACAAGGTTGTAGGGATGCTCTCATTCTAAAATTTGGGTGGGAATTAAGTTGGTATTTTTATAGTAAGAGAAATGAGAATATTCCAGTGTCAAACCCTTGGATTTTGGATTTAGAAAAGTTGATTGTCCCAAACATGTTTATTGATGTGGAATTTATCATATTACTAACCAAGCATTATCACTCTGCAATCAAAATAGTAAAGTTTCCAAATGGCTCAATATTGGTAGAGGTAACTAGAGCTTCTATCGTTGAGTGTTTTGACTTAAATAAGCAAGCTTTGACAAAAATAAACCTATAGATTAGTGAGGAGGATTATACCAGGTTAAGAAAAACTTATAGAAGTGATGAGCTGCCTCTATAAATGAAAAGAGGCATTGGTAATAGAATAATCCCCATTTTTACTTCCACTACTGAACCATTCATCATGATATATTTTCAATATTATTTTGTGAATACATATCTAGCTTTTTTCCAAGTGTTAGGGGTGGATGCTCAAGATAAGATTCCAAGAAGGTTGATGATGATGGCATTTAGAATTCAAAACCTTGAGACTAATATTGAGTATGACTTTGCTTCATACCTTGAGAGGGCATTGGATGATGAATTCTTAGAAGTTTAGAGGATAGAGCACCAATTCATTCAAACACTATTCCCTACTATTTCATTTGATAATGTACAAAAATAAGGACCATTGGACTAAACAAATGAACTTGGCTAGAGTGGATGAGCAAAGGAATCCCACACCTATCCAAAAGTGGTGCTATATTTGAGCCAAACAGTGTAAGAATTCAAGCATTGCTATATTCTATGAATTTTTTGTGCACATAATCCTTGGAGTTCTTGGTTATTCAATAACAAGATTGCTGAACAAAATGAAGCAATGGTTAAAACCTTTGTCCCTAAGATAGGAATAGGGTCACACACATAATTTTTGTGATTGGTTCTTTCTCCTAGAAGTTACAATAATAAGAATTTATGGCTGCCCTACTACTCCACACATACTTTTGAAATTTGTGCCCCTCATATTAGAATTTCTTGAATTTATGTGGCAAATGATGTGGATGGAGGGGCATGTAATGCACAAAAAAAAAGGGCACATTTCTACAAAACTTAACCAAATGTGGAGACTAGAGAGTAGGCTCAAATACACTGGAGGAGTTGCAATATTATTTGAAGATAAGATATGCATTAGGTTCTAGAAAAGAAAGAGCCTTTGACCCTAAAAATCATATGAATAACATAAGGCATAATCTTCTAAACAAAATGATGGTGGCACACCAAGTGGACTATGAAGAACACATGATAAGAAATTTCCTTACTCTTCATGAGGTATCGAGCTCAAAAATAAAAAATGGGAAGTTATAATGAAGCTTGAAGATAGGAAGAAGCAAAATGACAAAAGTTATCCTGGTTATTTCATTGAGGAAAAAGACACAATCAAGAGGATAAATTAGATAATTGATACATTTGAGGATTTATATAGTATAAAATTACATCTTTAGGAACTTGGTGTTAAGATAACTACAAAGCATACCACAGACACGACATCAGATTGTCCCATGGAGAAATTGCTTCCCAAGACACAAAAGACACAAAGCACTGAGCCATTGGTACCTTATGCGAAGAGTGAAGGGGTGGGAGATACTAAAGAGGTGGCCACTATATTGCAATCATTAAAGGGTGATATTGAGGTTGATCAACCCATACATGAGACCAGTGCCCATAAGCATGAGGAAAGGATGGATGATGCAGAAAAAACAAGTGCAAAGATACATGACAATGAGAGAAATTTTTTCCAGGAGGTTTATAGAGGATGATGAGTTCATCAAGAGTCAAGAGTTTAGGGATTTTTTGAAAAAGATGAAGATAAAAGCAATTGAAGAGAAAATAGAGTTAGATGAAGTGGGAATCGAAGAACCAAAAAATAATCAAATGGTGCCACAGACCTTCAATAAATTGAGAGTTGACCACATTGACATTAGCCCTTAGAAGGCTAGACAAATGATTTTGAAGAGTAACATGCTCATTTTCCCTATGTTGCAATTAAATAATTTTTTTT
The DNA here is from genome assembly GCA_007258455.2 of Sequoia sempervirens. Taxonomy (NCBI): domain Eukaryota; kingdom Viridiplantae; phylum Streptophyta; class Pinopsida; order Cupressales; family Cupressaceae; genus Sequoia; species Sequoia sempervirens. The sequence goes on along the minus strand of VDFB02256132.1, from coordinate 174,465,324 downwards.
TCTTGATCAAGTATGGGCTCAAGAAGATCCAATGATAGTTGCAAAGTTCGGATTTGATGAAAGAGTAAGTGGAACTGGGTATAACCCTAAAATTGAAACCCTAGCCATTTGGATCAAGCAAAAAGACACACAAGCCTAAACTATTGGATGTAATACATGGAATGAAGGGGGAAGTAATGGTAAGAACAATACATGACACCACCCCCTTGGAGGTAGCCATAATGACCATGCACTCAACCATTTTCACTCATGCAACTATTAAGGGATTGAAAGACATATTGAAGGAGTATGAAAGGGAATAAAGGTTCTCAAATGATGAAGTTAATAAACTATTTATGGAGAATTTTGAATTGAAAGAATAGTTAAAAGGAGTAGGAACCTCACAAAGCAAGGAGATAGTGTTATATAAGCCTCATAGTGCCCCATTAAATGTTGTTCAAAGCATTCCTACCTAGAAAAAAAAGGCTCATGTGAAGGAAGTGAATGAAATGAGGGAAGCCAATAGTAAAATCCAAGATGAAGTAAAAAGGAAAGTTTGTGAAGTTATGGAGAAAATTCTTTAGCACAGGGTAAAGTTGGATATTGATAAATTGGAAGGTGTGCATGACAATTATAAATCACTTCAACAGGCAATTGATCAGATAAAAGCACATATGCTTGTATTGGATCCCCTATTCAAAAGGTAGTATCCCATTCACCACACTCTATCTAAGTTATGCAGAGTTCTATAAAGGAGTCATGATGCTCCCACAACATTAAAACCAACTGAGCAAACAATGAAGATGATTCATTAGGGGAAATTTACATAAAAAATGCTCCTCCTAAGGATGAAATCACTAGCTTTTTAAGTTATCAAAAATCAACTAAAAGATGACATCAACCTGTATGGTGACATCATCCAAAATAAAAATATTTTTTTATTTTATTTTATAAACTAAAACTTTCTAAAAGCTTATGAATTAACTCATGATGGTTAATTTAACTCTACATATCCTATTATATCTCATTCATCTTTCTAAATATAAAATATTCTCTTTTTTTCTACATTTATATTCATAAGTTCTATTAAGTTCTATTATAGAAATTTTTATATTTTCAAAAAAATATATATATTCTTTAAGAAGAAAATATAAAAAACATTTTAAAAAACATTAAAAAATCATAAAAATTATTTATGAAGTGCTGCAAAAAAAATAAAATTAACTATTTTTAATAATTTCAAATATTCTAATATTTAAATGTTTAGCATTTAAATATTCTAATATCAATTTTTTTTTATTTTAAATTTCTTTAATTATTTTTAATAATTTCAAATATTCTAATATTTAAATATTTAGCATCTAAATATTTTGATATTAAAATTTTATTATCTTTAATTATTTTTAATAATTTAAAATATTCTAATATTTAAATCTTTAGCATCTAAATATTCTAATATCAAAATTTTATTGTTTTAAATTTTTTGGTGGCCTTTTATAAGGGTGCACTCACTTTATGTGATGCACACCTCCTTTTAAGGGGGAGCGCTCACATTTAGAGGGCCCCCTTATTATTTTATTTTTTCTAAAAATATATTTTAAACTTATAAATATATTTTTAATTTTTTTTAAATAAAGACCATTTAAAAGATTACTTTCTTTTTTGCAAATATTCGTTATCTTTTAACGATTTTTGCGACGGTCTTTTTTTAATGGTCACTGGTTTTAGACATGACAAGATTTTATGATTTACAAATTTGTGGAGTTTTTTGAAGCAATTCTTAAGCCTTTCTCAAGCATTCTACAAGCATTTCTAGCTCTCTTCTCCTCTCTTCTTCTTTCTTTTTCTTTGCATAAGTAGCCAGTGACATTTTAAATTTTTAATAAACACTTAAATTTTTAATATAATCATATATATATAATGAAATACTAAGTAAAAAATAAAATATCTAAAGTTACTTTTACTTTGCCACTTTTTAAATAAAAAACAAATAATCAAGAAAAGAAAGTGAATTTAAATTTTTTAATAAATTATAATAGTAATATATGTTACCACTTTTAAAAAAGCATGGACTTTAATCTTTTAAGGAATTATAATAGAAACGTGTGTCCCCACTTAACTCATGTAGTTAAGTAATTTATATTTTTTATATTTAAATAATTTGTATTATATGAGATAATTTTTTCTTTTTTAGAGTTCCTTAGGAGGCCCTTTTTTATGTAAATTTCCCCTAATGGTTGATGAATTTCAATATATACAAGGGGATGATAAAATGATTGTGACACACATGGATTCATCCCATACCTTAAAAGAATTGTATACACCATAAATTATGAAAGATGATGGTTAAGTGAAAGACTTGGATGAGTGGAAGAGGGAATTTGGTCAGGTTATTCATAAGTGTTTAACCCATGTACAAGACGATGGTGACACTGGTCTTCATAGGATCAATTTGATCATGGATGGATTGATTGTTCTTGATAGTGGATATCTAAAATTTGTTAATGATGCATAAGAACTACTAGATAGTCAATGTCAGACTCATCTTGCAAAAATGCCAAAGATCCAGGAATATTAGTGGCCATCATATTTTACAGTGCATCAATGGGAAGAGAAGTATTTGGCTTCAGATGAGTAGGTCACTAAGTTGAGGTCATTTGGATGTCTATCATGGAGAAGAAAAGATTTTCCAGATTGATGATCATGGGCTTTCTATGTTGACTAAAGGAAGCATATATCTAAAATTTCTTAAGCCTTGTTATTTCTTTGATTATGCAAATTTTATTAATTGTTAGTAAAAGAAGTAGTTTTCAAAGGTCGTCTCCTTCTGTAAAAAGCTTTTAGCTTGTTGCTTCCTATATAAATAGGAAGCAAAGGCCAATTTTGAGATCATCATATCGTATCATTATCATCACCATTAGTAGTAGTAGGTTGCATTCATATAACATATTCCTCCCATCCATATCATATCAAAGACTTCTGCTATAAATGTACATATCTTTTGAAGCAATATAATAGAGAAGATTACTCATAATTGGTGATCTATTTTAGTGTTTAATTGTTGTGTTAATTTTCATGCTTATCTATTACAGCATTGTCTCCAAAGTGGTTTCTTCAAGTTATCTAAATTTATAATATTTATTAGGAAACATTTGTTATTGTTGTATGATTGTCTTGATTGGGTTTTGGTGAGAAAGAATTAAAATCCTTTAAAGGTAATTAATCTAATTGGTTTCCTTTAAACTAAGAATTAAAAATAATTTCATAGCATCATAGTAATTTGATGGAGTAACACTCAGATCATTAAAGAAGAGTATTGTAACAGAAAAACCTAGACACTTGCACAAGGTGTAAACATTCAAAAGTGCCTAACAATTAGAGTTATGTTGAATATATGGTTTACATATCATACACATCTATATCTATTTCTATCATCCATCCATCAACTCCATTCAATTGATAGATTAGGCACTGGTCAGTTTTAAAATATTTTATATAAATCCAATTCACATTCTTGATTATTCAAACACTTTAAGCATGAATTAGTTATCAAGGTTTGTAACTACTTCACCCCTATGTGCCATTGTGAATATATTTCCAAAAGGAGCATCTATTTTAAACTCTCAAAATTTCCTTATCATTCAAGTACACCCACCTAGGTCTCACAAAGCCAGAAGAGTAGGAAGTGATCAATCTTGTTTGCCTCATTCGTTGGCCAAAAGTGTACTAAGAGACTGGCACCCTCTTAAGGCTCAAAACCTACACTGTTGAGATCTAACATAATGAATTTATCAAGGAAGCAAGTGTAACTTTAGGGGTAGATTTACTAAAATAGGCACTAGTCTTAGGAAACTAATATTTGGCTTTTGAACTTGAAGAAACAAAAGGAGGATGAGGAGCACTTACTGATTTATTTTTTGTGTCATTCAGTTACAGCGGAAAACAAGTACCTATTTTTGCAATAGTTAGAGGTGATTTGTTCGTTGCTTTTGTATTATCCTTGATTTTGGTCAAGATTATTTTTTGTGATCGAGTGAAGACATCATATACTTCTATCACTATGTCCTCCTCATCAAGTTCATGCTTAACATGCAAATAACCAATGTTAGAGTCACCAACTAGATCTACTTCATCTTCATAGAACAAATCAGTTTTTTCTTCCATAAGGTATCCTAGTTGTTTTTAGTCCCCTTGCTTCACTTCATAATATCCCCTAGTTGAATTGGTGGGTGGAGCCTCTAAAGGAAGCATTCCTTGAGGTGCAAGAAGATGATTGTAATTTTTTTTCTAGAATAATTGGAAGAATTTATGAAAGTTCTTCTAGGAACATCCTTGTCGGAATTATTTGAAACTTGCTTCTTCAAGGCCAACAACTCATTTTCAATCTTTTAACCATGGGATCAACAAAGCTAGAATTATTGTTGGAAGATGATGATTTTGATGCTTTCCCTTTTCTATTTGAATTGTTTCTTATCTTACCAGAAATCATCAAAAAATCTTCAATGCTTGTAGCTAATTGTTGAGCAACTTCAAGATTAGGAATAACATCCCTATGCAACAAGAAGCTTACTTATAGAAGTTTTGTATTAATCAAGAAAAAAATTAGATTATGGGTCATTGGTTTAGCCTCTGTAGGAATCCTTGTTGATGTACCAACTTGTTAAAGTTGGCCAAAAATTGATGCATGGGTTCATGGGATTCTTTCCTCATGGTTGTAAGCTAAGCCAACAAGGCATGTGCATCTTCAACAGGTTTGAATCTTTCTTCAAACTTGGTGCAAAGGGTGTTCCAATAAGTAACTGTAGCAGGAGCAAGAGTGTAGAACCATTCTGCAACTACTCCTTGCAAATTTTTTATGAACAATATTACAACAACATCCTTGTGTTTAACACCAATAAAACCACAAACAATGTAGAAAGCAACAATATGTTCATGTGGATGTTGCTTTCCATAATCATAGAATTTTGGGATATTCTTTCATGAAACATGTGGAAGTTCATCAAAAGGGCCCACCAAAATGAGAGGGCTAAAAGCATTACCCAAAGGTCTAGGAGGTGGAGATTGAGCCATAATATTTTGAATGATAGGTACCTGAGTTGGAACTCTATTAAAAACTAAAGATTCACTAGGAAGTGGTGATCTTAATCTTTGTCAAGGATAACTTGCAGTACGTTGTAACGACGACCTTGATCATAGAGGAGAAGGAAGAATGTTATGATGTTGCAACAACTAGAAAACTGGTTCCACCACACCTTGTTCCCTTAAACCTCATGTATAAAGCCTCAAAGATAACTCACCAATATTTTTCTGGTATGGGTATGTGTAGGATCATGATGGGCCAAAATGTGGCGATATGATGGGTATGTGGCTAATGACCTTTTTTTGACCCAAAATTGTTGAAAGTAAAACAGTTTTTATAGGAGATTCTTAGCTTTCCACCAATATAAATTATGCTTTACTTTGAATTTAATAAATAATTATTATTCATTTTCTATTTGAATTATGACTAAAGTCTCAATTGATAGGTTGATTGAAAAACATCTATAGCTTTCAAACGGTATCACATTTTTTTGAATCTGAAACATGTGTCACATTCTATTCTTCATATACTATAGGATTAAAAAAAATGAATTTCATGGAATTTTGACAAAGTTAAGGTGGTCAGACATACGAGTTTTTATATTTTTTTAAATTTGTAATAAAAAATTCATAATTAATTATTTACTTGGAAAAAAAATATAAAAAATTATGCATCACATTGGGACATGAGTCCTCTACTTACATATAAATCTTATTAAAAATATTATCTTTTTATTGTGGTTAGGTTGGTCAGACATACACCTAATTCTTATTTTTTTCCTAAAATTTAAGTACTACCGCATTGAAATTTCAAATTTTCACCAAATATATATATTTTTTAATAAACCTAGTAGTTTAGAAACTAGATTCAATTTTCTATAGATTCTATTCTTACATATTTTTGAAATAATAGATAACTTATTCAAATTTTTATGTCAAGTTTCCTAACTCAGATTTTTCTGAATTTTTCGCCACTTAGGGGCCTATTTTTCCATGATGATATTGCACATACCTGTATTGGAGTGTACTTGGAGATGGTGAGGATTCTTGAGAGTGACTCCTCCAATGGTGTCAAAAAAAATTTAGTGCCTTTTAGGAACCATTCTCAAATCTAAAAATTCATCATTTTGTCCATTGAAGCTATTGAAAAAGCTTCATCTTAAAATTATTTTTGAGCCATTGATGTATACTCTTGAATAACTAAAACATTGGGAATAAATTTCCAGTTGTGTTTCAAAGCTTTTATGCTCTGTGATAGGGAAAAAATTGATCAAAACTGCCCAAGATCTTTGAATGATCAAAATGGTATGTAAAAGTAGCTCCAAAGAGTTTCATATCTTTCACTATTAGAAAAAAATATGTGTTTTATGCACTGGTGGGAAAATTATGAGCAATTGCATATGCTTTGGTAATTTAAATGCAAATGTGGAGAAAAATTGAGCTCTTGCATGGGATATTACACTTCAGATGTAATGGCTCAAAAATTCTAAGATACTACATAAAAATATGAAAAAGTGGATAAAATCCCTAACATTGCACGAGGGAAGGAACATTGGATACAAGGGTGTTGAATTTTTGAGCTACTACATGTGACTTGTGGTTTGAGATGCATTTTCTCAAAAATTCCCTGACATTACATGTGCAAGAAAATGACTAAGGCATGGAAAATATACAAAAACTGAAACCCGACAATGCATGTGCAAGAAAATGACTAAGGGATGGAAAATATGCAAAGGCTCAAAAATTCCCCGACACTGCACAATGGCAAATAAAGCATTCTCTACAAAATGATCCATACCAACAAGTTCTAGATATAAACCTCTAAACACCTCTTACCAACATATCCAAACCACACAAGGAGATCTTTAACACAGAAGAAATGTGGACCAAAACCAAAAAACTACTTTATAATACAAAACACCTTTTCAACACATTGTTTCCTCTTTTATTCAAATTCTCCACTTGGAAACTAAGCACTAGATACATATTCTCATCATCTTCAACACCTCCTCAACACTAATAAACCAAGTGTAATACAATAACTCAACTATACATCCATAAACAAAGGCTTATCAAAGAAACACTAGAGGTTAACACTAGTAACACTTACTAATGACAATATAATGAAACTAATCAAAGCATCACCACAAACTCATAGATCTATTGACATGAATGGAAACACATAGGGTAATACCCCTCATGTTGTTTGGACTTGATACTTATGTGGTTTTGATTGATGCTTTGTGTCTATGATTGTCTATATTGTTGTTTGGTGTGTGTGGATGCGTAGTTTAGTTAATTGTTGCTTGTGGCATTATTATTATGATTTATGATACTTTGTATGTAGTGTTTGGATTATTTTATTATGTAATGTGTCCTCCTTAATGTTTTTATGTCGATATGATGATTATGTGGTGATCATGTTATTTGAATTCAGTATTATTTTATAATGCAATGGTTTAATAATTAGCTATGATGTAGTAGTTAAGTATCATACTATCTTATGATCAATTTGGTTAGAAATGTTAGTTCGTCATGGATATTGTAATTTTTAGAATAGTTTAGGTGAGAGGACAGTGTAGCATCACTCGTGCACGAGTGCCCTGCTACACTGCAATTCCTTCTCACGATAGGATGTTTGATTATATATATACATGTGCTACTTGACATTTATTTGGATGCAGGATTGCAAGAATAAGTCTCGATTCCATCTGCTTCAGTAGGACAGGGCGAGCAATAAATTAACCCAACGGGTAAATGTTGAAAAAGGGAGTAGATTTGGAAGTATCCTCGTCCCTAGTCTGTCGTCTGTAGTGAGTCGTTGTGTCATGACTGAAGTTTTGTCCTTGTCGTTGTGTAGTTAATTGTTGAGTTTTTTATTTAATTTATGGTTAGTGTTTAATTAATTAATCTTATTTGATAAGATAATTAATTAAAGTTGTTTTGTTGTTTTGATTTAATTGTGAGTTAGTAAATGGTTAAATTTAAATATATTGTAAATTAAAAATTATTTAATTAATGAAAGTGCAAGAAATTAAATTTAAATTAATATTGTTAAAAATAATTAGATATTATCTTTTTATTAATATTAGATTAGAAAATCATGTGAGGATAATATCTTGATTTAATAAATTATTTTAATTAAAATTGTAGATAAGTTGTGCTTTTAAAAGCTGGAAAAAGAACCAATAAGAAGAGAGGATTTTTGAGAAAAGAAAGCATAAAAGCTTTATGGATTTTAATTATTGTTTTATTATTATTGAGAGGAAATTTGTTTTGGCACAGACAAAAGAATTTCTCTGCTATTTTTTTTTTGGGAATCTGGAAAAAAAAGAAAAAAAAATAGCTTTGGTTGTGTTTTGGAGGTAGAATAATTGTTTGAAGAAAAGATAGATTCGAAAAGGGAGCTGTAGAAGGAAATCGAGAGGAGGCTTCATAAAGGATTCTTCACCAGACAAAGGACTCCAAGTTTTCTTCTATTATTTATTATTATTTCTATCGTGTCTTGAACAATACTTGTTGGCTGTGTTAAAAAAAAAAAATTATAGAAATAAGTTATGTGATTTGAAGATTTATTCGTTTGAAACCCATGAGTGATTTCTTTGAAAACTTATAAAATGATTGAGATGTGGAAATGAAGATCAAAGCTAGGATCAAATAATGAAAAATTCATTTTAAATCTAGCAAGAGAAAACTGGAAGGGATGCAAATGAAAAGGTTTAGTTCATTTATCAAATTGGGAAAAACCCACAAAAAAATTTATCATATGATTATGATTTAATCTTCTTATTCTCAATTTTATCTTCAGGGAAAACTTTCCCAATCTGACTGTAATAATGGAAATTGGTATGTATATATATATAGATCCTAAAATATATATCTATATATATACATACATATATACATATCAAATACATCTCTTGTTTTTGTATTTGAATCTGGTAAAAATTCGTCAAACGCAGGGAACCTCATTTCCGTTTTATTTTATTTTATAAATGAAATTAAAAAATTAAAAAAAATTAAAAAAAAAGAAAAAACAAGGGTTTTGTTGTGGCCAGGCTGGGCTGCTACAGCCGCGCCCCCCATAGAGGCGGTGGACTGTGTGCAGTGCCCAACACTGCACACAGGTCGCTGCCCCTGTGGGAAGGGTTGCGTAGCAGCCCAACCCACAGGCAGGCTTGGCCTGCCTGTGTTGTGCGTTGGGCAACGCCCGTATGGTCGCACGCATGTTTTTTTTGGTGGTTCTTTTTATTTTTAATAAAAGGTTTTTATATATATTTTAATATATATATATATATATTATAAAGTTATAATATATAATATATATTATATATATTATACAGTTATAATACATATATATATATTATAGTTATTAATTTAATTAAATAGTTTATGAAATTATATAAATGTATATTAAGGACATAATATGTATATGAAAAATAATAAGGATTTTGATATTATAATAAAGGGTTGTAAATTTTAAAAGAATTGATTTAAGCATGGAACATATGAAATTAAAATGTATGATTATGGAACGCAATTGCGGAATTTGGAATTAACGGAGGAGTATATACATATTAAATGATTTAAGATTTGGTTTTAAGTAAGTTGATTAATAATAAGATAGAACTTATTAAATATAAAATTAATGTTTCAAAGGCATATGATTAAACGATATTTTAATAGTTAAAGAAGGAGCGTTAAAATGATTATCTCATTTGTATAGAGGAAATATAATTGACGTATGACCAAACATTTTATTTAAAATATTGATTTTGATTAATTAATTTATTTTTGAAATATGGATTAAGCGATTTAGTTTAATTGTTTATTTATTAAATGTCTTGATTTTGAATATATTCGTGAAACTTAGAGATATGATAATGATTGATTTTAACTGGATGAATTTGTTTATTATAATACCTCGATTATGAATACAACTATTAAATGTAGAGTAAGGGTTGATTGTTTTATTCAGATGACTTTATTTATTTGAATGCTTTGATTAGGGAAGTTAATTGTGAAAATTAGAGTAAATGATTGGGTTGTAAATACTTCAATGTTGAGAAATGAATTTGATGTATTTGATTGAGTAAATGCAAGATTGAAAACTGTGTTTGACTGGGTTTAGGAAACCTTAACATTAGATATTGAGTTGCCTAGAATGCTTTTCTATCATGTTTCTTTCATTCTTCATGTTGGGAAAATGGGGTTAAGGGTCTATGTAAGTCTTCCAGAGAAGTTCTCTAGAGTGGGATGTTTTGTGTAGAGGTTCAATTTGTGTTTCGCCTTTGGAATGGTGTAGAGTTGTACTATGATGTTGTACCCAGTTTCCATGAACGGGGATTTGTGCCTCCTGGGAAATAGGAGTGGGTAATGAGATTTGTACCTCCTTTGGAAAGAGTGTGTTTTCGTATTTGGTTTCCTCCAGTGTTCAGAGTGAGTTTCCTTGTTTTGTTCCTCCTTGGATTGGAGAGGTTATGTTGTCTAGTTACCTTTTGTGGTATTGTTCCTTGTGTGTTGTCGATAGGAGAGTGGCTCTTTGTGGGGGTCCGGCACACAAAGGGGTGCCAGGGTAACTCACCTAGAGTTTAACTAAGTGATAATCTAAAAGAATTAATGGGGATATTTCACACTAATAAAGATAAAGAATGTCTCTCTCGTGAAGCAAGTGAAAGATAAGGCTCGAGATGAGATGGGACGCATAGTTTTGCGTGAGGGTCCGGCGGCCGGTAGAGGCAAGCCAAGGTAACCCAGGATGGGGGTCTGGTAGCCTAGGAAGGTTGAGCCAGGGTAACTCATGGAAATTTATGCATGACACTCTTCCTATGTCAACAGTCAGTCAGTTATTGTGCGATGTACATGATCATTGTTCTCTGGAAGCATTGTAACCTCGTGTTAAGTGATATTGTTTCTGTAGTGGTTAAGTGATTTATTGATTTATCTTTGGTTATTGTTGGAAGTAGTCTTTGATTTTATGTCTTGAGTTTCATTGGTGTTGTGATTGTGACTTGTTATGTTCTGAAGTGGTTTGTTGTTGTTCCTTTTGGATTTGCCTTTGTTTAGTGTTTTTGTGGTCTTTGATGTTAAGTTGTCTGTTTGGAGTTAGTATTGTGTATTGTTAGACGTGCTTGGTCGGGGATCCTTCCTTGTCTACTCCCAGCATGGGGGTGGTTGGGTGGAACGTGCTTCACACCCCATTGGGTTCCCTTTTCTATTGCAGATGTATCTTTATTGCAGGGTTTTAGCGGATGATGTTGATCCAGTGTTCTTATGTACTAGATGTATGTTATACTTCAGATGTAATGTATTCATTGATGTATTGTCTCCCACATGTGTTGGGATGATCTTGTTGTAAATTGTATATGTGGTTGTTGAGATGTATTTTCAATCAATTGTATTTTACTATCATTTGGATGTAATGTATGTTCAGGCCATGTATTTATTCAGGAATGATCATTTGTAATAGTTGTGTTAAGTTGTGTTATATCTGTGGTAATATAAATGCTTCATATCTTTATAATTACATGTATTGTCATATGTGCATAAGGTATTAATATGGTTATTGTTAATGGATATTTTAAATGGTGTTATGTGAATGAATGGATTTATGTAACTATTAATTATGGTTAATCTGTTATCATTGTTATTTGTTAGAATAGTAATGTCACCTCGTGTACCCCAATGGAATTAGTCATGTAACTTAATACATTGTTATGTTAGAATACTTAAATATAATATTATGTTCTTAAAAAAATAAAATAAAAATTATTCCATTGTTATTTGTTCCTTTGGGGTTTGCACGGTGGGGCATTACACATAGGCTTGTTGACATCAATGAAAATACCAACTCAACACCAAATACTTATTCTTGCAACAATATCCCCCTTTGTCATTGATGACAACACATGATGTGAAAAACCACCAATGATCAACAATTGCTCATATCACTAATACACAACTCCATACCAACTCTTTCCTTTCTCACATTATCCTTTCTCTCCCTTTTAACTATCTCTCTTCACCTTATTTTCCCCCCCTTAGTAACTTGTCTTTTTCATGTAACTTTATCTTCCCCTTTAACATCAATGGAAAAGGGAAACATATTTATATCTCTTCCCCATTGATATCAAACATACTTGTACCTACTCACCACTACTCTACAATATCCTTTTCCTTTACTACTTTGCATACTCCCCCTTAGGAGAACACACCAAACTACACCAATCAACAACTACTACACATAACAACAACCTGCAATGCAATACTCACTCCCCCTAACTACAACAACCAATAATGCCACTACCAACTCCCCCTGAGAGGTAGCCATCAACAACAGTCCAAAATAAAGAATGAATCTTGAGATTCACGAGACTGATACATATCCTTATGCATCTAGTTCAAGGAAGGAGGGGAAATGACCACTAACTTATTCTGGAGATACTCAAAAGCATCCTTGGGAAGAGCCTTTGTAAACATGTCAGCGACTTGATCTTTATAGGAACATACTCCATCTTCACCCAATTCTCTACAACTTTTTCTCTCAAAAAGTCATAGTGGATTGAAATATGTTTTTTCCTTGAATGCATTACCAATTTTTTTGAAATACTGATAGCACTTGTATTGTAACATAAGATAGAAATTATTTCAACATATACCACTCTGATATCCTTCAAGGTTTTCCTTATCCACAACACTTGTTTGCAACTAATGTTGAAGTAATGTAATCTACCTTTGTAGTAGATAATGAAACTGAATCCTAATTTTTTCTTAGCCAAGACACCAATCTATTTCAAAGAAAGAATACATTTCCACTTGTACTTTTTCTATAATCCACACAACCTGCCCAATCTACATTTTTAGATGCACTCAGAGAAAAATTAGTATCTATTGGATGCCACAACACATGTTTAGGAGTTCCCTTTAAGTAGATGAATATTCTATTTACTACTGCAACATGTGTCTCTTTAGGATATCCTTGAAATCTAACCATAAGAAAAACTTCATGCATAATATTTTGCTTAGTAGTAGTTAGATATAACGTTCCTCCAATCATTTATCTATACTTGCTTTGATCAGCCTTAGGGGATTCATTATTCTTGCTCAGCTTGCAACCAGTAACCATAGGGGTACATACCGGTTTAGAATCTTCCATTCCAAACTTCTTCAAAATTTCATTGACATACTTTGACTATAAAATGAATATCCCTTTCTTTATCTGATTGATTCGTAGGAAGAGGAATAAATTCATCTCCCCAGACATAGACATCTCAAATTCTTTTTGCATCTCTTCTAAAAATTTCTTGTGCATTGCTTTTTACCTCCAAATATTGTGTCATCAACATACACAACCACAATCAAGATTACTATCTATAGTACCTTTATTGAATCCTTGTTGTAACAAGTACCTATCCAATCTTGCATATCAAGCTCTAGGATCTTTCTTCAATCCATAAAGTGTCTTTTTCAATATACAAACCATATCTAGTTTGTTTGATAACTAAAATCCTTCTGGTTGTTCAATGTAAACTTCTTCTAATTCACCACTCAAGAATGCAAACTTCACATCCATATGATATACTTTGAAATCCTTATGTGCCACAAAAGAAAAAAATATCCTAATAACTCCCATCCTTGCCAATGGAGAAAAAGTTTCCTCAAAGTCTATCCCTTCTACTTATGAGTAGCCTTTACACATAACCCTTTCCTTGTTTCTCACTACTTCTCCATTCTCATTTAGTTTGTTCTATAACACCCACGTAGTTCTAATCACATTTTTGTTTTCTTTTCTTGGGACAAGTTCCCAAGTATGATTATTCTCAATTTGGATCATTTTTTCCTTCATATCCTTGATCCAATATTCACCTTTACATTCCTCAATCACTATTATAGGTTAAAATTTTGAAAGTAAATATAAGTTTACTTGTTCTTCTAGCATAAAAACCTTTCTTTTATTCAATACAACTCTTCTCTTGTCATCAATGATCTGATTTATAGAATGATTCTTCTGCACATACTTAGTGGGTTTAGGGACCTAATTCAGAGCTTCTTCCTCTTCAAACTATACTTCAATTTCTTTACCTTCATCCTTCTTTTCTTCTTTGTAAGAGGGCTCACTAGCTCATTTGACTACAAAATTCGATGAAAATTTATGACGAAAGATGTATAATTTGATGTATTGTCGAGTACTTGTTATATTTGATGTGCAATTTTCTTTATTTATTTAAATTTTATCCCCAATGTTTGTCGAAATTTTGAAAAACCTAGTCGAAAAAACCAGGTTTTGTTGAAATTTTGATGAACATGGAAAATCAGAAAAAAAGAAAATTATGGCCAACATTAATAAAAGTGATTTCACCTATTTATTGCAACAATGTTTTGCTATACTTGTGAATTTTCTCTACTTGCGACGGTTTGTGGAGAATTAAGGATGATTTTCTTGGGAAAAATTAAAAAAAATCAAGAAGATATCCCCAGGTTGAGGGTAGTCATTTTCTTTTTCCAAAATTCATTTATGAAATCAGATTTGTACTTCTAGGTTTGAAAATCATATTTTAAAGCAGCATCTCATTAGATTTCATTTTTAGACTTGTGCATTTTGAGAATTTCATTTCCAGATTTTGTTGTGCAATTTCAATATTCTGATTTTAGGAGTCTAACAGTTGGAAATCATAGTAAAATCAAAATTTAATAAGTTCTGGAATTAGCATTTTAAAGTGTTTTTTGGGTTCATTAACTTCAGACTATCTTCTCTTTTGTAGGGGTGGTTGCATGCCGAATTTTTTTGGTGCAAACTATCAGAATTATTACATTTTGTTACTTATCTATGATTAAAAATTATTAGATTTTGAGTTTGATACTTTTTTAAGATCTAAATATTCAAGCTTGGTAAAGAAACATCATGTTAGATAATATTAGTGCAGAACAAAATGAACAGAAAATTGCTAGAATGTGAGCTAGATTGAAAAGAAAGGGTGATGGGAAATGTTATTGTCCTTGCAATAATTGCAAGGGATTAAAGATGAGAAGACTTTTAATCACAACAGCTGAGAAACATTGTAGGCAGCATGGTCACATTGGAGGGGGGCATGATTATCGTCCATTGGTAAGTTTTTCATTATATGTCTTGATATTGATTGAATTTGTAAATGTTTATATTGTTTAAAAAATTTCTATATATATAAAAAATCACTTGATCATGATCATGGTTTATTTGTGTCAATAATTATTATAAAGGTGGGGCGCCTAGGGCACAAGATATGGATTATCATGCCCTAGAGAATGTGGCTTTGCAAGCAGAGGAGCATGGAGATGTGAATATCGAAGATGAAGTTAATGATCCTATGGAAGAAGATGGTCATGTACTAGAAAACACAATTGGAGATGATGGTACAAATACATTGATCCATGACACATTTAGTGGCTCAACTGATCATGATGATCGAGATGAATTTGATGATCTTCATGATTTATCTATACTTGAGAAGGCACATGAGCCCCGTTATGAAGGCTCGTAAGCAAATCTTCTCTCTATTGTATTTTTTTTGGTGAACTTGAAGGTTATGAATGGTTTATCCAACATAGCAATGTCACGAATGTTAAGGTATGTCATATATATCATATTTTTTCATCTATTTTAATTGATGTTAGTTCATCATTAGTAAATAAAGGATGAAATATGTACCATTAATATTCTTTATTTTAACAAATTATTTTTTGTTGTAGATTGATTGGTGAATTTTTGTTACCACCATCAAATATTTTACCTCGCTCATACCAAGATTTATCTGTCATTATGAAAGATATTGGAATCGAGTATCAAGCAATAGATGCATGTCCCAATGATCATATTATATATCATAAACAACATGAATTTGCAACAGAATGCCCAAAATGTCATATCAGTAGATATCGAACAGATCAACTAACAAAAAAGGAGACTCACAAGGTTCTTTGTTACATTCCCATTATTCCACTTATGCAATGATTGTTTAGGTGTGAAATCTTAGCGCAATTTATGGATTACCATGCACAAAATAGAAGTGGAGATGACATTCTTTGAATGACTATGGATGGTTCTGCATTTGAGGAAATGGAGGAAAAATGGCCACACTTTAAAGAAGAACCTCGTAATCTCAGGCTTTCATTGGCAGTGGATGGTGTTAATCTATTTGGAGAGCTGAGATCTATTTACTCGGTGTGGCCTATTTTTGTTATCAACAATAACCTTCCTCCATGGATGTTAATAAAAAGGGAGCACATAATGTTGGAAATGATTGTTCCAAGTATTTGTTTACATCAATTTTCTTTAACATAGTAGCATCTCATTTGTCTTATTTGTTTCAAAATGAAATATTTTTTTCATTTAATAGTCATGTACATTAATTTATATATATTGTAGTAAAATAGTTATAATAATTATATAATGTTTATGTTCATTCAACTAGGTAAGTAGCAAGTTAAAGATATGAATGTGTATATCAGGGCTCTTATCGATGAGTTACTAAAGTTAAGGAATGGCGTCACTATGTATGACATCTCTAGACCAATAGGACAAAGACAATTTCAATTCCATGTAATGCTTGTATGAACAATTCATGATGCCCCAGGGCTAACACATTTTTGTGGTATGTTATAACATTCAACTGCACTTTAACGATATTTAATTTTATGAAGTAGACATCATGCATTTTTTAAAAATAATCTATTCATTATATATAATTAAAAAAAATGACATATTTAATCCAATTATATATGATCTTGCAGGTCTTCAATCAAAGGAAAATTTGCATGTCCAATTTTTGGTCCAAAGATGAAATCTCGTCGTTCAACAAGTTTAGGAAAGCAGGTGTTTGATGAGTATAGGCATTTCCTCCACATAAATCATAAGTATCAAGCTATTGAAAAACATCTTTTCAATGGGAAAGAAGAGACTACATCAAAACCACGAAGAATGACACCTCGCCTATGGAAGTTGGAATATAATAGAATTAATCATCAGGGTTATACATTGGATCAAATTGTTTATCTATCATATATGATATGTTTGGAATTTATGTTTCTATATTGTGTTTTGTTTGCTCATGCTGTAATTGACAATGATTTTCACTGTTAATTTGTTTAACTTATATGCTTCATGAAGGTCGTCAAGGCAGTAATGGCCAGCTTCCACAAGGAATGAAAAGTTATCCTAGATAATTTAGTAGGTTTCCCTACTATGAGCAACTACAAATTGTGCATTTGTTTGATACAATGCATATCAGAAAGAATATAACAGAAACATTATGGAAAATATTGGATGGAAGGCATGACAAAGAAAAAATTGTCAAAATTTGAAGTGACATTCAGGAAGCCAATCATGCAATGAAAGAAGTCATTCAATTAAATAGCGATGGAGACAAAATTAATATAAGTTCCCTTCCTTGGCTATTAATGGAGTAGCAAAGCAATGCTATTAAATAATTCATATGAAAAATTTGATTTCCCACAGGATTTTCTATGAACATAAACAATATCATAACAAAGAAAGGTGAATTTGGGTCAGGAATGAAAATGAATGATTGGCATACCTTCATTAAGGTAATTATTTTGGTATATTATATATATATATTTGTATACTGCATGTATTTTTTAGTGTATTATGTTTACTACTTTTGGAAAAATAATGAAAAGATCATTTTATAATTGTTGCAGTACGTTCTACCTCTATCTCTCCCAAAAAACTTCAACAACAATGTCAAGCAAGTTATATATGATCTTGGAAAATACATGAGGTAAGTAGTTGATATTTTCTCAATTCGTTGTATAGATCTTATAATTTCCATTTGTTTTACTTGTTATGTAATATATTGTATATTGTTGTTAAATCTCGTTAATATATTTCCGCCTTGGATCACTTCTAGATGGTTGTCATATAAACAAATCCATAAAGAAGATATAAATTATTGGAAGAGAAAAATTTCTCATCTAATGTGTGAAATGCAAAAGTGTTTACCTTCGACATTTTTCAATGCACAAGAACACTACCACATACACCAAGTTGAGGAGATTGAATTGTGTGGACCCGTACACACAAGGTCAATGTGGATGGTTCAAAGGCACTTGAAATTTTTGAAGGCTTTAGTTATAAAAAAAGCACATCTTGATGGTTCTATGGTGGAGGGATATATGGTATACCAGACCATGGTGTACATTACTGAATATCTTCCTAAGTTTGCAACAAAGATCCATGTAGATCGCATTTGGGATCCCAACTCCATTAACAAATTCGAAGGGGAGTACCTGATGGGGAAAGGTAGATTGAGGAAAGTGATAGGTAATTATAATACATTTTACATTTGTTTTTTACATATATTGTACTTATTTAATTATTAATTTTCAATATACATTATTTATAAATTAAGGTTGTATACCGTGGTAATTAAGTAATTGATGTAGAGTTGGGAGGATCAACTCAACCAACCTATCAACCTACCTTTAAGAGGCTTCCAAAAAGTTTAGAATTACTAGTTTAAACAATCCAAACAACTCTCAAAGCCTGACAAACAAGAAAAGTCAAATTTCACACTTTGACTCCTTGAATCCTTGTAGTAGTGTAAACCTAGTTTTTCCCAATAACTCAAACCTTTTCCAAAACACTAGATAAACCCTTGATGGTTTTAGACACCCATTTTTTTTTTATTAAACATAATTCAAGGGAAATTACAAGTCATTTGGAAGAAATCACCAAAATCACCCTTTCTAGGTTGTGCTAATTAGGTTGATTAGGCCTATTTTACAAAGTAACTAGTCTTTAAACTTGTCATATGCCCATGAAATCTTGGGGAAAATATTTTTATGCCTCCAAACATCCAAATCCACAAAAATATTCCACTTGTACAACCAGATTCTTGCCAAACCCAAAAACCCTTGTTTTAGGCCAAAATCATGAGGGTTTATTTAGTCTCATACTTCCACGACCTCCCAAGCCTCAAAAACAACTCATACACAACCCATTAGGTCTGCACATGGGTAAAAATTCATAAAATTATATCTCCCATACATATTTTGTTGAAACGTAGGCTTGAACCTCTCATTTCACATGTTTTTCCTCACAAAACTCTTGAGGACAACAACTATACCTTCTTTATTTCTCATCCTATCAAGGTTTACAATGATCAATATATGCCTTCTAAAGGCCTTTACACCTCAACTACCAGATAACCACCTCTACAATTGAATTGTTAATCTTTTATGATCACATGAAACATAAAACACACTAATTTCAAGGTTATTAACATCACTATTGAAATGTTTTAATTTTTTTAATTTGTTAATGTCGTTTGTGAACTTCAATTATTTTTTATATAGTTGGTCGAGAGTGGGATGCACTACATTTGTACATAGCAAACAATCTTGATTGGATGATGGTATGGATTGAATGGTGTCAACAATCTAGTCGCACATTAACATGGGAAGGTGTGGCTTCATTGGTTAAAGAAGCTCATCGTAATGGAGATTCCAATGTTACACAAATGGAAATTGATTTAGCATATGGTTTAAGAGATAAACAGGTACATATAAATATATTAATCACCCATATTATTTAATTATTTTCAATTATAGTGATGTACATATATGTTGAGCTTTTTTTCTTTGCATACATTCGGCCAAGAATAAATATGTTTATCAACTGACGATATTGCAATAATTTTTTCATGTTTGACATATTCTAGGTGAAACAGAACAAGGCTATGTGGTGCAATGGTTGTAAATTTTGAATCAAAAAGTAGGATGACACGAAGAAAACTTGTGATTCTGGGATAATTGGAGTGTTTCAGGTGACTAATGTTTCATCTAGAAGTGACATACATCCAGAATTCTCAAAAACTTGATACTATGGAATTTTGGATGATATACTTGAGTGTGACTTTAAGTATTTCAAATTATTTCTATTCGTTGTCCTATGGTACAGGCTACGATTGAATGAAAATGATCCCAAGAGAATTGTTATTGAAAATGATAATGGATTTACCATGGTTAATAAAAGGTCAATCAAGCGAGTTGGAAATGAGCCCTATGTTCTTCCAAGCCAACGTGAGCAGGTATTTTACTCAGAGGTTCTAGGTAAACCAGGTTGGTCATTTGTTGTTAGACATGATCCAAGAGAAAGGTCGGTAAAGTATAATGTGGTGGAAGAAGAAGATACCAAAGAATTAGAAGATGATGTTAATGATGATCGGGATCAACAATTCATTGATGATGTTCCTGACGAAGATGTCGAAGAGGAGGAACTAGATCATGATGATGTAGGAGCTAATGTTCATGAAGATGATATATGTGTGGATGATGACATTATCGAAAATGATATCAATGACAATGATGATGATATGACCAATCCTTAAAATGTCGAATCTGGATCGGATGATACGTCAGGCAAAGAGTTTGATGAAGAAGAAGATCAATGACATTGAAATGTATGAGTTATGTGATTCTATTATCTATTTGATATTCATTTCTTGATAGAATTATATTTGACCTATGTGGTTACATAATTAATTCATGATGTACTTTTTAATGTTTAATTTTAATTCATGATGTTACAACTATTGTAGTTCTCCTAGAAATTTCCATATGATCATAATGAATAGTGTTTTGGGAAATTTCATGAAAGATGACACATTGATTGTAGTAGTGAAATAATTGCAAAGTTGTTTATATTTTTTAGACCAATCACCCTTCGTAGTGCCATTTTTAGGATCATCTCCAATTTGATTACTAGGACACATAAGGTTGGATTTGACTAACTTATCTTGGAGGAACATTGTGGCTTTGTGTAATTTGAGAAAATTTTGGATGGGGTACTTGCTATTGCTAAGGTGGATCACTCCATTTTGCAAAGACGATACACTTATGATTGGGTCAAGTGTTCTTTTCTTTAGAAAATTTCTATTGCCTTTCTGATAGGTTATGAAACACTTA
Organism: Sequoia sempervirens; assembly: GCA_007258455.2. Lineage (NCBI taxonomy): Eukaryota > Viridiplantae > Streptophyta > Pinopsida > Cupressales > Cupressaceae > Sequoia > Sequoia sempervirens. The sequence goes on along the minus strand of VDFB02256132.1, from coordinate 174,444,306 downwards.
TTTCAAGTAATTTATGTCTATTTTAATTTGTAATTTATTAAATTCAAACACATCCAAAATTATGTCGCTTTATTTAATTGACTATTACGTTATTGAATTATTAACTCAAATGAGACCTCCAATTTAACTATATATATCTAATTGAATATATCTAAAGTGTTGAAATTTTTTAGATCAAATTTAGTAATTAACTCAAACAACTTTTCCAATTTAACTAACATCTTTTAAGATATTAAACAAATATGATTTATGAAAGAAGTATATTGGCATGAAATTAAATATGATTTGTATTCCAATGTAAAAACTACAAAGAATGGAAACAATTCTTTCAACACATAAACTATTATGTAGTAATCAATTAAAATGAAAAATCTTACTCTATATTAGTTGGGATACACAACTAAGAAAATGATCTAAATAGTCTAATAATTTCAAAAACACAAAAAATATTAGGTAGATAATCAAACATATTTCATTTCTATAGTGACTTATTTATCCTAGAGAAACTAAGTATATAGTATACAAAGAAAACGAACAAACCCACAACTACCCCTATTTTGAAGGAGTTTAGTTTTCTCCCCTTCCCGATCTCCCTAATATTGTCTAATTATTTTAAAGAGACCAATGGGTCATAACACAACTTTATTCAACCCACTAAATATATTGGTTAATGAAACTTGACAAAAGAAACAAAACAATTGCTACATTTGGCATTTCATGTGGAATGAAGAGTTGTGACAATAATCTACTTATAGTTTAATAAAGCACTATTTTTAGAAGGCTTGACATTAGAGAGATAGAGAAGAGAGGAGAAGAGGGAGAGATAGGTTGAAGAGGAGGAGAGAGAAGAGATGAAGATAGATAGGACATAGAAAAGGGAGAGAAAGAAGAGGCGGAGACTAGGGAAAGCGATAGTAGAAAGGGAGAGAGAAGAAGATAGGGGAGAGAGGGAGAGATAGTTTAATATATATAGAGGGAGAGGGAGAGACATAGAAAGGGGGTGATATAGAGAGAGAGAGAGGGGGATGGTGAGAGAGAGAGAGATGGAGATATATGGGAAGAGAAAGAGAGATGGAGATATATGTGAAGAGAAGGGAAGAGAGGTGGAGATAGAGAGTTGATGGATAGGGGGGATGGGGAGGGAGATATGGTGAGAGATAGAGAGGGGGTTGGGAGATAGCTAAGAGGGGGAGGGAGAGAAAAGGACATTGATAGGTAGAGGAGGAGAGAGATAGATAAGAGAGAGAGGAGAGATAGGTTGAAGAGGAAAAGAGAGAAGAGATGGAGATAGATAGGTAGAAAAGGGAGAGAAAGAAGAGGGGAGAGAGGGAGAGTGATATGTAGAGAGGGAGAGAAAGAAGAAGATAGGGGAGAGAGGGAGAGATAGCTCAATATATATAGAGGGAGAGGGAGAGACATAGAAAGGGGGTGATATAAAGAGATAGAGGGGATGGTGAGAGAGAGAGAGATGGAGATATGGGAAGAGAAAAGAGATGGAGATATATGGGAAGAGAAAGGAAGAGAGGTGGAGATAGAGAGTTGATGAATAGGGGGGATAGGGAGGGAGAGATGGTGAGAGATAGAGAGGGGGCTGGAAGGGGGAGGGAGAGAAAGGGATATTGATAGGTAGAGGAAGAGAGATAGAAGAGGGGGAGAGAGGGAGAGATAGGTTGAAGAGGAAGAGAGAGAAGATATGGAGATAGATAGGTAGAAAAGGGAGAGAAAGAAGAGGCGGAGGGGGAGAGGGAGAGCGATATGTAGAAAGGGAGAGAGAGAAGAAGATAGGGGAGAGAGGGAGAGATAGCTCAATATATATAGAGGTTGGAGAGGGAGAGACATGGAAAGGGGGTGATATAGATAGAGTGGGATGGTGAGAGAGAGAGAGATAGAGATATATGGGAAGAGAAAGAGAGATGGAGATATATGGGAAGAGAAAGGAAGAGAGGTGGAGATAGAGAGTCACTAGATAGGGGATAGGGAGGGAGAGATGGTGAGAGATAGGTTGAAGAGGAAGAGAGAGAAAGGGGGGAGAGGGAGAGATAGCTCAATAGATAGAGGGGGGAAGAGGGAGTGACATAGATAGTGGGAGATATAGAGAGATAATTATATTAATTATAATATTATATTGATATTATATATTAGATATATTAATATTATATATTAATATTATATTAATATTATATTATTATATATTATATTAATATATATTATAATAATTATACATGGCCCCACAATTTTCATTTTAATTGAAATAATCTAAAAAACTAGCTTGTCAAATTGGAGAAGTGGCTCGTGTGCTAGTGGAGGAAAGATTGTAGGAAGCCACGAATCGAGCTTGCTTGGCTGCAAAAATTGGATTTTTTGTTATTTTGTTTGCCTTGAAGGCCTCTGCATCTCGTCTGTTGCCAAAATGGTCTGTATATTTCATCTAAAATTTATGAATTAGAGTGCTATAAGGTTTTTTATTTGATTTGGTTTGTGAATATTACTTTTTGTGATTGTATTTTGTATATTTGTCTCCAATGTTGGTGGGACAAACCATAACTCAGTGCTTTCAATCACTTTGCAACTCCATTATTTGTGACTCTATTGTTTGCTTGTGAGAAGCACAAGTTGGAATGCATGTTTGTTGTTTTCAAGTGAGAATCATAGTTCACCACCTTGTCTATGCTATGACATTTGGGCCCCAAACTAGACATCATCCTTTTTCACAACTACACAAGCTACCCTATTGCAAGGAGAACACATAGAATCACTAATAATGGGAGCCCATACTAGCCTAGCTAGAATAGTTGCACCACCTTTCCCCATATATGATTAGTGAAAAAATTTAAACTCTCTCCAAACAAATTTAAGAGTACATTCTAGCTCAAATCTCATAGCTTTAGTTTCTTGAAAAAGAAAGAAATCCATTTTAAGCCTATTATTGTAAGAGGATCTTAAAATGAATTCTTTCTAGAAGATTTCAAACTCTAACATTCCAATTGGTGTATCCTATTTTCATTTATAGTACAACCTATCAAAATATTTTGGTTATTTTTCCTCTCCATTTTTTCCACTCTTGTGATTATTAACACATGAGTCGGTTTTCTTTCTCTTTTTTCATCCATCCACATCAACACTTGGCTTAGGGACAAAATCCCCCTAGATGGTAGCTTCATCTTGGAATAGATAATTAATAAAATTGAATATTTACTCTTAGATTTACTCATGAAAAGTGTATGGGAAATGTCTTTGGAAATCATAGACTCAATGTTTTGTAGAGCTTGGGGAGCAATGGGAGGTGTAGCCAAACTAACAAACAACTTAAACTCTTTCAATATTTCTAAGACAAGCTCTTGGGAATTTTCTTATTACCTAGAATTATCCTTGAAGAAAAACAAGAAGAGCAAGCTCATTGTTGACAAAAGGAATATATTCAAGGATACCAACATATGCCTCACTAGAATGAGAGTCCTCCAATTTGTCAAGAATCTCATCTAAAGTATCAAATTCATTCTCGTAAATTTTTCTATTGTCTGTTTTATTATTTCCTACACAATCAAGGCTGAAATTCTATTAGCTACAAGTCTATTAATATTCTTAAGAACTTTTGGGCCATGCCTTCTTTGATGACCATCCATTTTACATAGAAAACAAGCATTCAAACCTCTCAAAACTTCAATATCATGTTTAGTTTGATTATCACTCAATTGAAAGCAGAAAATATGTAGAATACACTCATTAGATTTGAGAGATATAAAAACTCTAGAATTAAGATGGGGAAGACTAGACCTTGTTTCTTCCACTTGCATCACATTACCCAAAGATTTGAGGACTTGAGGGATAAAAGTTCACATCTAAGTAGAGATATTTTAAAATTCTAACCACCTTAACATATAATTGGCTAAAGTATTACATAGGGTAGAATCAAGGGTTCAAAGATGGACCTAAAAACAAAATTCCCATATTCTAAAACTCTTTCTTTTAAAACTCTTGATTGCATACCATGATTTTTGAAGAAGAATGTGAATAAATATTTATGTATCATTCTATAGAAAGAAACATAGACAAGGCAGTGAGCATCATATTTCCATTTGAACCCTAATGAGGATTTAAACAAATGCTCTAAAATGTTTTTTTTCTCCTTCATCCTATTGTAGAAGACTACTCTTTAATCTTCAGATATGCCACCTAATGCATTTGTCACTATTCTTGCTTTTCAACCTTGGATCTTAAAGGAAATTTGAACCACCTTCATAGCTTCATGTACATGCCTTTTCATTCATAGTCTTCATCCTTGTCAAAACTTCCAAAGTTGTTCATTTATCAAGGTTTACACTTCCAAAGATATGATATAAGGGATGAGGATGGGATCGTGTCTCAAATGATTTTGGTGGAATAGGTACCTCTCAGTCTTTAGCTTTCAATGAAAAAAATATCAACATAGAATCGTGTTCCCATATTCAATAATAAAGCGAGCTTTGGAATGATATAAAATCCTCTATTAAAAAAAGGATGACAATAGCTAATCGATATCAATTTCCAGAGGAATTGGTGAGAAGGGGAAGCTTCTTTAGATGATCAACTAGATGATCAAACCACCGACTTAGCATAACTCTCTCAAATACTCTTTAAGTGGACCTTTCCAATCCACTATTCCTTCAAGGAAAAGACCCCCCCAACTAGGGTTGTTGTATGCAAACAATCAAGAGGGCTTGTATCCACTTGGATCATGTCAAATAAGACTAAACCAAACCATGACACTCAATTTTTCACTTAGGAAACTCCATTTTCTCATCGCTCTAACCACTAGGCCTCTTTACCACCAACTTAGCACAACTCTCTCAAATACTCTTTAAGTGGACCTTTCCAATCTACTATTCCTTCAAGGAAAAGACCCCCACAACTAGGGTTCTTGTACTCAAACAATCAAGAGGGATTGTATCCACTTGGATCATGTCAAATAGGACTAAACCAAACATTGACACTCAAGTTTTCACTTAGGAAACTCCATTTTCTAACCATTAGGCTTCTTTACCACTAAAAGGCTTGTAGCACTGCTCGGTAGGATAGTCAAAATAAAATCCACTCATAAGCTTCTATCAAGCCCAAACCACTAAACTTAGACAAGTAATATATATGCCCCTAAAAATTCTCAAAACCTTCTTTCTTGACAGTGGATAGTAAAAGAGAAATGGACCAAAACAACGCTGCTCCAAGAGGCCTAATTGGCAGGCTACAATAGGACAGTTGACTATCTAGGATCTCCCCTTCACCCCAAAGCCTTTAAATAGGTTCTTATAGGCTAGTTACACAAATTTCTATCACTCCTAGGTTCCTTAAAAGTTAAAATCACCCTAAACAAGAAAAACTCAACTTTTTGTTTCACAATCTAGGCCTGTCACATGAGGATGCCAGGCCTAGAACATTGCAAAAATTCCTTCACACAGCATGCCATTCTCCAGAACCCTAAAAATATGAAAATATACACAATTATCTTCCATCCCACCAAGAATTAGCATTATTACAACATGGAGATGGAAGAAAGAGCCATTCTTCAATCAAAACCCTAGTTTTCAGGGTTTTCAAACCAATTCCTACTAAAATGGTGATATATTCTTTTATACTCAATGAAAACTTATCAAATCACCTAAAAAAGAAAGCTAGGTCTTCCCTCTATCCAACGCTAATAGGAATTTACCTGTATAGTATGTACAAAGGCCATAACACATAGAAGAGCAAGAAATTTACACACAAATTTTCTAGAAAACAACAAGCTTTTGCATTAGAACTTCAAAATGATTCATCAACCCACATGCCTTGACCAAGAGAGGCTTATTTCTATCTTCAACCAACCTTCCTAACATCCCACAACTAAAATTTTAATTGGTTGTACGTTGGGAACTAAAAAACATCATTTAGACACCTAATTGCCTAGTTAAGGCAAGTTAATACAACTTCAACAAGCCTGAATACAAAGAGTCTTCAAGAGGTGCCAAAAGGAATAAAAACCATTTCAAAAAACCAAGGCAACTCCCCTCAAGCACCTGGTTGCATCATGGAATTTTCATTCTTTAATTTTCAAGGTGTACTAAGCTTACAAAGTGAGGATGGAGACCTTGTGATTACATTGAAACTTGTCACCAAAACTCAAAACCTACTACAAGCCTTTAAAGAATCAAAATGTTGTTGTTTCAAATGACTATGAGCACTAAATTTCACTATTTGAAGATGTTGAAACCTTTTAATAGAGAACTATAACGTTGATGCAACCACTCATCATACCTTAAAACATACCAAAAGTCTCCAAGCAATTAGACATAGGAAGATTTAAGATGACTTAAACAATTTTTATTGCCAAAGCATAAACTTATGATGACTTAACCAATCCTAGTACACACTCTCTCCCTATTAACCACTTAGACATATGGAGTTTATCATTGGACAACTGAACCACCTCACACGTGCACCTGAATTATGTCTATTAGTGTTCTAATTCATCTTTTTCAAGACAACTTAAACCAAAATATTATGTATGGTGAAACCATTCTTCTGTACAATACATTTGAGGCCTTGGTTGTGTAACTGGTGAACCATATTCACATTTAACACTTGTTACAAAGTTTAAAGTCATTAATTGCAAGGGAGAGTCTCATTCATACATTGATTTGATTTTTGATGGTCACATTTGGACGGTAGTAACAATAACTTGCAATCTATCAAGACTTGATTACCTTATAACCAGTCAAACTCTAGTGATGAAATGATAGATTAATCATAATGTCACATTGGGGTCACATCACCATGAAAGAACTTCATCCAACATCCTTATGAGTACAGGTACCACCAAATAGGTATTTGTTAGATTTTTCTTCCTCGAGTGAGGGAAATTCAGGAAGAGAAGAGGAAAGGGAGACATGTAGTAGGTCTAAAAGAGGGAGATCAACTAGAGGTCAAAAGATTAGAAGAAAATTTTGTAAACACATAGAATTTTCTCTTGATGAAGGGGGGTCATGTTCTTATTATGATGAGAGCATAGGCGACATTGAGGTGCCCTTGAGGTACAAACATCTACGGAAACAATGGGTACCCAGGGAACTTCCTCTAATAAACACTAATTTTTGTGTCAATGAGAGGATATATTGCATAGCACCATCATCATTACATGGTTTGGGCCTATTTTCCATGGATGGCATAAAGGTCTATTATGAAAAATTTACTGAATTGATGGAGTATGTCGAACCCTGTTACAATTACAAAGATTGGATGCAGATGGTTCGATATACACGAAGTATGCATAGGTATGCACTGTCAGCAAATTATATACAACTAAAAGATAAGTATCAAAATAAAGGAGTGGCTATGTACATTGACGAAAGGCCAAAAGAATCAAGGAATACTATAGGGTTTATAAATAGTACATGACCTAGGTCAACAAATAAGCAACCCAGTTGCATATTCGAGGCACACGAGGGAAACCATGTATTTATATGCCCGATAAAATCAATAACTGTAGGGGAAGAGTTGCTAGTTGATTACAATTTGAATTGATTAGATACAAGCACAGTTACTATAGGGGTGGTACTTACTATATACCATTTTACCCAACCTCCAATTAATGACTCTAATATACCATTTTATTATTATGTTTTTTTTCGTAAGTCTATTGGTTTCATTTTAGTAATGTTTTTTTATGTTTAATTTTTGTCACAACAGGACATTGATCATACAGGGAAGGGTTTGACCTAGACCACAAATCGTGATGCATCTTCAAGAAATTCTACCTGACAGGTTTACCTCATTGTAATTGTACAAATTAGATACGAGTGGAATTTTTTGTTATTATTTTTTTTTCATAAGTTTATTGGGTTAATTTTGATAATATTTTAAATATTCTTGTTGTAGACAGTTGATCGAGGAAAGGCACCAGCAATAGAGGAGAGCATCCATAGCGTCGAGGTGCAGTCACTATTATTGGATGATGACATTGCATATTCAACAAACCCTATTGATATGATAAGGAAGAAAAAAAAATGCAATGAAGAAATCCTTCAATTGTTATTCATAGTGCCTCAAACAAATGAGATAAGAGAGAGGGTTAAACTATTGACTGAGAGAGTACAAAACTTGCAAGTTGGCATGATGTTTTTAATTATAACATAAGTTCATTCATGGTTTAAAAATTTGTAATCTTTTATGTCATGAACTAAATATGTGTTGTTTTTAAAGGATTTTTTGTGTCCTCATGATGTTACTTCCCATGATCAGGGTACTGCAAGTGCTGCCCGTGGAGTAGGGGTTGGTACAAGTGTCCATCCTAATCTTCCTACACATACATCACATGATCATCAGACCCCGTCATCCATGCCTATATAGTTGACTAAAATGTCGGCAACACATAGCATGCACGCATTGAGTAGTACTAGTGATGCAGAGGCCACTAGTGTTGGTGATGTTTTAGCAGCATTTCCTGAATCTTCCCGCATTACTAGTATGGGAACATTTCCAGTCACATTTGTGGTGACCGAGGATTTTGTTCCCATAAAGATAGAGAAGGTCCTAGATAATTTAAAATGTTTTAATTATTATTATATATAATCCTCTTTAAATTTACTTATTGATCACTCTTTTTAGACTAATGATCCCATGATCATTTTGCAGAAAATGATTTTTTTATAAGCATCTAGGTGATATAACATTGGAGCTCTTCTGGCCCACCATACATACTTGGTGGAATGTCCAAAATCAAGATTTAAAGGATGAGCTCATTAACCATTCAATTGTGTTGTTCGGTGATAAAACATTCAGCTAAACGAAGGTCCTTAGAAAGTTGGTAGATATCTAAAGTATGTGAGGGACCAATATAGGTCACATTTATAGAAGAACAAAAATTATGAGCGTCCCCCCATGATTCCAGAGAGGGAGTGGAAGGACCTGGTGTAAGATGGAAAGGAGAAGGCTGAAAAGAGAAAAGGAAAGACACCACCAGGCCAAGGAAGGTATGTGATACTATCAACAATGTAATTATATACTGATTACTCTTTCTTTTTACATAATCTAATGTATTTCAAAATTTTCATAGGCTGCCTGACACATCAAAGGAAACAAAGACAAGACTAGAAAAACATGGTCAACACAAACTTGGCTCTGGTGGTTATATGAAATTAGCTGCAAGAATTGTAAGTATCAATAAATGAAATATTGCATCCAAATAATAAATTGCAAACAATTTTGATTTTATCACACCATAGAAGCAAAATTCATGATCTTATGCAAAAATATAGGGCTCTGAATTCAACAGAGCACCCACAAAAGAGGAAACAAAGATTGCCTTCTAGCATGGCTATGAAGTCGTGGTTGAATGCCTAAGAGTCTTGACTGGGAAAACACAATCTTCCACTACATCAGACACGCAGGTAAATAAACTCAATAAATTTTATTTAAAATTGAATACTTGTGCAATCTATTCAATATTAATTTCCACCATAAATTAATTATGTGCCTATTTTTTTTAAATAGACAGACAATGATAATACTGCACCTAACATTGGAATACAGCCTAGTGAGAGTGGAGCACAACCTGCAGATGAAGGTCATGGTGTGCATCCTAGTACTAGATGTACTCATGTGCTATACAAAATGCAATATGGATTAATACAATTAAACATCTTTAATTGCAATTGGTGTATTAATTAATGTAACCTTTTGTGTTTCAACTTTAGAGCATGTAGAGAGTGATCAACATGTTAAGCATGATTAGGCTAAAGAAGATCATGAACATGATGTGGCCCCATCAAGTAAAGAGGACCACTCTAATGTTCTTTTAAACATATTTAATTGCAATTGGTGTATTCATTAATGTAACCTTTCGTGTTTCAACTCTAGATCAGGATTTAGAGGGTGTTCAACATGTTGAGCATGAGGCTATATGACAAGATCAAGAACATGATGTGGCCCCATCAGGTAAAGAGCACCACTCTAATGTTCTTTTAATTAATAAAATACTTGTAACAATAATAACAAAACATATCAATTTAACATTTCTTTTTTATTGTTGTAGACCCCCCCTTGAAGCAGCATCCATGTCGTGATCAGTACACAACTAGGCGCAAATTAAGATCATGAGCAAAGGGTAGAAAAAATGAAGGGGGAAAAGATGATTTAGAAAATGATACTCCACTTCATATTTTTTTAGCTTCAAACTTAAAGAAACAAATAAAAAGTGATTGTAATCATATTATGACAACCATATTTTTGATAATATGTAACAACTGAATGAATGAATGTTATATGTTATTAATGGATGAATGAATGATTAATGTTATATGATCGAGTATGCGGAATTGAGAGTGATGTGAGGGGGGGGAGGGGCCAAATGAGCTTCCACCATCATGTGGTTGGCCCTATTAAGTAGATAATATTAAACTATTATCGAAACAAAGAGAAGCTCAATCTAACTACATGCAAGTATCTTTTTAATTCCTCTATCTTTCATCAATCTCTTTACTATTTGAACCTTGTACAGATGTTTTACATGAAGAACCCATTACTGTGAAATGTGCCTCCAGTTGAGTAAACTGAATCCATGCTCTACATCATAATTTCAAGTTGTCTCCATTCCAATGTTCTAATTTTAGTTTCTTTGTATGGCTTTGTATGAATACCACATTGTGTTGTGTGTGGATTTGGTTTCGGAGCTCTGTTTCTTTTGTTTATAGTGGTGACATAACTCTAAAATTTGACTTTTTGTGCATAACAGGTTAGTGGAAAATTTGATAGCTCTAAAGGGTTTAGAGGCTCGATTGAGATAGATACACCGATATTTGGATCTTTTTGTTGATGGGAGGCTTCCACTTCACCATAAAATTTTGTACCATTTGTAGGTATGCAAAAAATTCTCTACTTACATTCATTCAACTTATTGTCTTCCTCTCAAATTTATGCATTCATGTGTCATTTGAGAGGGTAACTCCATAAAGTTTTTGTCACAATTGAAGAATAATGCATTAGCTTATGTCCATCATGAAAATAACAAGGTTTATTATGGGGAAATTTGATAGGAAATGAGTAGATCCTAGAGTATGCTACATGCCTTCATACTACAACCTTGTTCATGATAGAAGATTTTTGTTTTGTGACATAGAAAGAATACATTAAGTGATTGATAGACCAAGGATAGTGAACTATGTAGGAATAAGTGATTGAGAGTGAGCAGGGGAAGCTTCTTTAGATGATCAACTAGATGATCAAACCACCAACTTAGCACAAATCTCTCAAATACTCTTTAAGTGGACCTTTCCAATCTACTATTCCTTCAAGGAAAAGACCCAACTCACCTAGGGTTCTTGTACTCTCACAACCAAGAGGGTTTGTAACCACTTAGATCATGTCAAATAGGACCAAACCAAAACTTAACACCCTAATTTGCACTTAGGAAACTCCATTTTGTCATCACTCTAACCTTTAGGCCTATTTACCCTTTTAACCCTTATAGCCTTGCCCAGTAGGATAGTCAGAATAAAATCCACATACAAGCATGTACCAGGCCCAAACCACTGAACTTTGATAGGTATTATATGCCCCTACAAGGCCTTAAAACCTTCCTTCATGAAAGTGAATAGAATAAGAGAAATGGACCAAAACAACGCTACTCCAAGAGGCCTAATTGGTTGGCTACAATAGGACAGTTGACTATCTTGTGGTTTTCCTTGTGTTGTATGTACTTCTTCCTCCTATCTTTTCTTTTTTGCACTGCTAAATTCATTGCAACAATCAACAAGCATGGATTCAAATGTTCTAGTTCCTCTTCTAATTACATTTAACTGCCATCAATGGAAAACTAAGGTTCAACTAATACTAAAGAACAAGAGGTTATATATAGTTACAATGGGGGTAGAAAAAAAGGATACAAATGAAAGTTCTAAAGTTAAGTGGTTCAACAAGGGTAATCAAGCTTTTGGATTCTTATTTTATATTGAAGCAACACAGACCACCTTCTGACTTGAGTTCATAAATCATATTAATGAGATATTGTCTTCCAATCTTTGGACTATGAACAAATAAGTAGCATTGTGAGATTACACGTATGTAGATCATTTATTTTTTTGAAAAAATTATCATTTATAAAGTACAAAGGTAGAAAATTTATTTGATTAGTTAATAAATTGGTAGATGTTGTCTTTTTCTTCCTCCATTTGTTGATGAGATGAGCCTATGGGAAGACATACTAAAATGTCATAGGACAGAAGATGTTCATACCCATGGCAGACCTCAACTAGATAATGTGTCTTATCTTTTTCCATTTATTCATGAGATAAACCTATGAGAAGAGCTACTAGAATCTCATAGGGAGTAAGGTGTTCATACCCATAGCAGACCTCAAATGGAAAAATATTTTTATCTTGGTCCATTTGTTCATGAGATGAACCCTACTAGAATCTCATAGAGAGCAAGGTGTTCATACACATAGCATACCTCAAATGGAGAATGTCCTATAGATACATGGATAGCTCTAATCTAGGTAGTTTGAATGTATGGAGATATGTGTCCCAATGCTTATTTAAATGATGAAATATGAGAAGAGGATGAAACAGGAAGAGATTAACTAATTTAGTTTGACCATTAGTTTTCCAACGAAAGGATATAAAAAATCTCAGCTGACAGCCTAAAGGCTTCTACAAAGTTTTCCAAAATTGAAAGAAATTAGGAGACACAATTAGAAAAAATTGTGATTTTTAAGCAAAAGTAACATAATATATGTTGGAAAAAAAACATAGTTTTAGACTCATCTGTAGTTTTGTTTCATAGAATAAAATCGACATCTTAGAAAGATGACATACAACAACAAAAATAAATCATTCTTAAAGAAGTAATTATGGGTAGTGTTGGAACTTCAATTTTTTTGCTCTGTGTGTTCCATTTCTGCCCTACCTAGTGTCAATTGATCTTCCTTGGTGTTTGGAAAATCCTAGGGTTGGGGTTTTAACTTTCTTTTCATGTAAAACCCTAGTGTTTTTTTTCTGTCATGGTTGAGGTTCTATTTGGACATTACCTTTTTAAAGGGTTTTAAAACATCTTATGCCCCGTTGGTTCATCTAAGCTTTGTCCCCTTTGATTTTAATTTTTGATTCCCCCTCGGGTTTTATTTTTCCTAAGTCTAGGTTGACCCCGCGCTTCATTGTTTAAAAAAAACTTATGTCATTGTTGTCCCGTCGGCCTAGTAATGCCCCATTGTCCTATTAATAAAGGTTATATTTTGCAGAAGTATGGTGTTCGCGATGCCGTCGATCATTTTCCTTTGGATATCAACAGTTCTTCACCATCCCGTGATCAGAAATTGAAGAATCGGGGTATCGTGGGTAGGCGTCGCATGTCCTATCTGGGTGATCAAACTTGTGCCACCATTGATCAACTGTCATTTGATCTTAGCCCTTGCCCGCTATTTCGTAATCAGAAGGTGCTCACTTTTTATCTATCGTGAAGCAGTGAGATTTTTCCACATGTACAAGGTGGAACTCGAGGAAAATTTTGAGCGATGTATTTTAAATGTTTCATTGCTTTATGCAAAACATTTAAAATGAAATATTTGACAAGGCTAGGGAAATTCATTAAAAATGAGCAAAAGTGGAGAAATTAGGGCAACTCGTCAAGTCAAAGATGATCTACGGTGGTGATTAAAAGCTAAGTCCAGCCACATCCTAGCCGTTCCCTGCCATCCTGTGATCAAAGGTTGTAGGATGGCGATATCGCAGGTGATTGCCACCTATCTCAACTGATGAAGCCGAAGGAGTACACTACTAAATTTGACACCATTTTCTGACAGACGTTCATTTGTTGTTCGACAAATCTTTGTCGGACAAGCGATGAAATGACGAAAATATTTCCATCACTATTTTTTTGTCGAAAGGCTGATGACGAATTAAACGTTGAAATAATGGCATAGATTCGTCAGTCATCGGCATCATAAAATGACTCAGACTTTCGTTAGAATATCGATAAAAAATTTGTGTATCCACCAACAAATTACACCAGAAGTTCCTTCCCATTTCAATGAAATGGGCAAGGAGTAGCATCAAAACAACACCAGACATTCGTCACCATTTCGACAAAATGGGCAAGGAGTAGCATCGTAACAACACCAAAATTTTGTCGAAAGTGCAACAAAATGGGAAAGTAGTAGCATCTAAATTGCAATGAAATGGGCAAGGAGTAGCATCGGAAGAACACCATAAGTTCATCAAAAAATGCGACGAAATGGGGAAGTAGTAACACTGAAACAACACCAAAAGTTCATCGAAATTATTACGAAATGGGCAAGGATTTACGATCAAACCTCCATCACAGTTATAGCAACTTTGTCAAACCTTTTCGGCAATTTTTCAATGGGTTTCATCAAAATTGCGATGAAGCAATGCAATTTTTTTAAAAAAATATATTCGTGGAAATGTACCATCATGGAGACTAACGACTGATCATACATACAGACTGCATATTGGTTTGATGCTTCAAATGATGTATTTTTTATATTGAAAAATGCATTACCTTATTGAGCTTCTCTTTGTTTCGAGAATAGTTTAATATTCTCTACTTAACAGGGCCAACCACGTGATGGTGGAAGCTCATTTGGCCCCTCCCGCCTCACATCCTCTCAATTCCCCATACCCAATCATATAACATTAATCATTCATTCATCCATTAATAACATATAACATTCATTCATCCATTAATAACATATAACATTCATTCATTGACATATAACATTCATTAATTAACATATTCACATTCATTCATTAACATATAATATTCATTCTTTCAGTTTTTACATATTATCAAAAATATGGTTGTCATGATATGATTACAATCACTTTTTTTTTTGTTTCTTTTTTAAAGCTACATAAAGCTGAATTGGAGTATCATTTTCTAAATCAATATATGTCCCCCTTTTATTTGTTCTACCCTTTGCTCATGATCTTAATGTACGCCTAGTCATCTGCTCATGATGTGGACGTCGCTACAAGGGGGATATATTGCAATAAGAAAGAGATATTAAACTAATATGTTTTATTATTATTGTTACAAGTATTTCATTAATTAAAAGAACATTAGAGTGGTTCTCTTTACCTGATAGGTCCACATCATGTTCCTAAACTTTTGTTATAGACTCATGCTCAACATGTTGAACACCCTCTAAATCTTGATCTATAGTTGAAACACGAAAGGTTACATTAATTAATAAACCAATTGAAATTAAATATGTTTAAGAGAACATGAGGGTGGTCCTTTTTATCTGATGGGGCCACATCATGTTCCTGATCATCTCTAGCCTGATCATGCTCAACACATTGATCACGCTCTACACGCTCTCAAGTTGAAACATGAAAGGTTACATTAACTAATACACCAATTGCAATTAAATATGTTTAAAATAACTTGAGAGTGGTCCTCTTTACCTGATGGGGCCACATCATATTCCTGATCTTCTCTAGCATGATCATGCTCAACATGTTGATCACACTCTACATGCTCTAAAGTACCAGGATTCCCACCATGACCTTCATTCACACGTTGTGCTCCACCCTCACCAGGCTGTATTCCAATGTCATGTGCAGTATTATCATTGCTTGAATGTTTAAAACAAATAGGCACATAATTACTTTATGGTGGAAATTAATATTGAATAGATTGCACAAGTATTCAATTTTAAATAAAGTTTATTGAGTTTATTTATCTGCATGTCAGATGCAATGGAAGGTTGTGTTTTCCTAGTCAAGACTCTTAGGCGTTTAGCCACAGCTCCATAGCCTTGCTAGAAGGCAATCTTCAGGTCCTCTTCTATGGGAACTCTATTGAATTTAGAGCCCTACATTTTTGCGTAAGATAATGAATTTTGCTTCTATGGTGTGATAAAACCAAAATTGTTTTCAATTTATTATAATTTGGATGCAATATTTCATTTATTGATACTTACAATTCATGTGGCTAATTTCATATAACCACCAGAGCCAAGTGTGTGTTACCCATGCTTTTCTAGTCTTGCCTTTGTTGCCTTCGATGTGTTGGGCAGCCTATGAAAAGTTTGAAATACGTTAGATTATGTAAAAAGAAAGAGTAATCAGTATATAATTACAATGTTGATAGTATCACACATAGCAGCATTAATTGTCTAGGGAAAAAATCGGCAAACCAAAAGTTTAGAATTTTTAGAAAAAATCAGGAAAAAATTGGATTTACAAAAAAACACAAAAATTTAAAGAAAAATAGTCATAAACTACATTTTTTTTTAAATTAATGGCATTTCCATAGCATACAGACATTGAGAGAAAATAAAATACAGAGTTCAATCCATGAATTATAGAAAATAGATTTTTGTTGGTTATATTCATATCGTTGATTACATTGCACAAAACATACTACAACTGCATAAATATAGATGGTGATAGTTGTCTATGCTACCACATTTTCATATGTCTGGCTAAAAGGAATAGGTGCTTTTGAACAAATTATGGATACTTTGATAGCATTCGTTATGGCATTCCATCACCATGAGACCACATTTTCTTGAAGCATTTTTTCAAATAGTTCACTACCTTTTCTATGCTACCACATTTTTCATACATGTCTACAAAGCATTTTATCAAACAGTTCAATGCCTTCATGCTATGGCTAAAAAGTAAAAACCTAAAATAGGTGCTTTCGAACAAGCTATGGATGCTTGGAAAAAATCTACCAAAGCATAATAGTAAGCAATAACATAGACAAGGCAGTGAATTGTTTGAAAAAATGCCTAAAAGAAATGCAGTCTCACGGTGATGGAATGCCATGACAATCCATAGCAATTTTCTTGTCATGGCATTCATCATGGCATTCCATCACCATGAACTACATTTCTTTGAGACATTTTTTTCAAGCAGTTCAACGCCTTGTCTATGCTATTACATTTTTCATACATGTCTACTAAAGAATTTTATCAAACAATTCATTGCCTTGCTGCTATGGCTAAAAGCCTAAAACAGGTGCTTTCAAACAAGCTATGGATGCTTGGAAAAAATCTATCAAAGCATAATAGTAAGCAACAAGCCATGGTCTCATGGTTTTTTCTGCACAAAAATCAGCTCAATTTTATTCACGTTTTTTTGCAGATTTTAAACATGTTTTTTTGGTGATTTTGCAGTTTGAAATGGAAAAAAATCATTGACCAAAAAGTCAACAATTTTTTCAAAAAATTGGGGAAAAAATATCCAACCTGTAGATTTTTTAAAAATCGCGATTAATCGAGATTTTTTGCAGATTTATGCTTCTATATCACATACCTTCCTTGGCCCGGTGGTTCCTTTCCTTTTATCTTTTCAGCCTTCTCCTTTCCATCAGACATCAGGTCCTTCAACTCCCTCTCCAGAATCATGGGGGCATGCTCATACTTTTTGTTCTTCTCTAAATGTGACCTATATTGGTCCCTCGCATACTTTAGATAGGTACCAGCTTTCTTAATGAACTTGGTTCAGTTGAATGTTTTATCACCAAATAGCACAACTAAATGGTTAATGAGCTCATCTTTTGAATCTTGATTTTGGGCATTCCACCATGTACGTATGGTGGGCACGGAGAGCTCCAATGTAATATCACTTAGATGTTTATAAAAAACATCATTTCCTACAAAATGATCATGGGATCAATAGTCTAAAAAGAGTGATCAATAAGTAAATTTCAATTGGATTATTTAGAATAATAATTAAAATATTTTAAAGTACCTAGGACCTTCTCTATCTTTATGGGAATGAAATCCTCAGTCACCACAAGTGTGACTGGCAATGTTCCCGTACTAGTGATACGGGAAGATCCAGGAAATGTTGTTAAAACATCACCAATACTAGTGGCCTTTACATCCCCAGGTAGATGTCCTGATGCATGTTCTGGTATGTGTTCATTGCCAGAGGGTGCATTAATGGATGCCTGCATGGTATGTGTTGCCGACATTTTAGACGACAATATAGGCATGGATGATGGGGTTAGATGATGTGATGTATGCGTAGGAAGATCAATATGGACACTTGTACCAACCCTTACTCCTTGGGTAGCACTTGCAGTACCCTGATCATGGCTAGGAGCATCATGAGGAGGAAAATAACCCTATAAAAACAACACCTATTTTAGTTCATGACATAAAAGAGTACAAAATATAAAACTATGAATGAACTTATGTTATAATTAAAGACCTCATGACAACTTACTTGCAAGTTTTGTAATCTCTTAGTCAATACTTTAACCCTCTCTCTTATCTCATCTATTTGAGGCACTATGAACATCAACTTAGCCATTTCTTCATTGCATTTTTTTTGGAGCTTCTTTATCATATCGAGAGGGTTTGTTGAATAAGTGATGTCATCATCACAAAATATTGACTGCACCTCACTATGGATTCTCTCCTCTACTGTTGATTCCTTTCCCCAATCAATCAACTACAACAAGAATATTAAAAACATTATCGAAATTAACCAGAAAAACTTATGAAAAAAACATAATAATAAAACTTTTTCTTGTATCTAATTTGTACAATTACAATGAAGTAAACTTGTTGGGTAGAAGTGCCTGAAGATACATCGCGCTATGTGCTCTTGGCTAGATCCTTCTCCATATGATCAATGTCCCCCTGTGACAAAAATTAAATATAAAAAAACATTACCGAAATGAAACCAATAGACTTATGAAAAAAAACATACGAATAAAATGGTATATTGGAGTCATTAATTGGAGGTTGGGTAAAATGGTACATAGTACGTACCACCCCCATAACATTAATCCATCTCAGAAACCAACTACCATGTCAACGGGTCCTATGCACTTTGCAAACTAAACGATTGGAGCTACGCATCACAATCTCGTTGACTTTGTGGCTTTTAACCAGCCTTCATCTTCCTCCTGTAAGCTAGTAGGGAACAACAGAGATTTAAATTAGCTTTTAATCTTGGTTGTCAATCTAAAACCATGGGTTATGAGCTTAATAGTGGAGATTGGGCCCCAAATTCCATAGGGAAACACATCTGCCTTTTGCTAACCTCGCGCCAAATAACAGGGCGACACCTTAGGTCTGCGAGTTGGTGGGGTACGATCAAGATCTTTTCCCATATCTTTGAATCTGAAAAACCTACACATTTCATAGTTAGTATTTAATGAAAGGATTTGGCTAAGACTTTAGCGGCATGACCACTGGGGTTAATGGCTTACGCTTACGGCACCAAATTAAAATTAAAACCCAACTTTGATTTTAATACTTTATTTCCTCTGTAGGATTTTATTTCCTAAGTCTCGGTTGGCCCCGTGTTTCATCTTATAAAAAATAACTTATGTTGTTGTTTGTTGTCTACCTAGTAATTCCCACTTCTACTTTTAATGAATTTTTTATTTTGCAAGGGCTGGTTTAGTGTTGCCGTTGATCTATTTCCTACAAATATCAACGGTGCCCACCATCCCGTGATCGGGAATTGAAGGATCATGAAATCATGGGCGGGTGCCATGTGTCCTATCTGGGGGATCAAATTTGCGCTATCGTTGACCAACTACCATTTGATCTGAGTCATTCCCCACCATCCCGCAATGGTGCTTGGGTTGATTTCAAAATCATGGATGGGTGCCATCTGTCTCATCCGATGAAGCCTAAAGAGTAAAGGAAACACTAGTCAACTTTAAATGTATTAAGGGGCGGATTACTAAAGTGTTCTCAAGATGCACATGTTCTAAATCAATAGATATGTTATAATATCGCTAGAAAGGCTGCTCGAAGGTTAACGACATGGCTGGCGTGTGTTAAAGGAATGAGATCATTGATGCTCAGGATCAACAGTTGCTCACCATTGCGTGATTAGAAGTTTCACGATTGTGATATCACAGGCAACCGCCATGTGGACTTCCTTCATAGTGTATCATAAGGTGGGCCCCTTATTATCATGTTGGCAATTGTGCCAGCTTTTTTTGAAGGTGGTCGTTGATGATTTGATCAAGCTGAAGAATCAATAGTTTGAATTTAAATCTGCATCAAATATGGTTGGAGTCATTTGTGCAACACGAAATTGAGCTTTAATGGCGAATGAGACACTTGCTGGCATAATTTGATTGACAATAAAATCAATTTTTCTTCTTGGTCTATATCACAAAGCATTCAACTATTTCACGGAGCAGTTTTAGAGCTGAAGGTAGAATTGCAAGTTTCGGCAGCCAAAATTTGGGAGTTCTACGAACAAAGCCATGAGTTTATTTTTTGTGCCTCCTAGTCATTTTGCATTTGAATTTGGTAAAGGATTAGCTAGTTGTGTTGTGACCTTGTTGATGAATGTGTTAGGGCTATAGTTTAATTATAGTTGTGAGAGATTGTAGTGTTTTGTCCTATAATTTTCTATCTCTGGTTAGTCCTAGCTATCTGGATTATAACGTTATAAAGAATCCCTAGTTTGTCTGAGATGACACCACCCAAGCAACATTCTAGTCAGACTAAATATTTGAAATGAAACATGTATGATGATTTCCTGGGTCAATTGCCCTTGTCAATGAATGATAGGAGGAAGGGATTGGTCCTAATGCGTGAGAAAATCTTGGGGGAAGGGTTAGTTTATAATTGCTCCAACATTTTCGATACTAGGTTTCCCCTTACTAGCTTGGAATTGTTCAGATTGTGGTATGGATAGAGGAATTTTCCTCACCCTTTTTGAAATGGATGGATGTATGATATGGGGAAGCTGGTGGTACCAAATGTATTCCCTGATGTAGACCTGGTTAGGATAGTTGCTGCAAGATATGACCCTCTTACATGGATAATCAGGGACAATGATGGAAACGTTCTATTGAGCATTAATAGAGAATAGGTCCAACATTATTTTGACTTGAGTGAACCGAGCGAAGACTTGGTTCCTATTAACCTTGACAAAATGAAGTAGGAGTATGCAAAGTTGAAATCTCTTTTTAGAGCAAAGTTGCTTCCACCTCATCCGGCTAGGACAGGAGGTTCAAAATTTCATATCAGTCCCAGTGACCAGGAACCTTTCAAATTAAATTGTTTTGCAAACCATTTCCTGGCCACTTTCTATTCTTTATGTCAGATTTTGGGTTTTAGTCTTGGTACGGTAATGCCCATTGCTTATATGTTCATGGGGGTGCAAATACAACACCCTAACTTCTCTGTGACCTACAACTTTGCTTCTTTCTTGGCTAAGAGGATGCATGAAGGGTTGTCAAAGCTTCAAAACAATGATACCAACACTCAATTATTTTGGTATTCTATGCTAATGCATATGTTTTTTTTAAGAATGCTGACTTTTTCTTTGAGAGGATGAAATTAAGGAAATCACTTGATGGAGAAAGATTGGCAGTATAGATATGGGTTGCAAATTTATCTTGTAATAAGGAAAACACTAGATATGTGCAATTTGATAATTGTTTTACTTGTAGATTAAGGGATAGATTAATGGTGAATATACCTATGATCCCTAAGGAATTACATGATTTCCTCAGGCCAAAGGAGAGGAAGCCAGAATTGAAGGTTTACCATAACTGGGGTGACATTATCCCATAGCTAGCCAGCACTATCTTGAAAGTATATGGTTTTCAAGGAGCCCCTCATATACTACCATACAATGTGCAACCAAGAGTGGGATTTGCAGAAGTTATGTGGTAGATAGGTTGTATTCATGAGGACAACCTCACTGGAAGGGTTAAGGGAACATTTTTCCCAGATTATACAGTGGTGTCTGATTTTGTTTTTTCAAAGGGAGGCTGATGCATTTTGATAATTTCTTTAATGATTACCATTTGAGGTGCGGTCCAAAGCAGCAACATGATCTTGAGAGTTTCTTTGCTCTTTTTAGACAAAGAATAAAAGCTGAATTTTTTTTGCATGAGTTCAATTTCCCTAAAGACTTGATTAGAAATAAATTTTATTTTAATAGATAGGAGTTGAACAAGGAGAAATGGATAACTTATGGTAAGCTACTATATTTTGTGCACAAAATGGATCCGAAATATGATCCACTGTTGGAGTTCAGTCCCCACCATAAGAAAATTGATTTTCTAATGGGAAACTTCAAGGAAATTATGGGCACATATTGAGGACAAAAAGGATAAATTTAGAATTGAGTGTGGGTGTACAAGAGCAAGGTGCCATACCAATTGAAACAAGGCCAACATACCAGCCTACAAAAAGGTGGCCCATTTACAGGAGGAAAAATGATAGTAGCAATGATCAAGAAGAAGTGGACAGAAAGGGAAATAGATTATGAAAGTGCCTCCACAACCAAGTCCAAAATTCAAAGTGCCTAGAGCAATCAAAATTATTGATTTAGAATCATCACCGGAAGACAATCCCTCATCACCACCATCTGATCCAAGCCCTAAGTGGCAAAGAATTGGTCAACCACAGGAGGATCTGATGGATGAGATTATTGTTACTAATCAAGACATGGAAGTTGGTATGCCTTCCCCTCCTAGGCCAGCTGAATTAGTTTTATCTGATTTAGATATATGAAAGGTAAAAGTGTACAAGATGCAAGAATGGAGGCATGCAAGGAGTTTCTAGATGACAATACATTTGTAAAAATTCATGTATTCTTGCAATTGGTATGGAGGATGAAGTTTGAAGAGTATCAAGATAAATGTAGGTAGAGAAGAGAACTAAGGCCTGACAGGTTAGACCAAGAGAATGATGAGGAGGTCAAAGTTGAATTAATGGAAGAATTCAAGAACATCAGTCCTAAAGAAGGAAGAAAACTGGTGAGTCAAGCTGGTGTATTAATTCTGCCTGAATGGGACATTACAGATGCAATAGCCTTTAATGCTATTATGAAGTCTAAGAATCTCTTTCAAGACTCTAAAGAAGAGGTCAAGGCAGCATTGCAAAACTCTACTTTCAGTGACGAATATGAAACTCTAGCAATATGGGCATTGGCCCCACAAGGGAGAAAACTAAATGTTTTTTATATTATTCCAAAATTTAAGGGAGGATTGATAATAAAGAGAGCTTCAGAGACCTCAACCACTAAGGCCACTAATTTGACTATGAATGTGGCCAAATTAGCCCAAAAGACTACTGAAATGGAGGAAGCTAAAAGGAAGAGCTTAATGGAAAAATATAACCTTTTGATTGAGGAGTACAACAAGATGCAGTAGAAAAATTGAGTTACAAACTAAAGGGGAGAGGTTTAGGTATAAGCAGATTGGGGAGACATCAAGTGCTCCAGGAACCAGTACATTACCTTCAATAGTAGGGTCAGTGCCTCTTGCTTCTCCAATAGTTTCCACACCAGAATATTCCAATCAAAATCCTATCCTCACCCTTTCTTTAGAGGAAGTTGAAGAAGAAACAAAGTGCTCTGTCAATCCTACAAAGAAGAAGCTCTTGCAAAAAATTGATGAATTGTAGGAATCATTAAACAAAAGTGAGGAGGGATCTCTCTTAAAGCAAAAGGAAATTGTTACTACTGTTTTGAGGCATTTAAATGAAAAGGTTGATAGCAAATTACTATCTATACATTCTTTATATTCTTTTTTGTTAGCAACAATAAAGAATATTGATAGGGACTAGGAAGTAGCGATACCAATAATTGAAAATTGGATCCCTAGGGCTAGTGATCTGGATATCATGTATAAGGCCTCAAGGTTTGATATAAATAATAGGCCCCAATCATTAAAGCCTACTCATGTGTTAGTAAAATCATTGCAAGCTTTTTAGACCTTACCAGAGGACTTGAGTAGGAAGATTAGGGAGCTGGTGAAGAATTTTAATGATTGGGGTAACACATTGTTACTTGATATAATTGATGAGCAGGGGAAAATCAGGTCATTTCAACAATGGCAAGCTCAAGCAAGTGAGGCCATCAATGATCAAATCAATTCAATTTGTGATGAGTCAGACTATGATTTTTTGGTGAGCTGTATGGAAAAAATCACTAGTACCAGCTCATTTTTGGAATCTTTTGAAAGGGATGCGAATCAGGTAGCGGTAAAATACACACCTTATAATACCAAGGTAGATGAGGTAATTAATTTTGACTTTCCCATTGATGATGAGTACTAGAATTGGGTAACTAAATATTTGAATGAGGAGGAGTAAAAGGAATGAACTACTAATAGGTGGCAAATCAGATGCTGCGGTTGCAACGGTTCCAATTTTGTGTTGACGGCTTTCTCGGTGCGATTTTCTTGTGGTTTTTTGCATCAACGTTCCTCAGCTGATATGATGAACAAGAATATTTTTAAGGTTGTGGCTGCTGTAACAAATTTTGGAATATCACTAGGTGCTCCAATTGACTGGTGATAGGTGTACTTTCTGGCCCAGTGCTTGTTTGCTCCTTCATTTTCTATAAGAAGGATTTCAAGGCTAGAAGTATAGGTTAGCAAGTTAGATAATTTTTGTCGAGTCTTGGTGAAGTTGCAAAGTGAATTGTAAAGCCCGATGGTTTTAGATAAATGCAATTTAGGTTTTGAGTCATTATGTAGCATGTTTTGAGTTGATAGAGATTTAATGTTGTATAATAGTACTAGCATTTGAGTTGAAATGAAAATTTGAGCTCATGTCTCTCCATTGTACATGCATATCTAAACTTTGAATGAAATAACTAAGGGTTGTTTTATCCATCTCACTATTGTGGTGTGTATGATTCTATTTTAGCTTTAAATCAAGGAATTAATCAAAATGCTTGAATGGGATTATAGGTGGATATGTGTTGTATAAGGATTTGATAAGTAGTCTTGGGTTAGAATGCACACTAATAAAATTGTAATCCAATATTGTCAGGGATCTTATATGTGATGTATTAAATCTGTTATAAACCTCTAGATGCTTATGAATTTGACTCGAACAATGGATATATGGCACTGATCTAAGTTGTAATTATTAGTGTAGTTTAGTATTTGTTTTTCTTTTACTAGAGCTTGCTACAAATTGCAAATCATTGACTATCTTATACAATGGATTGTGTTTAGTTATCTCATGCTCCAGATAGTTGATATTGTCCTTGAACAACCAATTCTAGTTGATATTATCTTATCGTGTTGAGCTATTAAGTGAGATCATCTGCTATCATTAATGTTGTTTATAATAATGGTGCAAAGATTGTAAATACATTAATGGATCACCCTCCCGGGTCTTGCAGAGCCCGAAGTGTAGGAGGCTCGTAAAGTCCTCGTCAGTTGGTCTAGGTCCTTCGAGCTGCCTTTGATTGGAATTGGCAATTTCATAGGTGGGTTAGAAGACAAACCTGGTTACATTGTAAAAAAAACCAACATACACGTCAACCACTGAACAACCACCTCTACAATTGACTTTTTAATCTTTTATGATCACATGAAACAAAAAACACACTAATTTCAAGGTTGTTAACATCACTATTGAAATATTTTAATTTTTTGACCTTTCAAGTATTAGAAAGTACATCATTAAATTAATTATGTAATGGCATAAAAATTAAAAACATCATGAATTAATTATGTAACCACATAAGTCAAATATAATTCTATCAATAAATTAATATCAAATAGATAATATAATTATATAACTTATACATTTCAATGTCATTGATCTTTTTCTTCATCCAACTCTTTGTCTGTATCATCCGGTCTAGATTTGACATTGTAAGGATTGGTCATATCATCATCGTCGTCATCGATATGAGTTTTGATAATGTCATCATCCACATGAATATCATCTTCATGAACATTAACTCCTACATCATCATGATCTAGTTCCTTCTCTTCGACATCTTCGTCAGGGACATCATCAACTAACTGTTGATCTTGATCATCATCTACATCATCTTCTAGTTCTTCAGTATCTTCTTTTTCCACCACATTATACTTCACTAACCATTCTCTTGGATCATGTCTAACAACAAATGACCAACCTGGTTTACCTGGAACCTATGAGTAAAATACTTGCTCACATTGGCTTGGAAGAACATAGGGCTCATTTCTAGCTCTCTTAATCAACCTTGTATTAACCATGGTAAATTCATTATTATGTTCAATAACAGTTCTCTCAGGATCATTTTCATTTAATCGTAGCCTATACCATATGATGATGAACATAATTAATCTAAAGGACTTAAAGTCACACTGAAGTATATCATCCAAAATCCCATAGTATCAATTTTCTGAGACTTTTGGATGTATGTCGCTTCTAGATGAAACATTAGTCACCTAAAAGACTGTAGTTATACCGGAATCACAAGTTTTCTTCATGCCATCCAATATTTTGATTCAAAATTTATGACCATTGCACCACATAGCCTTGTGGTGTTTCACCTGGAATATGTCAAACATGTAAAAAATATTTCAATATCATCAGTTGATAAACATATTTAATCTTGGCTAAATATATGCAAAGAAAACAATATCAACATATATATATACATCAATATACTTGAAAATAATTAAATAATATGGGTGATTAATATATTTATACGTACCTGTTTATCTCTTAAACCATATGCTAAATCAATTTCCCTTTGTGTAACATTGGAATCTCCATTATGATGAGATTCTTTAACCAATGTAGCCACACCTTCCCATGTTAATGTGCGACCAGATTGTTGACATCGTTTAATACATACCATCATCCAATCAAGATTGTTGGCGACGTAAAAATTTAGTGCATCCCACTCTCGACCAACTATACCAAAAAAAATTGAAATTCACAAACGACATATAATTAGTTAAATACCACAGTATACGACCTTAATTTATAATTGATGTATATTGAAGATTAAAAATTAAATAAGTACAATATACATAAAAACTATATGTAGAATGTATTCCAATTAATCTTCATGACCATCTTATAATTACCTCTCACTTTCCTCAATCTACCTTTCCCCAACAGGTACTCCCCTTCAAATTTGTTAATGGAGTTGGAATCTCAAATACGATCTACATGGATCTTTGATGCAAACTTAGGAAGATATTCACTAATGTACACCATGGTCTGGTATACCATATATCCCTCCACCATAGAACCCTCAGGATGTGCTCTTTGTCTAACCAAAGCCTTCAAAACTTTCAAGTGCCTCTCAACCATCCACATTGACATTGTGTGTGCGGGTCCACACAATTCAATCTCCTCAACTTGGTGTATGAGGTAGTGCTCTTGTGCATTAAAAAATGTTGAAGGTAGACACTTTTTCATTTCACACATTAGACAAGGAATTTTTCTCTTCCAATAATTTATATCTTCTTTATGGATTTCTTTAGATGATAGCCATCTACAGGTGATTCAAGGCACAAATATATTAATGAGATTTAACATAAATATACAGTATATTACATAACAAGTAAAAAAAATGGAAATTATAAGATGTATACAAAGAATGAACAAATCTTGCTACTTACATCATGTATTTTCCAAGATCATATATAACTTGCTTGACACTATTGTCAAAGTTGTCTGGGAGAGATAGAGGTAGAATGTACTGCAACAATTATAAAATGATCTTTTCATTATTTTTCCAAAAGTAGTAAACACAATACACTGAAAAATACATGCATTATACAAGTGTATATAATATAATAATACAAGTGTATATAATATACTAGAATAATTTCCTTAATGAAGGTATGCCAATCATACATTTTCATCCTTGACCCAAATTCACCTCTTTTTTTTATTATATTGTTTATGTTCGCAGCAAATCCTGTGGGAAATCAAAAATTTTCTATGACTTTTTTTGATAGCATTGCTTTGTTGCTTTGTTAATAACCAAGGAAGGGAACTTATATTAATTTGGTCTCCATTTCTATTTAATTGAATGACATTTTTCATTGCATGATTGGCTTCCTGAATGTCACTACAAATTTTGAAATTTTTTTATTTGTCATGCCTTCCATCCAATATTCACCATAACGTTTCTGTTGTATTCTTTTCGATATGAATTGTATCAAAAAAATGCACAATTTGTAGCTGTTCATAGTAGGGAAACCTACTAAATTGTTTGGGATAACTTTTTAGTCCCTGTGGAAGCTGGCCATTAATGCCTTGACAACCTTCATGAAGCATATAAGTTAAACAAATTAACAATGACAATCATTGTCAATTACAACATGAGTAAAAAAAATACAATATAAAAATATAAATTCAAAACATATCATATATGATAGATAAACAATTTGATCCGATGTATAACCTTGATGATTAATTCTATTATATTCCAACTTCCATAGGCGAGGTGACATTCTTCGTGGTTTTGATGTAGTCTCCTTTTTCCCATTGAAAAGATGTTTTTCAGTAGTTCGATACTTATGATTTCTATGGAGGAAGTGCCTATACTCATCAAACACCTACTTTCCTAAACTTGTTGAACAACGAGATTTCATCTTTGGACCAAAAATTGGATATGCAAATTTTCCCTTTGTTTGAAGACCTGCAAGATGATATATAATTGGATTAAATATGTCAATTTTTTTAATTATATATAATGAATAGATTATTTTAAAAACATGCATGATATCTACTGCATCAAATAAAATATTGTTAGAGTGTAGTTGAATGTTATAACATACCACAAAAATGTGTTAGCCCTTGGGCATCATAAATTGTCCATACAAGCATTGCATGGAATTGAAACTGTCTTTGTCCTATTGGTCTGGAGAAGTGATACATAGTGACACCATTCCATAACTTTAGTAACTCATCGATAAGAGGCTCGATATATATATTTATATCTTTAACTTGGTACTTACCTAATTGAATGAACATAAATATTACATAATTATTTTAATCATTTTACTAATATATATAAATTAATGTACATGACTATTGAATGAAAAAAATATAAGTCATTATGCAACAAATAAGACAAATGAGATGCTACTACATTAAATAAAATTGATGTAAACAAATACCTGGAACAATCATTGGCAACATTATGTGCTCCCTCTTTATTAACATCCATGGAAGAATGTTATTGTTGATAACAAAAATAGGCCACACTAAGGAAATAGATCTCAGCTCTCCAAATCGATTGACACCTTCTGCTCCCAATGAAAGCCTAAGATTATGAGGTTCTTCTTTAAAGTGTGGTCATTTTTTCTCCATGTCCCTAAATGCAGAACCATCCATAGGAATTCAAAGAATGTCATCTCCACTTCTATTCTATGCATGGTAATCCATAAATTGTGCTAAGCTTTTGCACCTAAATAATCTTTGCATATGTGGAATAATGAGAATATAATGAAGAACCTTTCAAGGCACCTTTTTTGTTAGTTGATCTGTTCAATATCTACTAATATGACATCCTGGGCATTCTGTTGCAAATTCCTGTTATTTATGATATATAATATGATCATTGGGACATGCATCTATTGCTTGATACTCCATTTCGATATCTTTCATAATGACACATAAATCTTGGTATGAACAAGGTAAAATATTTGATGGTGATAACAAAAATTCACCAATCAATCTACAACAAAAAATAATTTGTTCATATAAAGAATATTAATGATACATATTTCATCCTTTATTTACTAGTGATGAACTAACAACAATTAAAATAGATGAAAAAATATGACATATATGACATACCTTAACATCCATGAGATTGCTCTATTTGATAAACCATTCATAACCTCCAAGTTCAACAACAACAATACAGTAGAGAGAAGAGTTGTTTTAGAGCCTTCATAAAGGGGCTCGTATGCCTTCTCAAGTACAGGTAAATCATGAACATCATCAAAGTCATCTTGATCATCATGATCAGCTCTGCCACTAAATGTGTTATAGATCAATGTATTCGTACCATCATCTTCAACTGTGTTTTCTGGTGCATGATCATCTTCTTCCATAGGATCATTAACTTCATCTTCGATATTCACAGCTCCATGTTCTTCTGCTTACAAAACCACATTCTCTGGGCCATGATAATCCATATCAGCTGCCCTAGGGCACCCCACCTTTATAATAATGATAGAAAAAATAAACCATGATCATGATCAAGTGATTGTATATATATATATATAATGTTAAAATGATATAAACAATTACAAATTCAATTAATATAAACACATATAATGAACAACTTACCAATAGACGATAATCATGCCCCCCTTCAATGTGACCATGCTGCCTACAATGTTTCTCAGCTATTGTGATTAAAATTCATCTCGTCTTTAAGCCCTTGCAATTATTGCAAGGACAATGACATTTCCCATCACCCTTTCTTTTCAATCTAACCCACAATCTATCAAGTGTCTCTTCATTTTTTTCTAGACTAATATTATCTGACATGATTTTTCTTTACCAAGCTTGACTACTTAGATCTTCAAAAAATATCAAACTCACACTCCAATAATTTTTATTCATAGAGAGGTAACATAATCTAATAATTCTGATATTTTACACCAAAAAATTTTGGCATGCAACCACCCTTGCAAAAGAGAAGATAGTTTGAAGTTAATGACCCCAAAAAACTCTTTAAAATGCTAATTCCAAAACTTATTAAATTTTGATTTTACTATGATTTGCAGCCATTAAGACTCCTAAAATTAGAATATTGAACTTGATCACAAACTTCCTACAACAATTGAGGTAGCGAGCTAGTAAGAGCAAGTGACCCATTCCTAAGGAGCAACAAATCGGAATCATCATTGCTAATGTCAATATGGATTTATCCTTTTAGCTAAAGATGCAATGTATCACTTCTTATGACGAGCTTATGCCTAGGGCCCTCAACATTGAGAGAGCCCTAATAAAAAACAACATAAGCATTGGTAAGAGCATGATTAGGGTACAAACCCTAGGCCTCCATAGAAACATAAATAATAACTATAGTGGATTAGTGAGGTTGGAATACCAGAAAGATTGAGACATTGTAGGTAATAACAAAATCTTGCAATCTAAAGATTCTAGCAAATAACAAGCACACTATGTAGTTAGTGACATTTGTAAATGCAATCTACGGTAAGAAGAACGAAAGTCACTTGAGATGTGAGAGCAAAAAGGAGGCTGAGTAGTGACAAGATAATAAAGCTCAAACCTTGCATAGTAAATTGGAGATTTTAACAGTGAGTTTTCTTACCCCCTTACTAACCTTAAGGGTTTTTCAAATGCTTTTGGTAGTGTTAGACAAGGAAAATGCAATCAGGGAATGACTTTTCAAATGAAGTAACAGTGGTAATCATAGGTTCAATGTTTCTTCTTAGCCATTAATGTATAATGGAGGTTGTGGATTGCATGTTTGAGTAGTGTTTTGAGACTCATCAAAGATGGGAGAATAGTGAATAATACCTTGTGGACTATGAAGTAGTGTCAATAAGGTTGAAAAATCTTCAGAACTACAATACCATGAAACAATGAGTCCCCTGTAGTAAGTAGGTAGTCTATAGGGCATAGTTTGATTTTATAGAAGGATGCTCATGAAAGGAATCTTCAAGTGATAGTGAGTGAGCTATTTGAAATTGCAGTTGAGGGTGCAATATCCAATCTTAAAGGAAGTTATCAAAGTAGTAAATGTGCAAGAAAATTGAATCGTACACAACAAACAATTCACAATGTTATATTTCATAATGCCTTGAGTTTGAAGACAAAAATCTCATTGTATCTTCATGATGAAAGTGGTGACCTTAATGGTCAATCACTGGCAACCATGATTTTAAAACATGCTATTTTGCTTATGGAGGTAACATTTTAAGCAAGACAGTGAGTGGTGGTTTGGAACAATGGCAGGTATGAAGGACTTGGGTATGTGTAGGATCATGGTGGGCCAAAAAGTGGCAATATGATGGATATGTGGTTGACGAATTTTTTTAACCCAAAATTGATGAAACGAAAAGGGTTTTTAAAGGATATTCTCAGCTTTCCACCAATATAAATTATGCTTTACTTTGAATTTAATAAGTAATTATTATTCATTTTCTATTCAAATTATGACTAAAGTCCTAATTGATAGACTAATTGAAAAACATTTATAGCTTTCAAACGGTATCACATTTTTTTGAATCCAAAACATGTGTCACATTTTATGCTTCACATATTATAGGATTAAAAAAATAAAAAATTGAATTTCATAAAGTTTTGATGAAGTTAAGGTGGTCTGACATACAATTTTTTTATATTTTTTAAAATTTGTAATAAAAAATTCATAATTAATTAGTTACTTGGAAAAAAACTACAAAAAAATATGCATCACCTCGAGATATGAGTCCTATACTTATATCTAAAATCTCATTAAAAAATATTATAATTTTATTGTGGTTAGGGTGGTCAGACAGATACCTACTTATTTTTTCCCTTAAATTTAAGTACTACTGCATTGAAATTTCTAATTTTCACCAAATAGATTTCTTTTTTTTTAAACAAACCTAGTAGTTTAGAAACTACATTGAATTTTCTATAGATTCTATTTTTACATATTTTGAAATAATATAGATAACTTATTCAATTTTTTACGTCAAGTTGTCTAACTCTATTTTTTTTTATTTTTTTGCCACTTAAGGGCCTATTTTTTCCATGATGATCCTGCACATACCCACTTGCTTTATATGCATACTATGCAGTCTAGCTTAAGATAATGTTCTTAGAAGAGATTGAAGGTGGATTATGGAACTCAAGGGTTACCATGAAAAGGATTAAAGCAAAGACTGAAGATCTATTTAAAAGCCATGGTCATGAAGATATTAAAGATGTCACATGCAAAACCCTAGTAGCTGGAGTAATGAATACAGTGCCAAAGAGGATAGTGTGCTAGGGAAGATTTAGGAGATCTCCACATTATCTAATTATAGGAAATACATCATTTATTTATTTTTTTAATTAAAAGAAATCATTCTAAACCCTATATAGGATACATTGATACTTCAAAAGCTTCTAAAGGAATTTGAGATTATGCAAATATATGTCAAGTAACATTCATAAGGTTTAGAAAATCTTGATCATTCTCTAGAATAGCCCATTAAACATGGGTTGTGCTTGAATGCACTACATAATTGATATAACACAACCACTTTGCATATCAAGCAGAGTTATAGGCTCTTTATTGTAGCAAGAGGTAATCACTCTTTGATCATGCTATAATTACATTCTAACCTGTTAAACTTGAGACAACCTGAATGCACCCAATAATGATTGACACCTACATTATACAACCTGAATTAACTACATTATATGAGTGCCTCCATTTCTATCACAACATAGCCACATTAACTTGGGTCACACATGAATGCATCTTGTATTTGTTATAACACAACTGTGCCACATGACCAATAGAGGTATGGATCACATAATTACAGTCACAAGAATCTGTTCCTTGGTTTTGATCTTATGGTGATTCCACACAACAAAATCTGGACATGAAATTCTCAAAACCCTAAACTTCTAAAAATGAAATTTGATGAGATGTTGCTTTAAAATATGATTTTCAAACCTAGAACTACAAATCTAACTTCACAACTAAAATCTACAAAAAGACAATGACTACCCTCAACCTGACAATATGTTCTTGAATTTTTTTAATTTTTCCCAAGAAAATCTTCCTTAGTTCTCCACAAACTGTCTCAAGTAGAGTAAAACACCGTCGCAATAAATCAGGCATGAACTCACTTTTCTTTATGTCGGCCACAATTTGATTTTTTTCTATTTTTCATGTTTGTCAAAAATTCGATGAAAATGATAGCCGACATTTCAACAAACCCCAGGTTCATCAAAATTTCAATGAACGTCGGGGATAAACTTTTAAACATTTGAAAATTACACACCAAATTTTACAAGCACCCGACGAACATCAAATTTTACATATTTCATTAGACAGTTCATCAGATTTTGCAGTCAAATGTATTAGTGGTAAAAGGGCAGGTTACTAAAGCGCTTGTAGGATGCATGTGATGAAAATAAACGAAGATGTTTTAATATTGGCAAAAAAGTTGCTCGAGGGCTAACGATAGGGCTGTCGACTCTGTTGATAGGATGAGATCATCGATGTTCAAGATCAATGGTTGCCTACCATCGCGCGATCAAAATTTGAAGGATTGTGATATCGCGGGAAACTACCACATGGATTTCCTTCGTAGTTTATGGTGTGATGGGCCCTTGTCTGCCATGCTGGTGTTTGTGTCAGCTAGTTTTTGAAGGTGGTCGTTCGATGGTTTGATTCAACTAAATGATCAATGGCTGGATTTTAAAGTCTAAGTCAAAGTATGGTTGGAGCCGTTTGTGCAGGTGAGCGGGTGAGTTTTAGTGGCAAGAAGGACACTTACTGGAAAATTTCATTAATTCAGATGTTGTGGTTGCAGCGGTTTCTAATTATGCTTTAATGGTGGTCTCAGTGTGGATTTCTAGTGATCTTTATGGCTACATCAACTCTTTTCCAGGTTTGTCAATTGGTTGATGACATGTGTACTCTTTGGCCCAATGCTTGTCTTCTCCTTCATTCTTTATAAGAAGGATTTCAAGGCTAGAGGTACTGAGTAGCAAGTTAGAAATTTTTTGTCGAGTCTAGGTGAAGTTGCAGAGTAATTTGTAAAGTCTAATAGTTTCAGGAAGAATTGCAACTTAGGTTTTGAGTTAGTCTATAATAGGTCTTGAGTTCATGGAGGTTTAATGTTGTATAATAGTACTAGAATTTTATTTTAAATGAAAAATTCACGCTCATGTCTCTTCATTGTACTTGCATATCTTAACCTTGAATAAAATTACCAAGGGTTGTTTTATCCATCTCACTCTTGTGGTGTGTATGATCCTTGTTTTGACTTTAATTCAAAGAATTAATTAAAATTCTTGAATGGGATTATAGGAGGATATGTATTGTATAAGGATTTGGTAAGTAGTATTGAGGTAGAATATATATTGATGAAATTGTAATGCAATATCATCAAGGATTCCATATGTTATGTGTTAAATCTATTATATTCCTTTAGATGCTTATAAATTTGACTCCTACCCAATAGATATATGGCACTGGTCTAAGTTGTGATTACCCATATGATTCAGTGTTTGCTTGTCTTTTCCTAGAGCTTGATGCAAATTGCAAATCAATGACCATCTTATACTACCTTGTGTTGTAGTTATCTCATGCTCCAAGTAGTTGATATTACTGATAAATAGACAATTTATTTCAGTATTATCCTATTTTTTTGAGCTATTATGTGAGATCATCTGCTATTGTTAATGTTGTTTATAATAAAGGTGCAGAGGTTGTAAACACATTAAGGGATCACCCTCCTAGGTCTTGCAGAGCCCAAAGCATAGGAGGTTTCTTAAAGTCCTCGTTAGTTGGTATAGGTCCTTCGAGCTACCCTTGATTGGGATTGACAGTCCCATAGGTAGATTAGAAGACAAACCTGGTTACAGTGTAAAAGGAAACCAATAGGTAGTCCACTAATAAATGCTATGGTGATAGATTGGAAAGAAATAAGATATTGAGATTGGAAAAGTATTCCAGGATAATTTAATAATTTTTGTGATCTATAAAGTACAATGGATATTCCATATGTAGTCATCAACAAATAAGCTTTAACTTGAGAGAACCATAAGATTGATTTTATTTCAGAAAGAAAAAAAAAAGATGTAGGAAAATAGAGAGAAGCGATGCCATCAAAGAGCAACACCAATATATTCTAGAGAAAGCCACTTGTAGGTAAAAAATCTAGCAAATGTGAGCACTTAATCACTTAGAATCCTTCAAATGGCACTTGAAATTGTTATAAGCCTCTAAGGCGTGCATTGACAATACAAACCAACTATAGTCTATCCTCTATGACCTCTCAAATTTCTCAAAACCCTACAGCCCTGCTAAAAAACTTGAACCATCACTAGGAACTTAGGAAGCTTGAAAATTTCCACTCTAAATTCCTTCAAAATGCTCTCCTTTCATGGGAAATTCAAGCTTACAATGACCATATAAAGCATTACAATGCTTTACGAAGCTTAAAAGATTGAAGTAAACCATCAAATGAATAATCATCCAAAATCAAGATGACAGTAACACCGATCTCACACAAAGAAAATTAACAACTTTTTATAAGCATGTGATTTTTTTTTACCATGATATTTTTCAAATTGCTGCAGTGAATTCACTTCCATTACCTATTGCAGCCAATGAATTCACCACAAAGACCAAAATAAATCCTCTTTTGAAGCTTCTCTCTTTTTCCAAAGCTTGCACATCGATGTCCTATATCATCTAATGCACACTTTAGTGTCTAGGAGACTATCTCCTATTCAAATATCTCTTCAAACATGCCATGGAGAACAAAAAGAATCCTTTTATAGATAAAAAATCCCCAAAATAGAGGACTTCATCCTCAAAATCTATAGACAATCAATATACGAAAGAGGATGAATCCCTCAATTGATTGCACAATTGCCATCTTGCCTTGTACCACAAGGAAAATATTAGACAAAATCTAGAACATCTTTGTCTCTAGTTATCCATGTGATGAGATGATAAAGTGTTTGACCATGGAGTAACTTGATCAACATTAGTTTTCTTTGAGGAGGATGATTGTTGTGTTTCAACTTAACATCTTCTCATGAAGATTTAGGACCTCACTACACTTCTCTTTCTTACCTCTATAAGCATTAAAATGAAGCTTATTCCACTCTTCACGAGATTCTAGTTGTTTTCCCTTCTATAGAACACTATTTCTCAATCATACACATAGTAGTTTCTGAAAACAACACCATATACAGCCAAAGGAGTAACATCTAGCAATATCTACCACTAGAGAATTTCCAACTATAATATTTGACAAAACTCTCCCTTCCATTATGTTATGATGGATTTCCATACCCTATTCCAAAGCTCCCCTTTTGGCACAGGAAGGGAGGATGCTCACAAAGGTTGTCGAATTTGGCTTTACACTAGCCAATTACATTTGCTTTAAAATTTCTAAAGCCTTTTGAACAAATTTATTTTGTGCATATCCTTCAATCATTGTAGTCCATGAGACAACATTTCTTTGAGGCATTTTGTCAAACAATTCATGTGACTTGTCTATGCTTCAACATTTTGCATACATGTCTAACAGGGTAGTTGTAACTACAACTAATGAAAATCCTCTATCCTTTATGTTTGGATGGATGTCCATATCCTATTACAAAGCTCCCCTTTTGGCACAAGTAGTGAGGATGTTGGAAAAGGTTGTTGAATTTGGCTTTACACCAGCCAATTACAATTTTCTAGACTAGAATGTTTGCAAATGGAATACTTAAAAAAAAAAAAAAATTGCATAGTTTCATCAAAATTTCAATGAACGCGTCTGACGAAACCTCAAAATTGACCAATGAAATTGTTGTACCTCCAACAAAATTTTGAATATCATGACATGCCCCTTTCCTCGCTATTTCGATGATTTTCTGGTGGTGTTCTGATGTTTTGGCTGATTTGTCCCGCTTTTTCTCTACCTAATGTCTGTCATTAGATCAACACATGGTTCATCGAAAGTTCAAAGAAAACCCTATCACCATTATCATGGCAACTATCAACAAAGTCATGTCATGAGTTCAACATTTCAAGGTTCATCAGAAAAGCAATGAAAATGTTCCGATGATAATTATTGCAATGGTTTGTCAGTGTTCTGACAATAGTTTGTTGAAATTTCAACAAACGTTCATCAAAAAATGAAGTTGAATACAGTAGTGGCTCATCTAGTTCATATCCATCTAACATTATTGAGTTTCTATGTATGTCCTCATCTACTTTAACATTTTTTATTTTATTCATCCTTCTCACCCTCTTATTGTAGTATTAGTGGGTATGTGTAGGATCATGATGGGCCAAAAAGTGGCAATATGATGGGTATGTGTAGGGTATGTGGCTGATGACTTGTTTTTTACCCAAAATTGATGAAAGAAAAATAGTTTTTAAAGGAGATTCTCAGCTTTCCACCAATATAAATTATTCTTTACTTTGAATTTAATAAATTATTATTATTCATTTTCTATTTGAATTATGACTAAAGTCCTAATTGATAGGCCAATTGAAAAACATCTATAACTTTCAAATGACCTCACATATTTTGAGTTTGAAACATGTGTCACATTTTGTGCTTCACATACTATAGGATTAAAAAAAAAATGAATTTCATGAATTTTTGACCAAGTTAAGGTGGTCAGACATACGAGTTTTTATATTTTTTAAAAATTGTAATAAAAAATTCATAATTAATTATTTACATAGAAAAAAAAAAATTCATCACATCGGTACATGAGTCATCTACTTATATCTAAAATCTTGTAAAAAATATTATCATTTTATTGTTGTTAGGGTTGTCAAAAAGGCACATCTTATTTTTTCACTGAAATTTAAGTACTACTGCACTGAAATTTTTAAAATTTTCACCAAACATTTTTTTTTTTAAAAATAAACCTCTAGTAGTTTATAAACTACATTCAATTTTCTAAAGATTCTATTCTTACATATTTTTTAAATAATATAGATAACTTATTCAAATTTTTACATCAAGTTTCCTAACTCTGATTTTTCTGAATTTTTTGCCACTTAAGGGCCTGTTTTTTCCATGATGATCCTACACATACCCTAGTAGGATTTTTTTTTTAAGATTGTCCAAGGAAGATAACCTCATTAGATCTTACATCAAAATTTTCTAAGATCTATTCATCTCCCCTGATATAATATTTTCCTCTAAACACTTTGAAATATTTAACAATATGAATCCTTCCATAGCATAACTCATAGGGACTTGTTGAACTATTTGTTCTTTCTTGTACTTTGTTAAGTATGTAGACTGTAGTGTGAATTGCTTCTCTTTAGTAGACTTCCAGTATATTTTCTTCTTTCATCATAATTCTTACAGCTTCCTGAATAGTCATATTCTTCATTTCAACCACTCCATTTTGTTGAGGAGTCCTAGGGGCTAACAAATGCATCTTTGTCCTTTGATCTTCAAAAAAGGTGTTAAACTATTTGGACATAAACTTTCCACCTCTATCAAACATCAAACATTTAATTTTCACATCCATTTCATTCTCAACCATAGCATTAAATGCCTTTAAATTATACAAAGCTTCTAATTTTTATTTGAGAAAAGTAACCCAAGTCATTTTAGAATAATAATCAATTAACATCATGAAATACCTCACTCTGAAAACTTCTTGTTCTATAGGTTCACAAATATCTATATGCACTAATTTCAAAGGATCGGTAGAAGATTATTCTTTGACTTTGAAACTCATTCTAGCTTGCTTTCCAATCTGACATTCCTTACAAACAACATTGGCAAGCTTTGTAATATTTGGCAGATCTCTCACATATTGAATTGAACTTATCCTCACTAGGCTATCAAAATTGATGTGACACATTCTTCTATTCCATAGCCAACTTTCATTAATCTATCATAAAACACATACCATTAGCACCTTTTAGCTGATAAAAATTACCATTTGTTCTTCTAGCAACAACCAATGTCTCAGAGACCTTTTGATTTCACAACCTTCATCCTAAAACACAAGATTACGTCCTTTTCTACATATCTATATTACACTCAAAATATTATGTTGTAGAACTTTAACATATAAAACATCATTTGTATTATGCTTTTCATCAAAATTGAGTGAGTCTTTTCCACAAATCTTAGTAGATGTATCATCTCCAAACTTGACTAAACCACCTTCAATATTTTAAAGCATAAAAAGATTACACTTATCACCTATCATGCAATTTGAGCATCCAATATCAATAATCTAGTTGTTCTTTTCTTGTGATCCCACAATAGTGGTTTACAATTTTTGGCCAAACTGGACACTGGAATAATTTTTTTAAACTAAATCTTCACTTTCGGGCAACTATAGCGGCTAAACCATGAGGAATTTGAAGATGATGTAAACTAGTGTTTTGTGAAATTTTGTCTGTAGATTCTAAATATATTATTTTCAAAAATTTTGGAATTAGATTGCATTTCTTTTTCCATCTCCCTCGAAAACTAGTTTTTTTCATAAAACAACATTTTAAAAAAGTGACGCTCACCGTATAACTCTAACTTTTTTTTCCATGAAGGGTAAAATTCTAATTCTTTCAAATTTATATTTGTAACTCTAATATCTAGTGCTTCCACTTGGTTAGATAGTTTCCTATTGAATATTTTTTCTTTAATCAAGTTTCAAAGTCAAACCAATTATAATTTAGACAGAGTGCGATCGTATAACGCATAACTTTTTTTGTATGTATCAAAATTCAATTTTATTTTTTTTGTTGGATCAAGGACATAAATATCTTGTGCACTCATTTTTTTATTTTATTTTTTTGATAATCTATTGTTTTTCCACATGTACAAAACAAAGAGCTTCATTTTTAGTGAAAAATGTACATTCAAAAGAAATTAAAAATAAATATAATAATTAAATTAAATTTATTTAAAATTATACTTTTTGGAAAGCTTATAATAAGGACTACAGACTTACAAAAAATAAATTTTAAACAAATTCATTTGATCCTCCAAAAGGTAAATCAAAAGTGGTTTTTTATCAGCATTTTAATAGGTGTAAAGGAGACTCTGTTATAGGTATGGTTTAAAACTAGCGGGGTTCTATCCAAGGGGGTTTGATCTAAGGTATTTTGATCAAACCCTCTTCAATTGGAATTCTTTAAATGGAACTTTTTAAGGCTTAAATCATTATATTTTCTAAAAATATGTGATTTCAACAAAAAAATAGTTCCTCCTAGAAATTGTAAACCACTATTGTGACAACACTACATGAAGAGAAGTTATCATTTCTCTTGTCTGCAAAGTACTATCCTTCATAAATCTCTTAGAGTTAGTAAAACTATTTCCAACATTTGAAACCATGAACAACCATTCATCATCTTCATCATTAGGGTAATCAGATTCATCATCAGATATACTAGCATCCTCTCTAACATAGTAACTTCTATTAATTGATTTACCTATATTCTCTTTATAGTTATCTTTTGATGTTCTAATAGGACATCTTAAAGCAAAATGAGAAGTATTAACATAGTTAAAGAATTTGGAAGGTAACTTACCTCTATATTTTCTAGTGCCCTTTTTCAATTTGCTCACATAGCTTGCTTCCAAATCATCAAATTCATCTAGATAAAATTCAACTTTCTTTTCTTCTTTGTCAACTTTAAAAGCAATATCTTTCTTTGAATCACTCAAACCAAACTATCTATTGTGCCCTTAGCACACATGCCCTGTTCGGAATGGGGACCCTCTTTTCTTTCACCTTGTCGGGTCATTTTGTTGCCACCTCATTTTGTGTGCCTCCCTTTTTGGTGTCTCGGATGGTCAATGTTGCTTTAAAGTCCCACCATAAATTGACCTTTCCCTCCCCTTTTAATTTTTCTATGTTCTGGGGCCTCACGGAGTCCCTATGGCAGGTTGACCCTGCCAACACCCCTAGGCCCTGTCGGCCCTGGGTGTTCGGGATTCCCTCCCCAGGTTTCCTCGTTGAACCTGCCGTTCCTGATGGCATCCGCTTCGCATCCTCCCTAACCTCGGGGTCTGAGCCCTCATTTGCCGTCTGTTAGAAATTTGTGGAAATTCAAAGTGGCCATTTAGCCCTCCAGACCCCGAACCCCGGAGTTCCTCTCCCGGGGTCCCGTCATTGCTTCGCCTTCCTTCATGGCGAGCTTCCTGCAGCATCTCGCCTTCTGGGTCCCGCCACCATTTTCACTATCCAAAGTCGGGGGGAATCCTGACTGCCTTTAGGTGCCCTGGGCCCGGTCATCTAGAATTCTGAGTTCGGAATTCTGTGATGACTCCGCCGTTCGCAACGGCGGATCTTTGGCGGAGCTCCGCCATCCGGGCCTCAACTCTCTCTCCGTCACCGCCATTCCAACCTAGTCAAAATCAAAAGGTGGCCGCCATCCTACACGTCCCCCGCCATCGGACACCAGGTCTCCCGCCACCGTTGCCGATATTCAAACTCACCAACCTTTTGTGTCACCATACCTACATTTAATACGATCATTAATGGCGATTAGGGGTATAAAAGACCCACTCCGACCTGTCTTTATTATTTGACAGAGTTGTAGAGCAATTGGAGAACCTGCTTGAGGAGCCCACCGTCTTCGACACCTTCATGCTTGTCGCCCTCAGCATCATTTCATCGATCGTAAGTGGATCCCACATCTCCTTGCATCGCGTGTTCGAGGTAGGTCCTCTGTTCGCCCTCCCGAGCATTATTTTGATGATTTCTAGGGATTTAAATGAAATAACAATTATTAAGAGGGCATAAAGGGGGAAAACATGGCATCGCGCACAAAACCCATGTGTTGAAAACCTAAAAAACCTTCGGGGGTGCCCTGATCACCAATCTGGAGTTCCCCCTTGCCGCGGCTATTCTTCGCGCAAGGAAAACATCCTCTTTGGCCCTGGGACCTATCACCATGGATGTCGCCATATAAAGACAGCGAACTCTTGCTGCCTCTCCGAGCTAAGGGGTCTGCCCCTCTCCTCGCTGTGGGCATTTCAAATTTGATCGAGCACCCTTTGAGTTTGCAGACCCTGCCCTCCAGAGTTCCTCTTGGTTTCCACCTTGTTTTCCTCCGAGTTTCTGGTGGAGCCCCGCCATCCGGGTCCCAGGCCTTCATTCTCCGATTGGAGTCCCGACTGAACTCAGAACATCCTTATCAACTCTGGGCTCTGGGCGCTGGGTCTCCATGCCTCCTTATCCGTCGTCCCGACGAGAAATTCTTGCCCACCCCTCCGACCTTAGAGCTCTGCCCTTCCATCTGCTATGGGGTTCAGAACAAAGTTGATGGCGGCCCCCTCTCCTAGGTCTGGTCTTGGCCCCGGCTATCAGCATAACTTCACACTTTGGCATAGCCTTTCGCCGACCCCTTCCCTGACGTCCTTCTGCCCTTCGGGCTCCGAATTGACGTTCGCCGCTGGGGTGACTTGAATTGCTAAACGCCCTCATCAGCTCTGGGCTCCGGGCGTCAGGTCTCCATGCATCCTTATCTGTCGTCTTGACGAGAAATTCTTGCTCGCCCCTCTAACCTCCGGATTCTGCCCTACTAGTCGCCGCCGAACTCAGAACAAAATCACATGATGGTGGACCCTTGTGTCGAGTCCAATCTTGCTCCTAGCCATCGGCGAGACTTGTGGATCTCGTCAAAACCTTACCATGCCAAGCCCTAACTATCGGGCTGCCCCTTCCTTACTTCCGTTCAACAATAGCCATTTCAAACGGCAAAAGACGAAAGCCTCCTCGATGCCGCCAGCCCGAACCCTCAGAAGTAAAGTTACAAACTGTCAGCCGCCTTTTGACCCGCCAAACCTCGAACCCCAGAGTTTCGTCTCTGAATTGTCATTTTCTATCCGCCATTCCAAACTACTATCTCCCAACAGCTCTCCAGCCCGAAACTCCTCGATTCTCCTAAACTGATCCAAATGAGCCCAAATCTAGAATCTAACTTCAACCCACATGCTCAATTTTTGTCTTCTTCGGTGTGAACCTCTCAAATTACTAAAATTTGATTGAAGGGAGTCTCTGAGAGCCCTTCGCCATGTTTTCCCTTCCAAACAACATTCCTGCTGAGGAAGTCTGACCCTCTGGGCCTGAACTGTCCAAATGCCCTTAATCAAAAGATCAATAACATCTAGGGATAAAAGGTTATGTTATGCTTAATTAATTATTTAAAATAGATGGTGTTTTCAGGGTGTTGGCTAATATGAATGCTTTTGTGATCCATTGTGCTGAATATGCCCTTGCTTGCAAAATATATGGGATTAGGCGCAGGACCTTCAGGGGCATCCACCGAGAAGGACAAAGGGAAGAAGTCAGGAAGGACCCCTCGAGGGAAAGAGGAAAAGGACCAGATGAAATACCAATTCCAAGGCGAGCCTCTGCACTCAAAAGTCACCATGGATTGGAAAGAGATCGCTGACACCAACATAGGCCAAGCTGATATTGATGAATTCAGGCAAAGGGTTAGGGTCAACCTGACAACAAAGAATGCAAGATTAATAAGACAGAGTAGAATAGCAAAGGCTGCCAGATTCCCTCCATCCCTCGTCGCTCCCGAGTTGGTCATGGCTTGTCAGGAGGCGTATCAAACTGACACAAAGATAATCGTTCATAAAGAGGGCAACATTCTCGCTGACATGTCACCTGAAGGGATCACAGAGACCTTCCATATTCCCACATTTGAAGAGATGGAGGTCCCCACCATAGAAGAATGCCAGGCAGCGTGGGATGATAATCCGACAGACTATAAGAAGTCGATAAATCTGCATTGGCTCAAGAAAAGGC
Source organism: Sequoia sempervirens (assembly GCA_007258455.2). NCBI lineage: Eukaryota > Viridiplantae > Streptophyta > Pinopsida > Cupressales > Cupressaceae > Sequoia > Sequoia sempervirens. The sequence continues at coordinate 174,400,124 of VDFB02256132.1, read as the reverse complement.
AGGGCAGCGCTGCGAAGGTTCCTCAAGAACTCTTCCGCAGCGATTTCCATGAAGATTACCATGACTTGGTCACAATGCTAAGTAGAGTCATGGGTCTTCCTATGGCGGCCTTCTTCCAAGAATGGATGGTATACTTCATTGAGTAGATTTTACGTGGAAATAAGGATGTGACCACAAAGGCTTCATTTTACTAGGGAGGAATCATAAGCGACTGCTTCCATGAGCAATTTGTCAGTGTAAAGAAGAGCTCCAAATTCTATATGACTTCCTATGTCGTCTATTCTTTGGTAGATCGAAGACAGTACAATGGGTTTTTTGTGGCACCAAGTCAAGAGGAGGGGTGAAGAATCAAGGCATATGATAAGTACCCGCAACTCCAATACCAGAACTTCAAAAGGGATTACTGCAAAGTAGACAACGCCTTCATTGGCCATATTATCATAATGATTGTCGGAGACTTCGAGAGGAGGGTGTCCCATAGTGCCAGGGCTTTGTTGAAGTGGTATGCCTTTGTTTTCATTCAATATCTGAAGTTCACGTATATCCGTGCCCAAGGCTTCATTGAAAGGCCTAATAGGTTGCCCCGATACGCCAATGACCAAATCATCCTTCTAGAGCTTTCTCGGTAACTCCAACACCTACAAGCAATCTTTAGCAACAAACATATAGAGGGGATTTCTTATCCCATGACCCTTGGCCAGGGCATGTACTGACTGCAAACTTCCTAGTGTGTTGGTAACTCCGAGAAGGAGCTGAAGGATTACCACTTCTACCTACACACTGCTCACCCATAGATGGACCCGTATGGCCATGTCAGAAAAGCATTGGGGCCAGCGTATGCCCATCTTCACCACATTGAGGATTTCTGCGCCGACTGCTAGGATGATAAAGAGGTACGTGCAAGGCACTACATGTCAATGACTATAATGTTCGTAAGAAGGGTGCAACCATTTCCCGTACCGGACCAGGTCGAGGATGATGAGGCCACAATAATGCATCCCAGGTACCCTGCAGTCACCAATCTGCCAATACCAACAATAGACTGGGATGAACAGGAGGTCGATAACCTAGATACCATAATGCACCCAATCTTGATCTATACTAAGGAGTGGATCGATGGGTAGGTATCTCAGTTAAAGCGGCAAGGAATAATCTTGACTTATGAAGGGCTCAAAAGTGAGCCAAGTGCCATCAAGAATGTTGCTGCCACCACTTCAACTGGTGGGACCTCCAAGTCTCCTCTAGTCACTAGATCCAGAAAGAGAAAAGGGACAGAAACCAAAAAGTCTCCAGACCCCAAGGTCTATGTAAGGAAAGAAGCGGGAGGCTCACCTCCCAAAAGGCTCAAACAAACAGGGAGAACTGCGGCACAACCCTCAACCCAAGAGGAGGAAGCAAAGGGTACAGATCAATTGGAGCCTCTCTTGGCTCTCCCTGCTACTCCTGTTGCACCACCCACCTCGCTGGCTATGATCGCTGCATCCCCACCGACAGTGGACATTTCTATCCATCTTTCCCCTTCGCCTCCGACCGAGTCTGTAATAGTTATTGACTCCTCTTCCACCATGACTACTCCTCCAGCCTCTGCTACCATGTTGCCAATCACATCGCTCCCTCTGGCTACAATAGCAGCACCTATTCCCACTGCCACTATGCCCGAGGCTCTTTCAAGACACATGCAGAACCTTTCCCCTGCACTCTCTTAGATCCTAACGGATCCGACTCTCCAAGCAGCCCTTCCACAAGTCCTTGCAAATGCTCAACCTTCACAACCACCGATAGAGCCACCATGTTGATCTCTGACGAGTGGTAGGAATAAGAGTAGGAAGCCTCAAAGCCTATTAAGGAGGAGGCAGATGAGTACCATGAGCACCCAGAGTACGAACACCGAACCATCAATAGGGTGGCTTATGAGGAGGAGGGAATGGGCTCTTCCGAGAGTGGGGATAAGGAAGATAGCTCTGGTGCTAAGGTAATCGTGTAGACCTTTGATGATGACCTTGAGGAGGAGATGGCATGACAGCTAAGAGACACCGAGACAGAGGCAGAGGGGTCACCCCACGATGAAGAAGGGCAACCACCAGAAAAACAACAGCCAGAGGATTTACCTAATGCTGGAACCCATGTTGTTAGAAGCCCCGAGGCTGAGTATACTTACGAAAGGAAGGAAGAAGAAACAGCAAGAAAAGAGAGTCCCGTGCAACAACTATCCACTAGGCTGCCTATCAAATTCCTCGTGTTCGTCCATGATTCTGATGAGGAGGAGGAGGATGCTGCTAGAGAGAGGAAAATTCTCAAAAGAAAAAGGAGCAGAAATCTTGGCCTTGACTGAGAAGGGCAAAGGTGACCATGATTCACCCAAGGGAAAGTCTATTGTGCCCAAGTGGTTAGAGAGGCAACTTGAAAAAAAAGCCCTTGTGCTGAAGGACCCAAGGGCAAGATTAGAAGCCATCTTGGCTTGAGCCTAAACCATGACAAAAAAGGAGAAGAAGCCCAAGGTCTGATCTAAGGTAACGATGGATGCTTCCGGGTCTTGAGTAACACAGATAGCAATGCCTATGATTGGCCAGGTTGGGGTGAGTTACAATATCTCCACCATTAACTTGGGGACCACCACTAGAGAGTAGAAAGTCAGGCATCTTGAGGAGTCACTGGCTACGGTGGTACATTTGATAAAACAAGATAAGATCTCGAAGGATGAGCTCAAGGCACATGTCGCGGCCTTAATAGATTACATACAACAATGGTCTTCAGTGGATGACCTGCCTGCCACATCCACGGCCGCACCTCAGCTGCTATCCAAAGAGCAGATCGATAAGATGGAAAGGAGAAAGAACTTGGATAATACCACAAAGGATTGGTTCCAATGAGTCTTATACGTCGGAAAGATGGGAATTAGCCAGGCTGTGCAAATAGCCAACAAGTTCTTAGACCTATTGTAGTCTCTGGAGGGCATAAGGAAGCTATGCACTGACTTCCCCGCGACCTACGACTCCACCTTTCTGAGGATCAAGGCTATCCTTCAGCTACCATAGGCCACGTGGGAGAAGGAGCTTTCATTTAAGAAAGACGATCACTGGTTAATGGATGTGTGGCGGTGAGACTTTGATAACTGGAAAGAGAGGCTGGAACAAATCATGAGCAAGGTGGATCTGGACATTGAATGGATCAAAGAAATCAAGGAAGAATGTGCTCGGTACCTTAAGCTGATGACGGACTATGACATGCCCACAGTACAAATGGATCCAGAGAAGATAAAACCCTACTTCCAGGAGAAGATGAAGGACAGGATGGCCGGGGAAATCACAATGGAATTTTTAAGTTTTGCTGCCCACGCCTTCAATCAATTAGACCTGTTCAGAGACCAAGGCTCAAAGTACGATGAGGATTGGAAAATGCTAGAAGATAATGCAATGGAGTGAAGCTACCAGGTGCTGCGATATGAAATCATCGAAATAGACAAGCTCCAGGCGGTCATCCTCAAGTTTATAGATTTCACATCCTCTAAAAGGCAGGAGGACAGCTCTGTCAAGGATGAAGAACTCCCTGAAGAGTAGCTACAGTGAAAACAACAATTGGCTAAAGGACAAAAGTGCTACAGTGCCATTAGCAAGAGGACGAAATAGGGAAAAGACAAAATGTAATTTTTTAAATTGTGATATATTGGGGGGTAGGTGAAACCCTATTTTGTAATGAATCTTGGCCATTCATTGAATCTTTTGGGCACTATAAATAGGACTCTCCTCTCATTTGCAAAGAGAGTTGAGTTATTGTAAAGACATGTTGTAGAAATTTATAAAGATAAGACATTGACTTGGTGCATTTTCTGAGTTTCTCACATGTTGCTTGGTTCAATCTCCATTATTAGATGTTTGACTTAGACTTTATTGCTGTTCTAGTTAGCTGTTTCTTGCTTCAGTAGATTTTAGGAATGTTGTCTTGTGAAAACAAAAACTCATGTTGTGTTGATAACTTCTCAGCCCATACTTTTTGTTGTTTGTTGATGGTAGATAGCTGTGTAAAGTTAACCTGGGCTTGAATTCAAAGCTACTCCAAAACATTTATCTTTGATTCATGCATGTACATGGTGAATGAAGGACAAAGCATTTGCATACCTTAGAAGATAGCACAATTTCCATGATACTGTGAGATCTCTGGTTAAGTGGGATATTTTTTTAAGAGGCTATCCATTGTAAGAACTCCATTGCCACTATTCACAGTTAGTTGTAGATTTAGGAACTTTCCCTCTTCCTTGCCTTTTTTTTTTTTATGACTGACCTATGCTAAGGTTCATTGCACATTGTAAAGCCAAATCCAACAACAAAATGGAGTCAAAGACTGTTGTTTGAACCTACAACCAATGCATAGCACCTCTCCCATCCTAGAACTCCATTTCAAGATCCAACTTCCATGCTTTGTAACTCATCCGTAAGACCACCTTGTGATTCCAACAAATCAGATCAAACAAATAAGATATTCCAATCATTGTCAAGACCTGACATTAGAGACCTTGGGATAGTGTTTTGCAATCCGATTGTGAAAGATTGTCTTTCAAGAGAGGTAGTGCACCTACGCACTGCCTATGTTGAAAAGTGCATAAAAACACCATCAACACTATCTTAACTCAAAATCAATCAAAGATCTGAGAAAGTGGTCTCTAGAATATTTATTTAGGCTAAATTGAAATTCTTCAATAGCAAATACCTTATGACTATAGGATATAGGTATATTTCTAAGTACCTTTTTTACCACCACATCACCATCAGGAGTCCCACCAAGATCTCTAATGGAATTGACAACTTCATCCACTTTTTGCACGTATTTTGTAATATCTACATCCTTTGGCATCTATAGGGTTTCAAACTTGATCTTTAGATTTTTTATTTTAGCTTTCTTGACCTTTTCATCTCCTTCATAAACACTTTCCAAGTTTTTGAGATCCCATTAGTATTTTTAAGACTCATAACTTTCACAAGTTCAATATTGGAAAGACCACTCCAAAGAGAATACCTTGCTTTCCCATTTTTCTCATAAACCTTGATTTCATCAATAGTTCTTGGGCCATTCATAGGTATAGTATATCTAGATTCAACAAAATTCCAAATCTCAAACCCTAGTGAAACAAGAAAACCTCCCATCATGGTCTTCCAAAATACATTATTAGTTCCATCAAATAGAGGAACCTCCTTCTTGTGCACCATCCTAGATCTACCTCAAGCGGTTAAGATTTCTTCCAAGGAACCTTGCTCTAATACTAGTTTTTGAATGCACAAGACAACTATGAGGGGGTGAATCATTTGTATATTAAAACTTAAAAACCCTCATTAAAATTTAGATTCACATCAACTTAATTAACACTTAATCTATTAAAATGATTTACCATAGAAGAAAATAATGAAAAAGTTAAAACTCAAAAACACCATGCATAATAGAACACTAGATTTATGTGGAAAACCTAAGAAGGGAAAAACCATGGTGCGAATTATCTCACAGTATAAAGTAATTGCAACAATGTATACAATAAGCTCACTATCAGAGGGCTCACTACACAAAATAAAGAAGGGCTCATTACTAGATTATAGAAAAGAAGATAGAGGAATGTTACTATGAGAAATCCATCTGAATACAATAAAAAATTCCACCACAACATCACTAATACATTCATAGCCTTAATAAGGATTGCAAACGCCTTCTTCTCACTACTTCAATAGTCTAGCACATTGAAGCTCGAACTACACTTCACAAATCTACAATTTGCATGAAACCTCTTTGTACGCTCATCCTTCATCAACACAACTCTTATTTATACCTTCTTCAACCCTTAAAACATTCTCCAAGGTCAGCTATGCACCTCAACCGTGCAAAATAAAATTAGGTTGGCAACATAACATTCCCACAATGAAAAGGAATGAAGGAAAACCACAATACTACTTAACTAAAACCTAAATATACTCAAATACACCACATAATTCTTCCAAAAATATCGAAGTAGATTTGTAATTAGTGTAAACACCCAAGGTTGACCAAACTCATGTAAACAAAATTAAACAATTAAGTATATGCTTCCTTTGATCCAAAGATAACTCATGGATAACATCATCACTTGAACACAATCTAGAATATTCCAAAAAATATTGAAATCCAACAAACTCATTTACATCAACTTTAACCTAAATAATGTACACACCAAGTATACTCAAAAAATATTCTAGACACTCTAACTCAAGAAACCAACTTGTGGAGAAAAAAACCATGAACAACTTCAATTGAATATATACATAAGAAATATTAGAACACTTCCAAATTTGTAAGACCAAAAACTTGAAAATCATGGAGAAATGTGGAGAAAAAATATTTCTCCCAAATATAATTACAACATACAGTTCACACGATGGTGAAGAAAACATTCTTCGCAAAATGATCCAAACCAAGAAGTTCTGGATAGAACACCTCTAAACATCTTTGACCAACATATATGAACCACACAAGTAGATCTTCAACACAAAATAAATGCAGGGAAAAACTAGAACACCACTCTGTAATATAGAACACATCTTTTACACACTAGCTTCTCTTTTATTCAAAATTTTCTTAAAATCACTTGGAAACCAAGCACCAGAGACACATTCTCATCACCTTCAGCACTTCCTCAACACTACTAAACCAACTTCAATATAAAAAATCAACTATACATCCATAAATAGAGGCTTATCAAAGCAATACTAGAGGTTGACACTAGTAACACTTACTAATGACAACATAATACAACTAATAAAACCATCACCACAAACTCATAGATATATTGACATCAATGAAAACACTTAGTCTTCTTGAAATCAATGACAACACCAAATCAACACCAATTGCTTATTCTTGCAACAAAATATTTTAGGTTTCATACTTAGAAAAATTTAAGCTCTACCTAGCTGATAATACTAGGTCGAGGGGTTGATCATCTTAATGACTTGAATGCTTAAGTCATAAGTTAAACTACCTTCTACTAACAGTTACTAGTCAATAAAAAATTAGAAAACATGTGCACTACCTTGACTGGAACTCTTAGGATTTAGCTAAGAAACCATAACAAAGGTTGACAGTAGATATAATTCAATTTTGAGTTCCATCTTCATCATCTGATCATATGGATCACACCACTAGAATGAAAAAAAAAACCCACATCAAATCAGTTGTCTAATTTCTCTGCAAACTTCCAAACACAACCTCAAAAATGATATGCCAACATTGCAATATTTTGAGAAACTTTACAACTTTGCAAAACATGCTCTTCTCTCCATTATACTTCACCATTCTTCTTGTGATTGATCCACCTTACTTCACTAATATCTAGAATGCTAATGATTTTCTCCTTTTGACATCCTCTCATTCCCTTTAGACATCAATCAACAAAATCCCATTTTGATATCACTCAAATATCCTTTTGACATGAATGACAATCAACTTGCCAACAATGTACATACATAGAGTGGTATTAAACCTTATCCACTTTTCCTTGGATCTAGAGCCAATTTTCCAATTGAGGTCAAACTCCCCTCACTATATGAGTCTCTTTATAACACCTCATTGATGAGGAAGAGTATCTAATTACATTATTACATGAGTTATAGCTATTGGATTAGTCACATCGATTCCAAACTTGTCAAAATAGACTATAGCATAGCTATAAAATGATAAAAAACCTATCAGTTTGAGATTGATGACTACGTTCCTAAAGACAATCAAAGAAATCTATAAAATAGAGAAAATAAAGGAAAGTTTGAACCTAATTGGTTAGGTCCATTCATAATCAATTCCAATTGCAAGGCAATAACCTACTACTACATTAGAAGGTTAGGCACTAGAAGAATGAATTAACATCATCCACCTCAAGAAGTTTCACACTTAATCTAAGGAATGTCCAAATAGTTAAAAAATACATAGAAAACTTAAAGGATCAAATAATTAAAAATAAATATAAAGATAAATAATATATCCAATGGTTAAAATCACTTTGGCGGTTCCTTGGGTATGTACCATAGTGAAAATATGCTTGTAGGCATTATGTGTAATAGTCACATTCCACCATTTATCAGGATATCATCTATGTAATTGATATGCCTTCCACCCACCCATCCACCTATTAATCCTTCTCTTTCCCACATATAGATTTTATACAAATCTATATATGATTTGGAACTCCAACACCAACATTACACCACTAAAAATTCATAGACTTATCATGGCTTAGTTGTATTTTATTTAATGAAGTAATAAATTTTACACCAATATTACAAATCTTTATTTGATTTGGCACTCCAACACCAACATTATACACAAGTAAAACTTCATAGACTTGTCATGGCTTAGTTATATATTAGTTAATGAAATAATAAATTTTACCCATTGATGTTATCATCCTTGCATTTCAATAGTCTCAACATCTAAATAATAGAAAATTTCATTTTTGTTCCATTATTTGTGTTTATAGAAAATATTGACATGAAATTAAAGGATTTTAAATTAAATCGGTCCCATTGTACATCACTCATCTAATCATATTATCATGAAATCTCTTGTCTACTCATCCACAACTTCACTACCATTTCATATCCCTCATTTTTGTTTGGAGAAAGTGCCTAATTTTGTTTGAGGAATTGATCTTATCAAATACCTTACATACTTTAGGTGATCCATTCTATAAATAAGGTTCCTACACTACACACACCATTACAAAGAGATTATACAATACATTGAGCCTATCCTATTATACTGATATTTTCCCACCACACTAAGATTTTGTAGACTTGAACTCATTAATAAACACAAGTTGTACCACAAACCAACAAATCACATATTGGACATAGTGTAAAATAGAATATCATAATTAAGTTCAATTATTTAAAAAACATACTATCAACATAACTATTTCCCAATATCTATGTCTCTCAACAACTATGACTTTTCAATCTACATCCTTCTCATACCTAGCATAATCTAATCATTCATAACCCATACTAATTTGACAAGAGGCATGATGGATTCAAATGTAATTATTAGTTGATCTTTAAAAAAATAAATCTTTTGACCCATATTATTCCTACAAAAGACCACCTTGATCTTTATATATATTAGCGTGTTTTGATTGGTATGCATAGGGGCATGATCTTTTCTTCTTCTATGATTTATTTTTTGTTTCTCCCCTTACAACAACCACTAAATCTAGAAATATCTTTGTGTAGAAGAGGCCATCCTAATGCTTGTTGATTGTTATATACATAATCCACCAAGGCATTTATCAACCTTGCATGTTTAGAGACACCTTTATGGATGATGTTGCTCAGTGCATATATCAACTAAGGACATCTTATCACCTTACCTTCTCACACCGATATTTTATTCCATTACATGAGTCACTAAGGATTTTCAATGGCTTGCATGTACTAGTATAACATATTATTTGAGAGTTAGTCCATGTGAATGATACATTGTCACCTTGGTTCATAAACATAAATTGCAATGCTAGTAATATTTCATGGGGAAGAGAATCCATAAATAAAAAATATTAAGGGTTTGAAATGGAAATATCTTCTAGGGTGACACAAGGTATGGGGAAAGTGATATAAGGGTGTGTTGTCAATGTAAATTCCATAGGATTTGTAAAGAAACCATGTGCAACATGTTGTCTATGTTGAAATTTGAAATAAATACCTCGTATAGCTACTACGAATGAAAATAAAAATAAATTCCCTCTATAGATGCTACAATATACATTTGAAATAAATTCTCCATATATATGCTACAACAAAGGATGAAGATGCAAAAAACCTTAAACATAGATTTTTTATTTTTTTTTTAAATGAGAGCTTCCAAAGCAAGGATTGGTATTTAGATAAGGGCCACACTAGGCATGCCAAAATAGTGGATTTCTAATTTGAGCTATAGAAGATGAATTGGATGCATAAACATATAATAAAACCCTTTAAATAAAATAGAATACATACAACTATGTTAGAAAAAAATGGGAGAAAATAGAAATTGTAAAATATAATTAAACTAAGCATCAAACATCTATTAAATATTTTTAATGTTCTCCAAATGATAAATAATTTGAGATGTGGGTGCTTTTGGTTATAAGTTTATTTTATTTGATAACATGTGGCTACAATGTGATTAATGGATCAATGTCCTTTGGAAAATGTTTCTTTAATAGGCTTCTCGAATGAGATTTAGAGAGCTCAAATTAAAGGATGAGATCTGGGGTTATGATTAAATTTCATAGACATGCTTCCTAGCCTCTTGAAATGCAATAGAACAAGATGAAAGATGCTTGATCAATGGACGAGGTTTCACCAAAATGTGAGATGCAATGATATGTGGGAAAGTGGGATTACATGGAGAAAATAAGTGGATGGTGTACACTAAAGGATAAGATAGAGGGTTAGATTGTACAAGTATCTGGTATATATTCAAAATGTAAATATATCTAGGTCCTAGCTCTAGTCAAAAGAATTTACCATAATATAGAAAAAGCATCTTAAATATTTGAGCTAGATCCTGGAATCATATTGATAAAACATATCTTGAGTAGTTTAGATCAAAATAAGATTCCATTAATAGATACTCCACTTTAGGTATAATATATTTGCATATGTTCTATCTAATCAAACCTTACCAAAAAAATCAAAGGGCTTAGACTCACAATTGAGGAAGTTTAATACTACAATATTGATATAGAAAACTCATACAAGATCCTTCTTGACTATACCAAATTCATAAAGAATAAATCATTATAAATGTATAGAATATAAAAGTGCAAACAAAGACAAGATGAGCTCACATTAAATAAACCCAATTATATAAAATATCTACAAAATTATACCGTAACATAATGAAACAACATAATCATATATAAAAATATGAAAGATATTATAAACAAATCAACCAAAGTGCCTCTAATGTAAAGTTGGTGCCTACATTTCAAATCTAATTATTTACTAAGTGTGTATCTATAGGACACTCAACAATATCAAAGAACTAATCATTTTCTAATTTTCTAATTACTTTTATCTCAACTCATAATTATATAAGTATGGTTATTGCATTGTTTACCTATTATTTACTACAACAAAATAGTTCACACATTTTTATCATCTTTCTTTTGATTTACCCAGCGATAAGTAATCATCTTGAGCATATAATTTTCCCACCTCGATGATGCCAACATTTAAATCATTTAAACAACATTTACTTCTTGGCAACAGATATAATGAAACTCATTATCAAAATTGTCAAACTAACTTTTGGGTTGAGAAAATTGATTATTTAGATCACTCGGACCATGCATTGAAAAAGTATCTCCCCATATGCACATTTAGATAAGTTGTTTACTCTTGAAATCAATTTTATTTCAGATATACTGAAGTGGTTAACATTTTATTTTTTAACATATTGAAAGTGATAAAATTGAAACTATAACTTATTCAACGAATTCTATAGATTCACACTACAACAAAAGACATTGTATATTCAATCGTATGAACATAAATAGCACGCTTTGGATTCTATGTAAGCAGTTCAGAAGAAAAGTTCAGTTCAAATCGAGAGGTTATCTTTGAAAACTTTACAGAGGAGACAATATGCCGACAACCATGACAGCTCAACTTGATTTTTACACAAAATTTTTGTTACACCCACTTTTCAGGTCTAAATTACGACATGTTAAGAAGAAAAGCTTTAGTTTCATTTTCTTCACATCTCGAGAAAGAAAGCAATCGAAAGCTTATTTCCACAAGTTTGAAACATATCAAATACTATTTTGCACAAATTGTTAAAAGTAATTTAGGATGATGTGAAGAGAGGAGATTATTTAGTGACATCAATCGAAAATTAAATACTTACCTAAATTTATTTTATAGCATGTTCATTCTCTCAAGAGAGTGATTAAGATTTAATGCATTTGTATTATTGTGATATCCATATCGGCTTCATCAATATTGTGCACAAATGAGGGATAAAAAATTACATGTTCATTTTATGTTTATTTTAGTGGTAAATCATTTATATTTGAATAAAAAATATTTTTGGATCGACAGTGTATCTATAAAAATATCTTCTTTGTAAGGAACGAGCATATCATGAGTAATGATGATGTTCAATTATTGATTGTTTGCTATATTCACTTGGTTTTGGTTGGTAATGTTGGTAGGTGGTATTGTGGTGTCAATATGAGGGCGTATCTATCTAAGTCAATCATGGTGTAGAAATGGCAACCCTAGTGTGATTTGGTATGAAACGTGCTCAAATGATATGAATCTCCTAATGAGCATTAGACAAAAAGTTATTGTGGTGTTGTTTTTATACTTCAAATAATCTTTCTATAAGAATTATGCCCTATCATTTGGTGTGGTCTATCATAAGATTTGTGTGTATGGTTTCACTTGTTCATGCTTGATTACTTTGTACGCTAGTTGAGTCACACTTATCTCATTTACAATGATATCTATCCAATTTTCTATAACTTTAAGATACATGGACATAAAATGTCAAGTGAGATGGAGAAGTGAAAGGCTGGGAGAGTGATTTTGATTATCTTAATTTCACTTTTCTTAATTGTCATGATTATTTTCTTTGAGTTGTTTTTTTTTTTTCACATCTTGACTTCTCACTCAGCTGTTTGAAATATTTTCTATGTTTAGGAGGCTTTGATCTACTTGTGGAAGGACCTACCAAGTTGTGTTTTCGACTTTTTAGTTTTCAATTTTAAATGCAGGATTAACTAAAATGAACTATTTAAATCCAAAAAATAAACAATTAAGATTCTTTTTCTTTTTCTTTTTCCAAAGATAAATATTTTCAATAAGATAGTTAATTAACAAATAAATGAATTCTTTTGGCATTTTTCTATACTTTCAGATGCATATGCAATTGAATTAATTTAATTTTCTAAATGCAAGATATATGGTTTGTTTCAATGACTTTTTTTGTTTCTTTATTAGAAAGTTAGTTTATCTCTTGTTTTGATTTTTCATTAGTTTGATAAGAAGGATCTCTATTGAAGATGTGAATATTGTTTACATATGATTTACTTTGAAGAATGATTTTAAAATAAATAAATCGTACTTATTATAATCAGCATTCTCTTGTAAGAATGTTTTTTTTTTTTTTTTATTAGACTGCAGGAATCGGGTAGCACGACCCCTTGTAAGCATGTTATTTATTTATTACTTCTAAACTACTATTTTTAAAAATAAAATATATTGAACAACTGCAGATAAAGTAAATGAACTTCTATCTTTTTGAAAATATTATTTGGAGCTTACATTGCTTGTGTACATAGATGTTCAAATTCTTCTGTGTATTTTATCCATTAATTCTATGATAATTCTCTTCATAGAACTAGAAAAAGTAGTTTAAAATTTGTGGGAAGGTTGTTGATTAAATTGAAGATTTAGTGAGGAATATTTGTCACTTGAAATTGTTGAAAGGGAAAATCTTAAAGAATTGAATGCAACATGAATTCTATGTAGGAGCTTGGTATTTAGCTAAGAGATGCTTGTAGATCTAGGAAGGTGAGCTTGTAGTGGGTTACATGATGTCATCATCACTAGTGAACAAATATAGTAAACAAATGATAGTGATGTAAAGTTATTTTTAAGAAGTTAAATATATTAATTTCATTTTGTATTTAAGATCTCAATAAATAAAATGTTTATTAATATAAATGAATTAAAATCATTAATTGTTATATATTTAAATATCTAGCATCATAAGATGTCATGTTGTTAATTATTTTATTAGTGAATATTTTTTGTTTTGATACTAAGGGGTGTTCCCGTGATCTAGTCCAGCAGTCCCCGAACCTCGGGTACTTGAGGCGAGCTAGGGCTAGACTAGTCCCCTGCAGGTGAGATCTCCCGCCGGCAAGAAGTCCCACCTCTTAAACCCGGGAGTGGAGTCAAACCCGAGATCAATGGGAAGCAAGCCCACTGCCCAAGCCCAACTCTACTACCTGTTGGGGCATTTTACTAGTGAATATTGTTGTCTCCTACATTTAATAGATAAATTTCTAATAAATCATCATAAATTTAACATCAATTTATTTTGATGGAACTATTAGGTTTGCGAAAGTCTTTATACTTTTTATTTAACCCAGACCAAATTAACTTTTTGGTTGAGAAGATTGATTGTTTAAATCGCTGAGGTCATGCAGAGTTTGAGAAAATATCTCGCCATGTTGACGCTTAGTAAATTTGAATTTTTCAAACGACAATCAAACTTATCAAAATGGTTATATACACTTAATTCTTATTGCGACGATGCATTGAATGTGATAAAATTGAAAGTTTGACTATCTGCTGCAGTTCAGCAAATTCTATCGATTGACACTAAAGCAAAAGTCATTCAATGTTGAATAGTGTGAACGTAGAAAGCATGCTTTGGCTTCCATGTGAAAACATCAGTTCAAATTCGAGAACCTTGGAAGATTTGATTGAAGTGGTTGATGAAGGATCAGAACATTTGAAGATTCTATTTGATTTGGATTTAGCGTTGTATACTTAGGATAGGCTCGATTTTTATGCGATATTTTACTTCAAGATTGATTTGAGGCTTTAATTTTGATTCAGTTTCAATTTGGATAGGTAGATGGTGGCGTTGGTTGTATTCGATGATTTGGATTTGATTGGATTTGGATGGGATGAAACTTTGGACTTTTGATAAATTTAAAAGTTCATTTTTTTTATAAGATTAGATTTTACGAATTGGTTGGCGTTTTGGGATGGAGTTGGATTAGATGAAGAATGAAGGATCAAGAACTTATGATGATTTTGTTTTATTTACGCTTTCTATACTTACAGGCAACGTTCTTAAGTGAGAAGTTTATTTTCAATTGCTATACTTAAGGCTGACCAAGGTCTTAAAAAACCTTAAATAAGTCTTAATGATTGATCTTAGGGACTTGATCATTGGTTAGGTTTGGATTTTTGATGATTATGATTAGATTAGGGGATGATTGATATGATGAATTAGGATGCAATTAAGATGCGGGGACATGACAATGAATTGACATTACCTAAGGTTTTGGGTTAGGACAAGGATTTCGATTTATGATTTGGATGAGCAGGTTTAGGTTGATTGATTAATAGATATGAAGATTGTGATATGATTTAGTTAAGAGCTTCAACCTTTAGGTTGCCTTTGATTTGCAATAGAATTTTGAGATTTTATTATGATATTCTCCAAAAGATGGAAATTTAATTTTGCTAATTGGGGATTGATGGTGGATAATAATATTAGGGTAGTGGATGATGTTTAAGGATTAGAATTAGAATTATTGTATTTTAGGATAGGGATGGTGCATTAAGGTTTGCATGATTGATTGAAATTATTTTTGATTAAGATGATGTGTCAAAAAGGATGGGGTGTATTATGATTGTGGGATGAGGCTTTTAACTATTGGTTTAGGATTTGATTTTGAATATTATGTTTTTGGATTCAAAGGGTTAGATGTTGATTTTTGAAAATGTATTTTGGATTAATAAGTTTTGATTCCTTGTTTTAAGGAGTGAATGCATGGGTTTAGAATAATAGAAAATAAAGAAAACACACCAATAACCTAGATTATTCAAGTAATGGATGTGTGAATGATCACAAGACCACCAATATGCCTTTTATATGTGTGATGTTTAGGGAATATGGTAAAAAACTAGACACTTTTGATCACTCAAAATCACCCTATTGTGCAAGGACAGAGTAAAAATAACTAGTATACTCATTCCTAGAGGCACATGGTGAGTAAATTTATGGTGCTAATTGCTTAGTAATGCATTAGAATCAAACATGGATGAAAGGTTTTATTCTAGGATAAAAAATATTTTTAGGGATGCCTTCTATATACCCAAGGGTATGTGAGGCTTAATCTTATGAACATGAGGGGTATGTGCAGGATCATCATGGGCCAAAAAGAGACAATATGATGGGTATGTGTAGGGTATGTGGTTGATGACATTTTTTTTACCCAAAATTGATGAAATGAAATGGGTATTTAAAAGAGATTCTCAGTTTTCCACAAATATAAATTATGCTTTATTTTCAATTTAATAATTAATTATTATTCATTTTCTATTTGAATTACGACTAAAGTCCTAATTGATAGGCTGATTAAAAAAAATCTATAGCTTTCAAACGATATCACTTTTTGAATCAAACATGTGTCACATTCTATGCTTCACATACTATAGGATTTAAAAAAATGAATTTCATGAAGTTTTGACCAAGTTAAGATGGTCAAACATACGAGTTTTTATATTTTTTAAAAGTTGTAATTAAAAATTCATAATTAATTATTTACTTGGAAAAAATATTTAAAAAAGTATGCATCACATTGAGACATGAGTCCTCTACTTATATTTAAAATACTATAAAAAAATATTATCATTTTATTGTGGTTAGGGTGGTCAAACAGACACCTTACTTACTTTTTCCTAAAATTTAAGTACTACTGCATTGAAATTTCAAATTTTCACCAAAAAGATTTTTATTTATTTTTTAAACCTAGGAGTTTAGAAACTACATTCAATTTTCTATAGATTCTATTCTTACATATTTTTGAAATAATATAGATAACTTATTCAAATTTTTACGTTAAGTTTCCTAACTCTGATTTTTTAAAAATTTTCGCCACTTAAGGGCCTATTTTTTCTATGATGATCCCGCACATATCCTAAGCCCATCTACGAGATTATGTTCATGGAAAATTCCAATTCCACTTCACATTATCTCTATAAAAAAAGGGGTAGAAAGGTTTAGAAAAACCTGATGGAGCTTAGGTTCAAGGTATAATTTTCTCTCTCCCACTTGTTATACTTCAATAGTACATGTGGTGTGCCCCATCCTCTAAGGTGATGAAATCTTATGGATTACCCACTAAAAAGAGACAAAATTGTTATACTTGTTTTTCATCCACAAGATCACCCTAAGGTACAAAGGATATCATACATAAGCAAACTTTGGGATGGTTAAGATATAAATTAATTTGTGTCATAAACCCGAATAAAAATTATTTTTTAGGGGTATCTTTTTTGTAAACAAGGTTACACGTGGCTTAATTATATGAGCATGAACTCATCTAGAACATTGTGTTCATGAAAATTCCTATTCTAGTTCACCTTAACACTATAAAAATATGGTTAGCAATATTTCTTTTTAAAATTATGGTGCTCCTTCGAGATACATTTTTTCTCTCCCTCGTTTCTAGATATTGCACTAGTGCATGTGGTTTGGGCCATGCCTTAAGTTGATAAAATCCTTGGGAATATCCTCTAAAGAGAGAAAAAGTTCAAAGTAATGATTGATTTTTATTTACAAGTTCACCCTTGGGTGTGAGGGAAGATCGTATAGAAGCACACATTGGAATAGTGAAGAAACAAATTAATTTTAATCCTAAAACAAAATTTTTGACCAAACAATATTTTTAGCATTGAAATTCAATTTTTTGAAAAATATGTTTTAAAGGTGTAAAAATGAGTCTTATTTGCAAATAATCATACAAAACCACATGTTATTAGTTTCAATGATCCAGGTATTCATTAAACAAAATTTCAAGTTAGTAAAACATATAAAAGGAAATCAAATTTGCATGCTCAAAATAATGGAAATATATAGGTGTTAAGTTAGAGGGGACACATACCACTCAAAATATGCAAGAAAAACCAAAGAATAATAAATGTAAAATCAAACTAATATAGACACAAGAATTATGGGAATTGCAAGGGAATCATATAGATCTATAGGAGCCATAAGAAATGGAAGGGTACAACATAACATGTTGTATGCACTAAAAGGTTATAAATCCTAAAAAATATGAGGGTTAGCCTAAAAAAATAATTTTAAACTCTTGCAAGATATAGGTTGGCAAGAATTATAAGAGTAGTTAAAGACAAAAAAGCAACTAAAAGTAAAAAAAATACAAAAAGGGTTCAGAAGGATTTGGATAGCTTATAATAGCACAAGAAGTATAGAGGATGTAGGGAAACATTGGGTTTATAGGGTTTCCATGAGCTAAGGCATAGGTTCCACACAATGTGTTGCTTATGAAAAAAGGTCTAACAAACTCATTAGCATAGAATATAAACCAAAAAGGAACTCCAAATCCTAAAAAATCAAAGCTACGAAATGCTTCTAAAGATGTCACATAGAAAAACCTAGGTATGAAGACATAAAAATAGGGTCAAATGATAATGAAATTAAACCATAAAAACTCTAGTGAAGATAGAAAAAACAAACCTAAAACAAATATCATGATATAATAAAATTTCATACACATACATTACAATTCTACTAATATTTCATTGAGAAGGGAACCTATAAATAAACAATATCAACTTTAAGGGTGTGAAATGGAAAGATCTACAAGGGTGACACAAGGTAGGGATAAAGTGCTATAAGGGTGCATTGTCAATGTAAATTCCATTGGATTTTTAGAGGCACCATGCAACATGTTGTCTATGTTGAAAGTTCAAATAAATGCCTTGTATAGATGCTAAGAATGAAAGTTGAAATAAATTCCCTCTATAAATGCTACGATTGAAAGTTGAAATAAATTTTCTATATAGATGATTCAAAAAAGGATGAAGATTCCATAAACATTTAACATATAAAATCCTAAAAAAAAAAACACATTTGAAAGCTTCCAAAGGGAGGATTAGTATTTAGATAAGACTCACACTAGGCATGCAAAAAATATGGATGTCTAATTTGAGCTATATAAGATGAATTTGATGCATAAACATATACAAAACTCTTGTACTAAAATATTGACATACAAATAAGTTGAAAAATTGCAGCAAATATAAATTATTAAATATAATTAAACTAAGCATCAAATCTCCATTAAATATTTTTTATGTGCTCCAAATGATAAAGAATATGTGATGTGGGTGCTTATACTTATGAGTTTACTTTATATGATAACATGTGGCTACAATGTGATTTATGGATCAATGTTCTTTGGAAAACCTTTCTTCAAAAGGCTTCTCAAATGAGATTTAGAGAGCTCAAATAAATGATGAGATCAAGGGATATAATTAAATTTTATAGACATGCTTCCTAACCTCTTGAAATGTAGTAGAAGAGAATGAAAGATGCTTGATCAATGGATGAGGTTTCACTAAAATGTGAGATGGAACGAGATGTGAGCAACTGGGATTATATAGAGAAAATAAGTGGATGGTGTAGATTGAAGGACGAGATGGAAGGTATGTTTGTACAAGTGTTTGGAGTATATTGAAAATGTAAATCTATCTAGGTCCTAGCTCTAGTCAAAATAATTTAACATAATAGAGAAAAAACATCTTAAATATTTGAGTTAGATCTTGGAATCATATTGATAAAGCATATCTTGAGCAATTTACATCATAAAAAATATTCCTTTAATAAATACTCCACTTTACATATACAATGTTTGCATATGTTCCATCTCATCAAACCTTACAAGGAAATCAAAAGGCTTAGACTCACAATTGAGAAAGTTTTATACTATAATATTTACATAGAAAACTCTTACAAGATCCTTCTAGACTATACCAAATTCACAAAGTGCAAATATTTATAAATGTATAGAATTTAAAAGTGCAAAACAAGATAACATAAACTCTCATTAAATAAACCCAATTATATAAATAGACAAAATTATACCATATCATAATGAAACAACATAATCATATATAAAAGTATGAAAGATATTATAAACAAATCAATCAAAGAGCCCTGAATCTAAAGTTGATGCCTACATTTCAAGTCTAATTATTTAGTAAATTTGTATGGATATGACACTCAACAATACCATAGAACTAGTCATTTTCTAATTTTCTAATTACTTTTACTTCGACTCATTATTATATAAGAATGGTTATTACATTGTTTATGCACTAAATTTACTACAACAAAATAGTTCACACACTTTTATCATCTTTCTTTAGATTTAGCCAGAGACAAGTTATCATCTTGAGCATGCCATTATCCCCACCTCGATGATGTCAACATTTAAATCTTTTAAACAATATTTGCTTCTTGGCACCAAGTACAATGGTAATGAAAAATCATTATCAAAATTATCAAACTAAACTTTTGGTTGAGAAGATTGATAGTTTAGATCACTAGGGCCATGCATTGAGAAAATATCTCCCCATAGGCATGTTTAGATTGATTGTTTAATCTTGGAACCAAAATTTCTTACTACATACTTGTAGATGTATTCATTTACTTTTTTGTTACCAGGTGTAGTGTTTAATGAAAAATTATTATGAAAATTGTCAAACTAACTTTTTGGTTGAGAAGATTGATTATTTAGATCCTTGGGGTTATGCATTGAGAAAATATCTCCGCATATGCACGTTTAGATTGATTATTTAATCTTGGAATCATTTTTATTACTATAGAGTTTTAGATGTATTCATTTGCTTCTTGACACCAGATATAGTGTTAATAAAAAATCATTATCAAAATTGTCAAACTTTCTCATTGAGAAAATTGATTGTTTAGATCGCTGGGTCATGCATTGAAAATATTTCTCCCCACATGCACGTTTAGATGGGTTGTTTACTCTTGAAATAAAATTTTCTTTGGTATTTTAATGTTTTACGTATTGAAAGTTATAAGATTGAAACTGTAAATAATTCAATGAATTCTACCGATTCACACTAAAACAAAATTCATTGTATGTTGAATCGTGGGAACAATAAATAGCACGCTTTGGCTTCTATGTGAAAAGTTTAAAAGAAAAGTTCAGTTCAAATCGAGAGGTTATCTTTGAAAACTTTACAGAGGAGACAATATTCCGACAACTGTGACAGCTCAACTTGATTTTTACACAGAAATTTTGTTACACCAACTTTTCACGTCAAAATTACGACATGTGAAGGAGAAAAGCAGTTTCATTTTCTTCTGCGCGAACACGCGATTCAAGAAGGCGGTTCATTTGTATTTGTATGAGGAATAAAATAAGATTTGAAATCCTTTGTTGAAAGCTTGCGGGTCACAACCCGAGAGCGGAAGCGAAACGATAAGTTACTTGCGCATCATTTTCCTCACATCTCGAGAAAGAAAGAAATCGAAATTTTATTTCCACAAGTTTGAAACATATCAAATACTATTTTGCACAAATTATTAAAAGTAATGCAGGATGATGGGAAGAGAGGAGATTATTTAGTGACCTCAATCGAACATTAAATAATTTACTAAATTCATTTTATAGCATGTTCATGCTCTCAAGAGAGTGATTAAGATTTAATGCATTTGCATTAGTGTGATCTTCAAATCTGGTTCATCAATATTGTGTAGAAATGAGGGATGAAAAATTATATGCAAGCTTGCTGTATGTTTATTCTAGAAACAAATCATTCATGTTTGAATTAAAAATGTTTATCGATCAAGAGAGTATTTATAAGAATATCTTCTTTGTAAGGAATGAGCATACCATGAATAAGGATGATGTTTAATTGTTGATTATTTGTTGTATTCACTTGGTTTTGGTTGACAATATTGATGGGTGGTATTGTCTTGTCAATATGAGGGTGCATCTATTTGAGTCAACCATGGAGTAGAAATGACAACCTCAGTGTGATTTGCTATGAAACCTACTCAAATGGCATTTAAGCTCCTAATGAGCATTAGACAAAAAGTTGCTATGGTGTTGTTTTTCTACTTTATATAATCTTACTATAAAAATTATGGAATATCATTGGTTTGACCTGTCATAAGATTTGTATGTAATGTCTCACTCGTTCGTGCTTGATTACTTTGGTTGCTAGTTGAGTCACACTTATCTCATCTACAATGATATTTATCCAATTTTTTATAACTTAAAGATACATGGACATAATATGTGAAGTGAGATGGAGAAGTGAAAGGTTAGGAGAGTGATTTTGATGATCTTAATTTTACTTTCCTTAATTGCCTTGATTATTTTCTTTGAGTTCTTTTTTTCAAATCTTGGCTTCTCACCAAGATGTTTGGAATTTTTTCTATATTTAGGAGGCTTTGAGCTACTTGTGGAAGGACCTACCAAGTTGTGTTTTTGACATTTTAATTTTCAATTTTAAATTCATGCATAACTATAATGAGCTATTTAAATCCAAAAAAATACTTGTTACTTTTTCCAAAGATAAATATTTTCAATAAGATGATTAACTAAAAAAAATGACTTCTTTTGGCATTTTTCTATACTTTTGGATGAATATGCAATTAAATTAGTTTAATTTTCTAAATGCAAGATCTACGGTTTGTTTCAATGGCTTTCTTTTCTTTATTCAAAAGTTATCTTAACTCTTGTTTTGATTTTTCATTTGTTTAATAAGAAGGATCTCTATTTTATGTTGAAAATGTGGATGTTTTGTGCATATGATTTACTTTTGGAACCTCTTAAAATGGGGGTTATTAAGTGCTATCATATGGTTTAGAACATATAACACACCCAATTTCAAGATATTCCACTCAACGATAACCCTAGAGATCTCAATGCAAAAGAGAAATAGATCTTGCAATAGGGTTGTCCCAAAAGATGAACATAAACAAATAAGGTGTTCACCACCAACTTTAGACTTGGAAAAGACAATGAAATGATGAAATGCAAAAACACTAATATGATGCAAACCTGATTTAGATGACCTAGAAATGCAAGTAACACAAAATAGAAGAATGTGAGATAGAAGTTGTGCACCTTGAAATCTAGAAATGGCTGGATGGAGGTTTGGAAGACTGGAAATTTTTCTTTTAATGTTGATTCGGACTCATTTTCCAATCTAGGTGAATCAATCCAAAATCTAGAAAACTATGTGAGAACAAGAATCTACAAAAGGGTATCTAAATCTACAAGAATTTGACATTTGACTAAAACTGGGACTCATTCACCAAAAGTGGAAAATCAGTCCAGATAGGCTTTTCTGAAACTTTAAAGTCTAATCCTACTCTTCTTTGTCTTCTCTATCCTTTCTAATTGATTTTTGGATCTGAAACCCTGATTTACAACCTATAGGTCTTCTCCAATGTTCTCCAAGGCTTGATGATAACTTTGACAACTTTGAATAATTTGGGAACTTTTCTCCAATCTTGTTCCTTAGGAAATCTACAACTAGACCTACAAATCACACACAAAGGAGAGGGGAAAATGCTATTGGGTTAGTGGATAGGGGTTTTCCTTGGTCAAACCCCTTGCTAGTAATCAAACCTTGAAATGAAATAAAATAAGAATGGAGAATGATGAATGAAAAAATGAAAATGTTGCAACTCACCAAACCCTTGCAATGAAGTACAACAACTATGATTGAGATGGCTCCAATGGATGTAGATCTTGACTCTTGCTTGAATTGGATAGGTGTTGAATGTAATGCTTGCTCGAATCTCAAAATCCTACATCCCAATTGTTAGCTCCAAAACAAACATGATGCATGAAATCCTTGACATGATGATTGATGTTTGAATGTTGCTCTCAAATGCTTGATAATCTGCTCTTGAATTCTCTTGAAAACACTTGAGTGCTCTTGAGAACTCAACTTTGCTATTAGGAATGCTCTCACAAAAGTCTTAGGTGAAAATGAATGAAAGAACCTTGCATTTATACTCAATTATGAAATAATTTTTGAAATTACAACACTACAAGCTGACATCAGATCTAGGAGGATAAAATCCCACTAAACATTTGAATTAATTTTGATTTTGAGCCACATGGGACTCATTTTCCCAAGGTGGTGAATGAGTCCCACCAGGCCTAAATTTTGGGAGCAATTTTATAAATGCTTAGAAATGTGTGAAACCAGGTTCGAGACCCAAAAATCTAGGTGGGGCTCATTCGCCGAAGGTGGTAAATGAGTCCCAAATTACTAAATATTATCCATTCAAGCCTAAAACACACCTGAATTATGATTGGTTGATGATTTGTGTTGGGATTATCCTTCAAAAGATGTAATAAATGAGGCTTGTGGATGCAATATAGGGCCAATTAAAGCATAAGAAAGCCCAATTATTAATGAAAACACTAGACAAGTGTGAAAGTATGTTACAACACTTTACAACACTCCAAATAAGGTTAGATTAAGGTTAAAAGAGGTTTATTACTAGATGTAGTTATTTTATAAAACCTTAGAAAAGTGTGAAAATGTGTTACAACACTTCACAACACTTTAGCAAGGTACCATTTAAATTCATTAGTTCACAAGGGCCCAATACTTAATTTGAATTTGTAAAACACATTGCAACACTAAATCAAGGAAACATTAAGCTTAATTCACAAGGAGGGCCCAAACAAGCAAGGAAAAGTAGAAAGGATACCTTTTTCATTGCCACATCTAGCCCCTACTTTAGTCAGAGGATGAACTTGCTTCAAACTCATGCTAAAGTAGACAAACACACATCAAGAGTGGTCCAAGTGTATTAATTCTAGTAAGATAGGATGACAATGATCAAGAAGGGTGATCAAGCCCTAGGATCGATATCCCGTGTAGAACCAACATAGGAACAAAAAAACACACATGAGAATTGTATAAGACCATCATTAAAGCACAAGCATGCACTATCAAGGACCAAAGGAAAAGGTAAAACTTAAAAGAGTCGGATCAAGCTTCAACTATTTTTCCATCGTGATGTGGATCATATCTAGGCTGTTTGTTCAAAAAATGCATACTCTGAGGCAACAAAACTCCTTGCTTTCCACTAGGTGAGAAGTACAAGAAGGTGAGAAACATACACTCATGGATAGTATGCACTTACACACATGTGAGTGGCTATGGGTAAAGTCACACCTCGGTCAAGCTTCTTGTTCAAACCATACCAAAGTTATACCTCATGATAACTTTGATAAGGCACCATGCAAAAATGGTTTTCTAGCTTCACGAGACAAGCAAAAATTCATATGCTTGGAGCTCATTAACAAACAGGATGGCTCCACAAGCATGCAAATTGTTGTATGCAAGGTGGCCATATAACTCAAAATGCAAAATATAAAATGGAAAGAACATTCAAAGGAGTTTTTCTTAGTTCATGCAAGGTCTTAACTTAGGGAACATTGTGTGTAATGTCTCCAAGAGAGGACCAATCAAAGAATATAAAATTCACAACTTAGGGGATGTCATGTGTCACATCAAGCCACTAAGAGGAATGCAATATGCTAAGAGAGATCACACTCCTCAAAGACATCACACCCTTGATGTCATCCACAAAGTAAAAAACACATCGTATAAAGTAAGAAGAGTACACCATGAACCATGAAAAAGAAAAATACCAATGAATGCCCCGACTTTATATAAATTTCTAAACACCATGCTATGAGTAATTACTTTAAAGTAACAAATGATAAATGCAAATAACAAAGAAGACATGAGAGCTAACATGGAAATTCCTATGCCAAGTCATATGTTTCCAAGTAAAGCTACACCATGTAAGAGAAAAAGAAAAGAGAGGGGTTGCCCCAAAAATGAAAATCCAAACACATAAGGGATCTATGGATTTAGGATCAGTATGTTCTTGCTACAATGTTCTTAGAGAGCTCAGAACTATCATCATTCCCCAAATACACATAGAACTGGAAGAATGACACAAAGAGAGAGAAAATAAATAAAAAGCTTTCGAGTCAACATGGAAGAAACATGAATGTCTTGGAACCTTACATCATCCCAAAAAGGGAAACACAAGACAAGGAAAAGATAGAGGAAAATAAAAGTAAAGGAATTTTTTTTTTAGTCAACATGGAAGATACATGAATACCTCGATGCTTTGGGTCATCCCCAAAAGGAAAAAACAAGAGAAATAAAAAAGATAAAAGGTGAAAAGATAAATGATTTACGATATATAGAAGAAGAAAGGTACAAATAGAGGAATGCCACAAAGAGAGAGAGAGAGAGAGAGAGAGAGAGAGAGAGAGAGAGAGAGAGAACATCAAACAAAATAAAATGGGGGATCACATTATGCACATGCAATCACACAAAAGAAAAAGAAAACAAAAATAAAAGACTAGTAAGGCATATGAGAGTCAACCTAAAGCAGGTTGTCTACATCCCAATCATGTTCATCATATACCAAAGGTAGAAAACTAGCCAAAGGGAGAATAGCAAGTGTGGAACTAGGATCAACGCTCGATTCAACATTTTTCTTAGGAGAATTGTCATTTAAGCTCATGGAAGAGGAAAACAATGTATTCAATTCATTATACACCTCTTCATCAATTCTAGCGACCTCGTCATCATCATCCAAGTTAATAACAATAGGAGGTTAAATGATAATGTCTAAAGAAGGCTTCAACTCTTGTTGTGTTTGTTGTATTTGAGTGTCTTCTTTCAGGGAAGGGGTAGAGTCATCATGCATTGCTTCAGTCATGTTTTGGTTTTGATTTTTTTGTTTAATTCTTCATGTAACATGTGAGCGAGGGCATGGTGTCTATTCCTATGCTCTCTAGCACCTCTGTTTCTTTTAGTTTTGTTTTCAAGTTGCATTTGTGTAGGAGTGGGTTGATCAACCATAGGCTTCTTTTATTCCCTAAGGGGAGGAACATAAGGAACCATGGGATGTTGTTCAATCACTTTCTCTTTAACTTTGTATACTTGTTGTACTCTAGGAGGTGTGATGGGGTTTTTTTCAGTGTCTCTTGGTGTTTTGTAGGAGGTAGATGAGGTTTTTTTCTTAGGTTAGTCTTGGTTGTTTGGGATTTATTTAGGTTCAAGCATGGTTTCATCTAGGATGGTAGGCTCAGTGGTGGGTGGAGCCATGTTTTAGAGGGATAATTCTGCTATTTTCTTTGCCTTAAACTTTTGATAGGACAAGAAGAAGAAGTCTTCTCATAGTTTTATAGGTTCTATAAGCTTGGGCCAAAATAAATAATTACCCTTAGAGGACAATAGGTTAAAGCTACTATATATGCTGAAAATTGAAAAAGTGAATGATTTAATCTATAAATTTAAATCAAAATTCCAGCATATCATCAATAGAGCCTTTCCAAATGAACACAAATGCAAAATGAAAACTAAAATATGCAAAACTAAAATAAATGCATTCAAAGGAAAATTAGCTCCATTGTTTTCCTATTTCACCATTATTCTTGATTTATGCATTTGATGCTCTTAGATTTTTATGAGCACAAGTGCAACAAGAAGCTATGATGAATGGAAGAGAGATTTGAAATTGAATTTTAAAATAAAAAATGTGTATCCAAAAAAGTGATAAGGAGGAGTTGTTTTATAGATGAATGCATAATGTGAAAATGATAAATGAGAAATGAGTGGAGTGATTTATGCGATGATTTTTGTTTGGAAGCTCAAAATGTGCAATTTTAAGCTAATTCCATGGAAATGATTTATGAGCTTAATGTGCAATTTTGATCTAATTTCATGGAAGTTGATTTATGAATTTTAAATTATTTAATGAAATATACGACTGCATTTTAATGATTAATGCAAATGGATGAATTAATGATTTATAAAAGATATGCATATGAATATGATGATGAATGGAAATATTTAATGTATGAGTATAATGATTATGCATTTGTAATGGATGTATTTAAGCGATTATAGATTAATGATTAGTGAAATGGATGAATTAAAGATTTAAGAAATGGTTAAATGATTTATGACTATGTTGATGATTAATATTCATGAAATGGGATAATGAAATATGCAAATGGATAAATAATGGATAAATGACTAAGATTATGTAAATGGATTATGATTAAGAATAAATGCTTATAAATGCTTATAATATATTAATGGTTTATTGGAGATATGATTATGCATATGTGTACCATAGAAAAAGAGATCATTGAAATTTTCATGGTCTTTTAGGTCTTTCTTCATGATGCTTGGTCTATTTTTCTTTGATTTAATGTTATAATGTGACTTAAACATTCACATTAAGTCCCAAAAATTTAAATTATGGCATCTTGTGAAGGTGTTGTGAAGTGTTGTAAAACATTTCTACACTTTTCTAGACTCCTTTCATTACAGTTCACCTAAAAGTCAGCTTTTTATCACTTATCAAGTCCTATTTTGAAGTGTTGTAAAGTCTTGTAACATGATTTCATGCTTTTCTCAGCTTAATTTCACTATTTACACCTTTCTTATGCTTTATTTGACTCCTTTCTGCACTCATAAGACTTAATTAAGTGTATTTTTTAATGCAAAACTAACAAACAACATTAAATGTAACTTAATTCCTGACACCCACTTACAATTCCAAGGTGGGACCCATTTTCCATGAGTGGTGAATGAGTCCCTCTTGGCTTCAAATTTAAAATATTTCAAATTTTCTTTCACATTTTTATTCAAATTACCTTATGTCAGCCTGTGATGAGGTATTATTGGGTTAGTAAGGCACAAGTGTGTATAAATAAGTGATTTTCTCCTCATTTTACATCTAATATCATAATTCATTCAAGCATTAAATCATCCATTCAAGCACTTTGCATCATTCAATCAAGCATCAATCAAGCATCTTGGAGCAACCATTAACATATCTTTATATTTCTTCAACAAGGTTGTGGTGTGTTCAAGACATTTGTATGTTGTCTATTCATCTTTCCTTGTTCATTTCATTCCATTTCTTCATTAAGGGTTTGATTACCAAATTGGGATTTGACCAAGGAAAATCCCTATAACCTAACCCTTAACCATTTTTCCCCTTTTGCATGTGTGTTTGTAGACTTGTGTATGTAGATTTATCAAGCAATTAGTTGTTGAAAGGTGGTCAAGAATTCAACAAAGTGTTTCAAGTCAACTACATCCTATTTCAATCTTAGAGACTACCTACAGTCCATTTTCTACAGATTTGACTCCGTCAACTAGACAAGAAGGTAATTTCAGATCTGGTGTTATAGAATTGGTTGCTAATTTCACATAATTTTGGGAGAGGACTGATTCGCCATAAATGGTGAATGATTCCCACCTTAAGGTTGGAAAACTAGATTTTATCAGATTTTGGATCCCGACAGTCAGAAACTAATTTCCACGAGTTTTTGCCAGTAGTAGTACTGATTTGCCATCAGTGGTGAATGAGTCCCACTAGTGATCTTCATTGATTTATGTCAGCATTCAGGACACTCCAGATTCATTATCAACTTCCCAGGGTTAGTTTGTTCAACCTGCTTTCAATTTTGTTTTGCATTCATTCATGTTTTAGTTCATGCTTGCATATCACATTGTGTTTTCAAACATTGTAGATTTCTTAGGTTTTACATTCATAATCAGTCAATTACATTGCTTAGTTGCATTTAGATCATCTCATTTAGCCTTAATCACATCATACATACATTAGATTGAGTGAACCACTTTGATTTTGAGGGTCTATCTCTCTCCTTTTAGGTGAAAAACCCTAAGAGTGTAAGAGTAGCCCATTGACCTCCATCAAAATCTATGGTTCATTTTGGTGAACCTGCATATTGAGAACTTTATCTTTTTGATTTCACTTGCATCTTGCATCCTAAGTATCATTTGCATCAACATTCAATTAGGTTTTTCTTTGTTTTTGCATCCTAGGGTTTCTCAAAATGCATTAGTGAAAGACTCATTTAGATTTCATTTTTGCATATTAACACATTAAAAAACTGAAAATATACATTTGCATCCTTAGTTTGCATCTGAAAATTATTAAAATCACTTTAAATTTTTTGTAAAACACAAAAAAATCTCATAGCTGGACTCATTCACCACCCTAGGAAAATTAGTCCACCTGGACATTTTCTGGGTAATTACTACATTTATGTTCTCTTTTGTTATTTCTCTATTTCAATTTGCAAAAAAAATGTTATTTATATTTTGCACTCCTAGATAATATTGCATTTTCATTCACCCCATCTTTTGTGGTACTTGTATGAGTGTTTGGTGACCCATTGATAATACTTTAGTGAGACGAAGTTCTAGACTCATGGCTTCTTGTGATAGCACTTTCGTTGTGGACCTTGGAATCTCAAGAGCTCCTACTCCTAGTATGGAAAATGGTGTATTAGGCATGGATACTACCACTACTATGCCTTCACCTTTCCATCCAATGAATGTTGACACATAAAACAATTCCATTCCGCAAGAAAAAGTCATTAGTTTTCACGATAATTTTGCACATTTACAACAAGATTTATCCCTTGAAAAAATTTCCACCACTGCCATACCTAAAATAGAAAACCTTTATCATTTGATTGAAAGTGATGATGGCTTACAAGTTATGAAAATAATTGCTGAGATATACAACAAACATGTTCCTTCTACTTCCCAGTCAGCCAACATTGTTGTAACCCAAGGAGGACCTCATATTCCTCCTCCTTCAACCATAGCATCCATACCAACTTATACAACAACTATATGCAATACTCCTTCTTTCGCTATTCCAACTAGCATTCCTAGTTCTTTTGTGCATTCACATATTCCTTCTTCCACCTTCACCCCTCTTAGTGTCCCTTTCACTTCCTCTAACATTACATAAATTCCATCACCATTTTCCCTTCAACCTCATACCACTTACACCAATCCCATCATTACAGAACTCTTTAACACTGTTTCATCCATGCAACAACAAATATAAACCATTAGCCAAATTCAAAATGCTTGACCCACATATCATGTTCGTAGTAGTCCATTATCCTTAGAGATCTTATGCACACAAATGCCACAAGGAGTTGAAATACCTCAATTTGAGAAATACGGAGGTAAAGGAGACCCTACTAGTCATGTCAATGCTTACACAACCTTGTGCAGTGATTTTGTCCTTGACGATAAAATTTTAGCCAAACTTTTTCCTATAACCTTGAAAGACACTGCATTAGAGTGGTTTTCAAACCTACCAAATCATTCAATTTGATCATTCAATGAAATTGTGGATGCCTTTATAAGTTACTTCCAAGTTCATATGACTCCCAAAAAGACAATGGATGATTTAATGCTATGTAAAAAAAATGCAAATGAAAAAGTAAATGATTTCATTTCACGTTATCAGTCATTAAATGCTCAAGTTGATGTCAAGATATCTAATTCACATCTGCAAAAGATGTTTATCGAAAACTTGCACACTCACCTTTAGGAAAAGTTAAATATGATGAAATTTCCTTCATTGATGCATTTATGCATGACCCTTTGTGACTATCACAACTCGGTTTCTAGTCATGATTCAAAGTCCACTTCTAACTGAGCTGAGAAGTCTAAGCAAAACAACCAAAACAATGCACAAAACTTTAGAAAACCAAATAGAGGCTTCTTACAGTTCAATCTTCCTTCTCTGCAACCAACCCAAATTGTTCCACATCAAGTAGCAGTTGTTAAAGCAACGATACCCTTTACCTATGGGGACCTAAAGAGACAATTTACCCCCTTACCCAATACTCTCCATAATACAATGAACCAATTGCTCCAGCAACAAATGATCACTTTGCCTACCATTAAACCACTTGATACCACCAAGCCTTTACCACCCACATTTAAACCTAATGCTTATTGTCATTTTCATCACCAAAATGGACATGACACCAAACAATGTAAGCATCTCAAACACTTAGTTCAAGACCTCATTGATTCTAGTCATTTGTCCATTGCAAGTGTCAATGATCAAGTCTATTGCACCCCCTAACCAAAATTTACAAAAATTTACCAACCCTATGCCTAAAAAAAATGTTTCATTTTTCAAGGCTAGTGAACCTTCAAACATTCATGTGATGAACATTGATACAAAAAATGAACAACCTGATATAACTTCAAATGTTACTCAAGTTAATCCTTTGTATGAACTTGTGGGTACGATAGATGTTTTCCCTCGTAAGGGCCCAACAAAAAAATCTCTTGATATTAGTTTTTCTTCTCATGATATACTTAAAAAGCTTCCTGATGGTCCTCTTTACATAGCCGATAAAATATATGATACGCCCACCAATGGGATATTAATAGATCATGTATGTGGTGAGAATGTGATCACAAAAGAGTTTTTAGTATTACATGATCTCTATCAATTATTATAATAAACCAATCGCATGGATTAAAACACATACTGGTTTTGCGTGTCTTATGATCAGATCGATCGTACTCCCATTATAGATAAGATCCAAAACTTTGGATATAATTTTTTCTATCATTCCACAATCAGATCAATTTTGTCTATAGTTAGGTCATCCTTGGCTTCACTCGATGAAAGTGGTCTTGTCAGTTGCTAACAAATGTTTGAAGTTTCTGCATGGCAATGAAATATTTACCATACACCATAGTGGTTTTCATCCATTGTCTTCTAAAGGTAATTTTTCCTTAGAATCCTTTTGGCCTGAACCTAGGGAGCCCATCACCCCCTGTAAATATTTCTTTTTCATAGCCTATCAAAATTTCAAAGCCAAACGAATAGCTGAGTTGTCTCTTCGGAACATGTCCTCGTCCAATTTTTCTCCTCCTATCTTAGATGAGACCATGCTTCAGCCTGAATCTGAAACTGAACAAACAATACCACCCCATGAGCAACCTCCCCTAGACACTCCCCCCTCCTCCATTAAATGCCCACGAGATATTCAAACCTATCTTGTTATGCCTCCTCACATTAAACAAGTGTATAAAGCTAAAGAGAAAGTGATTAGGTATGTGTAGGATCATGACATGGACCAAAACGTGGCCATATGATGGGTATGTGGCTAGCGACTTTTTTTTACCCAAAATTGATGAAATGAAAATGGTTTTTAAAGGATATTCTCAGCTTTCCACCAATATAAATTATTCTTTACTTTGAATTTAATAAATAATTATTATTTATTTTCTATTTGAATTATGACTAAAGTCCTAATTGATAGGTTGATTGAAAAACATCTATGGCTTTGAAATAGTATCACATTATTTTAATCTGAAATATGTGCCACATTCTATGCTTTTCATACTATAAGGTTAAAAAAAAAAAAATTGAATTTCATGAAATTTTGACAAAGTTAAGGTGGTCAGACATACAAGTTTTAATATTTTGTAAAAGTTGTAATAAAAAAATCATAATTAATTATTTACATGGAAAAAATTACAAAAAAATATGCATCACATTGGGACATGAGTCTACTTATATGTAAAATCTTATAAAAAAATATTATCATTTTATTGTAGTTAGGGTGGTCAGACAAACACATACTTCTTATTTTTTCCTTGAAATTTAAGTACTACTGCATTGAAATTTCAAATTTTCACCAAATAGATTTAAAAATAAAATAAACATAGTAGTTTAGAAACTACATTCAATTTGCCATAGATTACATTCTTACATATTTTTGAAATGATATAGATGGGTATGTGCAGGATCATGATGGGCCAAAAAGTGGCAATATTATGGGTATTTGTAGGGTATGTGGTTGATGACTTTTTTTAACCCAAAATTGATGAAACAAAAAGGGTTTTAGAGAGATTCTCAGCTTTCCACCAATATAAATTATTCTTTAATTTTAATTTAATAAATAATTATTATTCATTTTCTATTAGAATTATGACTAAAATCTTGATTGATAAGTGATTGAAAAAATCTATAAATTTCAAATGCTATCACATTTTTTGAATCTGAAACATGCATCACATTCTATGCTTCATATAATATAGGATTAAAAAAATAAAAATTAAATTTCATGAAGTTTTGACCAAGTTAAGGTGGTCAAACATATGAGTTTTTATATTTTTAAAAGTTGTAATAAAAAATCATAATTAATTATTTACTTGGAAAAAAATTACAAAAAATATGCATCACATCTGGAAATGAGTCCTCTACTTATATATAAAATCTTATAAAAAAATATTATCATTTTATTATGGTTAGGGCAGTTAACAGACACCCACTTCTTATTTTTCCCTAAAATTTAAGTACTATCGCATTGAAATTTCAAATTTTCACCAAATAGATTTTATTTATTTTTAAATAAACCTAGTAGTTTAGAAACTACATTCAATTTTCTATAGATTCTATTCTTACATATTTTTTAAATAATATAGATAACTTATTCAATTTTTTATGTCAAGTTTCCTAACACTGATTTTTCTGAATTTTTTGCCACTTAAGGGCCTGTTTTTGCCATGATGATCCTGCACATACCCAGATAACCTATTCAATTTTTTACGTCAGGTTGCGTAATTGTGATTTTTCTAAATTTTTTGCCACTTAAGCGCCTATTTTTTCCATGATGATCCTACACATATACCTGATTGACCCATCTTCTTAAGTTTCTTCTATTATTCCCCCTTCAGAAGAAAAGGAAACTATGATGGATCAACCCACTCTTACCCCTCAACAATTTCAAAATAAAATAAAACAAAACTGCGGTGGTAGGGAGCATAGGCATCATCATCGTCTCCTTGCTCATCAATCTAGAATGGAAGAAAACAAAGAAAACCAACCTCTACTTTTGACAGAAGCAATAGATGATCACCCTCTTCCTCTTGACCCACCACAAGATAATATAGTCTAGCCCTCATGACAAAATGATCTGATCCAATAGTCAAAACTTTTAATACATCCAAGTCCTTGGAAATAACCCTTCATCCTCCTATTGCTAGAACTCAATTTCAAAATACAATAAACAAATAAGCATTTGAACATCATCGAGAGTAAAATTTTTTTTCTTTTTTTTAAAACATTACAATACAACAATTTCATTGATAGCAGTAAACATGATTACATACTTCATCATAACATGAATGAGCTATTTTCATTTCCAATTAAGTAAAAATAAAGTACAAGAGTAAGGGTTAACAAGTCCTCATCTGATTGGCGTCTTCCAAGACTTGGCTTTCCAGCTGAAAAATTGAGGGAAGCATCATCTAAGTGCTTTTACCTCCAACCATGGACTTGTTCAATCCCTCGCGCACACCTTCCTATTGGAAGGGGGCCCTGGCCTTCTTGCAAAAGGTGATGTTGGAATAACCCTCAAATAGCCATCTAAGATTTGGTGGAGGAACCCTATCTAACTGGCTCTGCCTGACTACTAAGGAATCCTTCCTACTAAGCCGACAATTCTGGCTAGCTAGATATCTAGGTTGGATGTGAGTGTTAGGAGTAGTTAGTGGCACCTGCACCTACTATGGCCATAGATTGCACTACCATGCTACTTACCCACCCTGCTCGACTTGGAAAAGCTTTCTTTAACTAGGGCTTCTGGGAGATTATTTCTCTGTTACTTACTCTGGTCTGGACACTTGTCCTAGGGCATAAATTTGTGTCCTACCCATGACTCAACTACCCTTCACTCACACTTCTTGGCTACCTACCATGTGTGTCCAATAATTCTAGGGCTAGGGTTACCACAAAGAATGCATACCTTTATGGCCAACTTCCTTACATGTTTAGTATAATGATACTAGGTTAATGTTAAAAGGTGTAAATGTCAGGGTAATAATTAAATCTCAGTTTTGCTAAGCATAAGGATATTTCGACAAAATAGTATTTACAAGAGTCCATATCTATCTCTTCTAAGTTTATGCTACTATAGTTTAAGTCCATTTCTTTTCATAAAATATTATGAACCCTTAATTCACTAGTCACCTACTTTAAAGTTATCATGTGACATATCAGTGGTGTTGGTTCAATATCAATGTATATTAACTTTCACCTAGGTATGTGCAAGATCATCATGGAAAAAGCAAGCCCTTAAGTGGCAAAAAATTCAGAAAAATCACAGTTAGGCAACTTGACATAAAATTTTAAATAAGTTATCTATATTATTTCAAAAATAAGTAAGAATGGAATATGTAGCAAATTGAATGTAGTTTATAAACTACTAGGTTTGTTTAGAGAAAGAAAAAAACTATTTGGTGAAAATTTGAAATTTCAATGCAGTAGTACTTAAATTTCAAGGAAAAAATAAGAAGTAGGTGTCTGTCTAACCACTCCAACCACAATAAAATGATAATATTTTATTATTATATTTTAGATATAAGTAGAGGACTCATGTCCCGATGTGATGCATATTTTTTAAAAAAATTTAAGTAAATAATTAATTATGAATTTTTTATTACATTTTTTTAAAAATATTAAAAATCATATGTCTGACCACCTTAACTTGGTCAAAACTTCATGAAATTTATTTTTTCTTTTTTTAATCCTATATTATGCAAATCATAGAATGTGATGCATGTTTTGGATTAAAAAAATGTGTTACCATTTGAAAGCTACAGATGTTTTCAATCAGCCTATCAATCAGGACTTTAGTCATAATTAGAATAGAAAATGAATAATAATTACTTATCAAAGTAAAAGTAAAGCATAATTTATATTGGTGGAAAGTTGAGAATCTCCTTTAAAAGCCCTTTTCGTTTCATCAATTTTGGGTAAAAAAAATTCATCAGCCACATACCAATCATATTGCCACTTTTTGGCCCATCATGATCCTGCACATACCCACCTGTCAGATCTCTGTTTTATTTTCATAACATATTCTATTTCTATATTACTGACCCTACTGCTCAACAGAAAATGGCTTAAGGAAAGCAACAATATTTTCCTTCTATCTCAATAAGATTTCACCATTTGTACTTCCAGATTAATGCGTTGTAGAAAAAAAGTATATCAATAGGTAATATGAAGTTTAGTCACTAAATAAGCAAAGCCTTTAACATAAAACGTCTAATAGAATAGAGAACAAAAACAAGTAGACTTTTTCTCTTCACTTGTCACTCTTTCATGACAACAAAGCATTAGACCTAGCATATCCATGTATATTTAAAATTACTTTCATCTTTACTCAAGGTACATCATTAAGAGAGATGTGTCCAATCAGCTTTCCATAGACAAGAACCAGAAGCTTATAGACAAAGTAAATAAAGTAAGAATTCCACAATTTACACTCTCAGATTTCTTGCTCTAGGAACTCTCGGATGGAAAGAAAAGAATGATACACACAGTCTAGCTCAATACTAAGATTACAAATCTCCAACGAGAGTTCACATAAGCTCCTTAACATGAACACATAATTCATGACTTTTTTTTAAGGAAGAAATATAAGAGAGCTACGTGCCTATAAGAGTATGCCCTAGTCAAGCAGTGAAACTCTATAGGAACCAAGACTAACAGTCCTTCAGCTGGTACCGCTTCACCTCAAGTCGTCTCTGCTCTTTTATAGTTCCCACATACTCCTTCTGGTCTGGCTATTTTCAGAAGATAGATTTATTTTCCCAAAATCCCCTAATCTCTTCTATTTCTATCCACATATCTTCCTCTTCTCCACCAATTTCCCATCTCCCCCTTCCCTCCATTTTTCTCCTTTTCCCAAAAGAATCCTCCCCATTCAGCGGTCATTCTAGGTAGTTATCGAAACTGCTTCCCTGATTCTCTTCTTTCCCACGCCTTCCATATTCGTGATTTTTGGAATTTCAAGATGAGATAAAATGTAAATCCCAGGCGTATGTCTCCACCACTTCCCCCGAAGGACACACAAATGGTAGTGATAAATTATATCAAGATTTGAAAGTTAAGAATTACCGGCCACACGATTTCACATATTTCCCCACATCACTCCAAAATCTTCATTTTTGGAAAATCTCTTTGAAATTAAAGCAGCGTCAATCCTTGTGGCAAGTTATATTAAATCAACATCAATGAAAAAATATGTTTCACCATTTAGATGGCCAAGACTCTTTAGGAGAATACAAAATTAGAAAATATACAAAGGTTAATTTAATTATTTAAATTTCTAACTCAAGAATAGATGGGATCCAATATCTCTCCCAATATAAATCAATAACATATTTATTTAATTAATAAAACCCTTTGATAATCAAAATAAACATTACTAAGTTGACTTGAAACAAAATAAATAATATTATAGGGTATGTGCAGGATCATGATGGGCCAAAAAGTGGCAATATGATGGGTATTTGTAGGGTATGTGGCTGACAACTTTTTTTTACCCAAAATTGATGAAATGAAAAGGGTTTTTAAAGGATATTCTCAGCTTTCCACCAATATAAATTATTCTTTACTTTGAATTTAATAAATAATTATTATTCATTTTCTATTTGAATTATGACTAAAGTCCTGATTGATAGGTTGATTGAAAACATCTATAGCTTTCAAATGGTATGAAATTTTTGGAATCAAAAACATGAATCACATTTTATGCTTCACATACTATAGGATTAAAAAAATAAAAAATGAATTTCATTAAGTTTTGACCAAGTTAAGGTGGTTAGACATACAAGTTTTTATATTTTTAAAAGTTGTAATAAAAAATCATAATTAATTATTTAAAAAATTACAAAAAAAAACATGCATCACATCCAGACATGAGTCCTCTACTTATGTCTAAAATTTTATAAAAAAATATTATCATTTTATTGTGGTTAGGGTGGTCGGACAAACACCTACTTCTTTATTTTTCCTTGAAATTTAAGTACTCTGCATTGAAATTTCAAATTTTTCCAAATAGATTTTTTCTTTTAAAATAAACCTAGTAGTTTAGAAACTACATTCAATTTGCTATAGATTCTATTCTTACATATTTTTGAAATAATATAGATAACTTATTCAAATTTTTACGTGAAGTTGCCTAACTCTAATTTTTCTGATTATTTTGCCACTTAAGGGCCTATTTTTTCCATGATGATCCTGCACATACCCTATATACATAAGCTATTAGGTAAGGTTACTCTCAATGATAAGGTAACCAAAAACAACAAACCAAGTACCAAGGTTAAGTAAAAGTCAATGACCAAAAGAGATAAAAGAACCGGTTTTCAAAACCCTAATACCACTAATGGAAAAACCACTCAAAGGTTCACTCGATGACCTATGACGACAGGGTACCAAATACTCACTTCAAGGGTTTACAAGATCCCAAGACCAACCTTAACTTAGATGGAAATCCCAGGGTTCTTACAACATTACCTCTCTGCATAGATGATACTTCCCTACTCCCGAGCATTGCGGAACGACTATCCTGTATCCAACTCCAACAAATGAAGAAGGATTAGTTTGTCATCTCAATAATGATCAAAACATATTTCAATCTATTCAATTATTGTAAGATTTTAAACTTTCTTTCAAGGTTCACCACAGTATGAACATTCAGGATAAGCATGGTACATATTTCCATTGCATTTTCATAGCACAATCATAAGATTTCCACCATTTCATGCATAAATAACACAACATTTGCATCATTCATCATTCTTAAAGCAAGAAAAATAAAAGTGTTTATAAGTCACTAGGGTGGGATGTAACACCTATTGTAATCAATCTTGATGATGATGATGACGAGGAGATCACACAAATAGATGAAGAAGTGCATAATGATCTAAACTCCTTATTTTCATCTACCATGAGCTTAAATGATAATATTCTATACCAAGTGAAGAACCTGGTACATGTCCTAGTTCGACACTTGCAATTCTTCCTTTAGACAACCAACCACCCTCACAATATACTGAACATGATTGGGAGGTAGATGACTTGTTAGATGGTTGACTTGCATTCACCTTGCTAGTATTTTACATTTCATTTTCATTAGTTTCATATGTGTATCATGTTTCCCTGTAACATGTGTTTGATGTTCTCTCTCTTTGTACACTTGAACCTCTATTTGTACCTCTATTCTTCTATATGTCGTACATTTCCTTTTTTTCTTTTGTTTTGTGTTTCTCCTTTTAGGGATGATGCAAAGTGTAGAGATTCCCAATGCCTTTTGCATGTTGACCCAAAAGGTCCTTTTTTCCCTTTTTTTTTGTGTTTCTCCTTTTGGGGATGACACAAAGTGTAGAGATGCCCTATATCTCTTCCATGTTCACCCAAAAGGTCCTTTTTCCTTTTTTTGTTTTTGTGTTCTCCTTTTGGGGATGAAACAAGGCATTGAGACTGAAATGTCTCCTTCATGTTGACCCAAAAGCTTTTCCTTTTTCCTTTTCATTTTCTTTTCACTTGTGTTTTCCTTTTGGGGATGATGCAAAGTTTTGAGACCGAAATGTCTCTTCCATGTTGACCTAAAACATACTTAATTTTTTTCTTTTTTTTTTCTCTCTTTGTGTCATTCTTCTAGTTCTATGTGCTTTGGGGAATGATGAAAGTTCCAAGCTCTTTAATAAAAAAAATTGTAGCAATGAACATATTGACCCCAAATCCATAGATCCCTTATGTGTTTGGTGTGTTCTTTTCTGGGGGGAACTCGCTTTATTTTGTTCTCTTTTTCATTTACATGATGTAGCCTTACTTAGAAACATATGAATTGGTATAGGGCTTTCCCAGTTGGCTCTCATGTCTTGTTTCTTTTTGCAATTCTACTTCGCTACTTTAAAGTAATTGCTCACAAAACAGTGTGTAGCAATTCCTTTAAAGTGGGGGGCATACATTGGCATTATTCATTTGCATTTTTCTTGGTTCTTAGTGTATCCTTGTCACTTCATATGATGCATTTGTCACTTTGTGGATGAAATTGGGTGTGATTTCCTTCATAAGTGTGATCTATCTTGCAATATTACATTCCTCTTGGTGGCTTGATGCGATGCACTGCATCCCCTAAGTTGGAAATATTCTATTCTTTGATCGATCCTCTCTTGGATACATTAGACACAATGTTCCCTAAGTGACAGACCTTGCATGAACTTAACAAGACTCCTTTGAACTTTCTTTTACACTTTTACATTTTTGCATTTTTCCTTTTACATTTTTACCACCTTGCATAATGCAACTTGCATACCTATGGTACTATCCTCTTTGTTCATGAGTTCTAAGCATACAAATCTTTTCTTGTCTCATGAAGCAAACAATGGCATTTTCCTTGTGGTGCCTTGTTAAAGTTATCGAGAGGTATAACTTTGATATGGTTGAGCGGGAATCCCATTCAATGACACGACTTTCCCCATGGCCACCTATGTGTTTGTGAGTGTATACCAACTAGCATATGAGTATGCATTCTATTTTTCTCACAAACAAACTAGATCTAATCCACAACTAGTTGGACAAATGATCAAAGATTGATCCAATTCTCCCTTTTATTCTTCTATTTCACATGTTTGTTCCTTTGTCCTTATGTTCATTTTACCATGGGATCTTCATCCTAGGGGCTTGATCATCCCTCTTGATCATTTTTATTCCATCTTGCTAGCATAAGTGCATTTGGATCCCCCTCGATATGCATGGCTACTTTAGTGTGAGTTTGAAGCAAGTTCATCCTCTCACTATAGTGGGGGCCAAATGTACCATAGAAAAATGGATCATTGACATTTTCATGGTCTTTTAGGTCTTTCTTCATGACGCTTGGTCTATTTTTCTTTGATTTAATGTTTTAATTTGACTTAAACATTCATATTAAGTCCTAAAAATTCAAATTATGGTATCTTGTGAAGGTGTTGTGAAGTGTTGTAAAAAAATTCTACACTTTTCTAGACTCATTTCATTAAAATTCACCTAAAAATCACCTTTTTATCACTTATCAAGTCCTATTTTGAAGTGTTGTAAAGTCTAGTAATAATATTTCAAGCTTTTATAGGCTTAATTTCACTATTTACACCTTTCTTATGCTTTATTTGACCCCTTTATGCACTCATCAGACTTAATTAAGTGTATTTTTGAATGTAAACCCGACAAACAACATTAAATGTGACTTAATTCCTGACATCCACTTACAATTCCAAGGTGGGACCCATTCGCCATGGGTGGCGAATGAGTCACTCTTGGCTCCAAATTCAAAATATTTCAATTTTTCTTTCAAGTTTTTATTCAAAATTACCTTATGTCAGCCTATGATGAGGTATTATTGGGTTACTAAGGCACAATTGTGTATAGATAAGTGTTTTTCTCCTCATTGTACACCTCCTAATCTCATAATTCATTCAAGCATTCAATCATCCATTCAAGCACTTTGCATCATTTAATCAAGCATCAATTAAGCATCT
Source organism: Sequoia sempervirens (assembly GCA_007258455.2). Taxonomy (NCBI): domain Eukaryota; kingdom Viridiplantae; phylum Streptophyta; class Pinopsida; order Cupressales; family Cupressaceae; genus Sequoia; species Sequoia sempervirens. The sequence goes on along the minus strand of VDFB02256132.1, from coordinate 174,358,290 downwards.
TGGAGCAGCCATTGACATATCTTCAAATTTCTTCAACAAGGTTGTGGTGAGTTTAAGACATTTTAATGTTTTTTATTCATCTTTCCTTGTTAATTTCATTCCATTTCTTCATTAAGGGTTTGATTACCAAAGTGGGATTTGACCAAGGAAAATCCCTATAACCTAACCCTTAACCATTTTTCCCCTTTTGCATGTGTGTTTGTAGACTTGTGTATGTAGATTTATCAAGCAATTAGGTGTTGAAAGTTGGTCAAGAAGTCAAAAAAGTGTTTCAATTACCAACTACATCCTATTTCAAGCTTGGAGACAACCTACAGTCTGTTTTCTGTAGATTTGATTCTGTCAATCCAATAAGAAGACAAGTTCAAATCTGGTCTTATAGAATTGGTCCCTAACTTCATAGAATTTTGGGATAGGATTGATTCTCCATTAGTGGTGAATGAGTCCCACCTTAAGGTTGGAAAACTATATTTTGTTAGATTTTAGATCCCAATAGTTAGAAACCAGTTTCTAGGAATTTTTGCCAATAGCAGGACTGATTCACCATTAGTGGCAAATGAGTCCCACTGGTGATCTTCATTGATTTCTATCAACATTTAGGACACTCCAAATTCAGCATCAAATTCCCAGGTGCACTATGTTCAACTTGCTTTCAATTATGTTTTGCATTCATTCATGTTTTAGTTCATGGTTGCATATCACATTGTGTTTTCAAACATTGCAAATTTCATAGGTTTTGCATTCATAATTAGTCAATTTCATTCCTTAGTTGCATTTATATCATCTCATTTAGCCTTAATCACATCATACATACATTAGATTGAGTGAAACACTTTGATTTTGAGGGTCTATCTCTCTCCTTTTAGGTGAAAAAACCTAAGAGTGCAAGAGTAGCCCATAGACCTCCATCAAAATCTATAGTTCAAGATGGTCAATTAAAATATGAAATGGATAAAAATGATAAAGATGACATTTTTATGCATCTACATTTTTCCCCTCTTTGAGACAATGCAGCCCGTCGTATTGTTTCAGAGAAAAAAAATTGATTAACTAATACATGCCACTGGGATATCCTGGTAAGGATGATGATAGGGATTGTATCCCCCCTCAAGAGATTGATCAAACAAGCTGTGATAAGATTAATCTCTAGATAGATCACAAGGATACAATTTGATAATTGATATTGCATGAGTGATTCAGCAGTGATTTACATTTGATGAAAATGCACAATTGATGGGTGTAACTGAACAATTGATGTAAATGATCAGTATAGCCAGGTTGATAAGCTGATTAAGCTAATTGAGATGATTGAGATGATTGAGATGATTAAGCTAATTAAGCTGATTGAGCTGATTAAGCTAATTGAAATTGATGATAGTGCAAAATAATGATTGATTAATAAATTTAGTGATCAAGGAGCAGATTGATTGATTTGATATTTTGATTAAAAGACAAGCATCAGTTGCATAAACTGATTAATCATTCTTTGAAATACAAAGCATGAATAAAATGAAATGATGAAGGAAATGGATGATGGAAGAAGTGATAGATAAAAAGAGATATGAAGGAAATGAAAGTGATGAAGCTTCTTGTGCTTTACAAAGTGCTTTATTATCATAAAGATTATTATGTTGCAAATTAGTATAAGTGTCTAGATAACACGAACATCTAGATGACCTGAATACTGTTTGAATTTTTATTTAGTAGTGAAGTATAAGCATCTAGGTATAAGGACCTTAGATGACCTGAATACTTATTGCATGGAAGACACTATTAGAAAAGGAATGCTCTCATCCATAGTAGACTCATAGGTCCTACATGATTTTAGATAACCATGTATTAAGATGAGTCATCCTGTGAATAAGAAACAATCAAAAAATAACAAACTAGTGAACATGCCCCATCCTTTCCTCTCTAGTCCAAGAAATCCTTGAGAAGCTAAAAGACATGCCACCAAAGATTAAAAAATCATAAAATAATCAAAGACTGACAAACAAGCAAGCATCATGCTTCAATGTAGAACTGATTCATGTCATAGTTTATGCATTTGGCTGGATTTGAAAGATGGATAGATAGATATTTTGTTATAATGTTTACTTGATTTTCAATCCTAGAGCGGTTTTTATTTTTGTTGAAGTTCAAAGCTGTGTTGTGATCTTAAAGTGTCACTATTTAGGGATTTTTTAACTTATGTGATTTTTTTGGATTTTTAGAATATTTTATGATTTTTTATGGATTTTTTCAAGACATTTTATGATTTTTAGGGATTATTTTAGGACATTTTATGATTTTTATGGATTTTTTCAAGACATTTTATGATCTTTATAGATTTTTTTAGGACATTTTATGATTTTTTTGGATTTTTTTCAGGACATTTTATGATTTTTTGGGATTTTTTGAAGTTTTAAAGATGGAGTGAGATGAAATGTGATATATGCTTGGTTGAAGAAACTATATTCCCCACACTAGAGGTAGTGCAACCATGGATAAATGATAGATCAAGATAAAATATTCACTACAACACCTGGCACTCAAGCAACATATCTCTTGTTGATAATAGTTGATCATTGATTGGGTGCCAGGAATGATTGATTCCATAAGTTATGATGATGGTATGTACCTAAGATCACTGATTCCTCTAAGTACAATAAGGTTGATGATTGTTGATGATTGATTGACAAAAGATATGAGGATTGGATAATATTTTACAACTAGGCTCAACTATGATTTGCATGATAAGATTCGAGGTTGCAAGAGGACATGATGGCCCACACTAGAGATATGGATAAATGATAAGGATGTGAAATATTATGTAATGCTAGCTCATAAGGATATGAAATGGAATCCAAAGCATGCATTTGTAATTTTTCCCCTAATCTCATCAAGAACAAAGGAAGGAAATGGGACATGGATTTTGATAAGCTAGGAGATATGGAATGGAAGAATGCAAGGATAAGGATAATGAATAGGATGATCAAGATCAACTAGATAAGATTTGGACAAAATTCTTAAGTATTTTTCCCCTATTCCTCATCAAGACCAAGGAAGGGAAGAAAGGGTGTATTTAGGTAGGATGATGGAATATGGATAAGGTGAAGGATATGGTACGAAAGATATTGATAAATTGTATAGGATAAGATGTATGATGTTCAAGAAGATCCTTCACCTTGTCAAGATCAAAGGTGGAAAGGTAAAGGATGAACATAAAAAGGAAAATGGATATGAATGATAGGGTGGACGAAACTTTCCCCCAAGTGTGAAGTGCAAGAGGAATATGGAAGATAGGATATGGATAGGGATAAATGAATGTGGAAGATAGTATATGCATGATAGGGAGATGGAGGAAGGACTCAAGCATCAAGTTTCACAGCTAATATCCCTTGAATATGTGCTCTAATAAACCATGGAAATGAGGATTAGATTCATAAACGTTGGCAGATTAATGGTATGATGGAAGAAGCTAAGGACTTATGCAAAATTTTGGATTAAAGGAGGATAATAGGAGATGGATGTTGGATAATGGATAGGAGGTTAGAAGGCTTGTTGATGGATAGATGGAAAGGATGGAAAGATCAACATCAACACACACCTTGAAGGCTGGTGGAGTGATGGAGGAATAATGGAGTTTGATGGTGACAGTTTTTTAGATGGACGATTGGAGGAAGCTTTTGGATTAGCAAATTTGGATGCCAATTTAGATTATATTGCTTCTATGAGACTTTGAGGAATCCAAAAAGATTTTGACTTTGACTTTTGCTTTATGGGCCCTTTTCTTTTTAATTTATGGGCCTTTGTGGCCTTTGATTTATTTTTTTGACATTAGATCAAATTTTATTTTATTTTTGTATGTCTCTTGAACTCGGAGACATGTTGATCCTTTGATATATGTGAATTTTGATATGGAAGTTTTTGAAATTTAGCACCCAAATTTCTTCCAAGAGCAATGGGATAGGTGGATGGATATGAATGATATAGAGGCATTATGGATGGGTTAATGTAGGTAAAATTTTGAGAGGGCATCAAGGATGTGTGCCTTTCTTGTTCTTGATGAATAGGAAATGGAAGGATGTAGGGCCCCAATATGGATGGGAGGGTTGATGAAATAGGGTTTGGATGATAAAGACCAATGATATATGGAAGGTTTGATGGACTAGGATAAGGACCTAGGATAGATGGAAGGTTTGATGGACTAGGATACTTAGGTTTATTTTGATGGAATATGGACTTACAATGGGTACCAATGTCTTGAGCATGAGGCATATAACCAAGGCCATGATAATATGTATTTTCTTGGATATAAAGGGGTTCTAAGATAACTTGTTCATGAAGGCCTAATCCTTTTCCTTTGTATTTCATACTTTAACACATTCATTTTCCAATGGGATATGTATTGTTTATGAAACAAGATGCAAGTCCATCATGAGGTGGATGTGATATGAAAGGAATAACAAGATCTATGAGTAAACCAACTTGGATAAAAGTGAGAGAACCCATTTGATAGGTAAGGGGCTCATGTATAGATTGAATAGGGGTGATAGACTCTTGTGGAGGATTGTGATTATGAGGGGAATTAGGATGACTGATAGGATCTTGACATGGGGATGATGGGGTACTTTTATCTTGACTTGGAAAAGGATCACGAGGTGTAGGAGATGGAGTAGCTTGATCTTTATTAGGTTTGGAATCATCATGAAGTGTTATGAAAGGAATATATTGATATTTAGAAGGATGAACATCATCATGGAATGAAAGGGTATCCTTGAATGGAGGTATATCTTGATCTTGATGAGGAAGGGAATCCTGATATTTTTTGAAAATCATATCTTGATCATTAGATGGTACAACATCATTGGATATGATGGAAGAACTATAATGTTCTTGGGCTATTATGGAATCATCATATGGCATGGATTCATTAGATGAGGTGGAAGGAGGACTTGGAAGGATACTTTTCTCTTGAGATGGGATCTTGGTCAAAGATTGGAAGGGGTTGTGTAATTTTGGTATCATTGAATGGAGTGGAAATAATGCATTGATCTTGATGTGCAAGGGAGTCTATGCTAGCATGCTTTGGACTAAGAGATTGACATGAATCATTGGATGTAGATGGTATGATAGGAGAGGATGGTTGGATAGATTCGTTAACTTGGGTGAAAGACTCATGAGGTTTATTTTGACTTATGGGGGATGAAGATAGATGCATGACTTGGTAAGATTGCACAATATTATTTGTGTTTGAGGGCTTAGATTTCTTTGCACATAAATATTCAAATTTTTCATCAACAAGGTTCTTGGAGGATGGGGATGATGTGTTTTGTGCTAGTAGCCTTTGGAGAGAATTGTTAAATGATTCTTTGGTTGATGGATTAGAGCTTGTGAAGTTGGATGGTGATGTTGGTGTAGGAATAGTATGCTTTGAGATAGGAATTTTACTAGATGGTCATATAGGACTAGTAGATGGAGTGGTGTATGATTACAAACTTTAGGTGGTATTTCCCTTTTCAATAGTATCATCAATATGATCTAAGATTTCTACAAAGTTCTCATCATCACTAGGAGAAAAGTTTGACCCACCTTAGAGGATATATGGTTTTGGATTATCTTCATGATTAAGTGAAGGGGCTTCTCGAAGTATGACGTTCGGATTGTGACTAGGATTGTTAAGTATTAGGAGCATTTTAGGAAAGTTTTGAGATATTTAGAGGATGTTGTAGGATGATTAGTGAAATTTTGGGAAGGTTATGGATGGTTTAGGGATGATTATTACGATGGATGAAGCATGAGACCCAAAGGTTATGATAGGTGATGATTTTTGTTTGAGATTTGTTTTGGAACACAGATGCAAGACACAACAGATCCAAAATGTTTGATTTTAACAATACAACCACAAATCCTAGAAGCTTGGCCACACTGGCTCCCCTCCATGACACTCACTTCTAGGGTCAACTAAGCTTCAAGCCCTCATGAATCTCCCATGAAAAACTCTTCACCTCTACTAAGAACTACGAGAATATGGATGCCTTGGGAATGACCATTAATGCACCAACAAATAGAAGGGTTTTTGGAAAACTACACAAGAGGGTTCTAGTGAATACTCGGGGACATGGCACCTCACGAGCGTACAACAAGCCACTTAAGGATTTAACCACTCTACTAGGGGACCTTATACCTTTAAAATAAAAGGTAGGTACCCATTTTCTAATGGAACTACACGGCTAAGGCCTACATACCATGAGGACTTGACAATTTAGTCTCATCCTTTTATATATTGGCCCAAGCGAAAAACCAGTTGGAGCCATTCCCTCTTGTGAGATAGGCCCCTCTAAGGTATAAACATAAAAATAGATGGGTCTGGCTTTTTGATAACTGAGTTTGCACAAGGTCAGAGCATAATACCTACCATCCTTCAAACACAACAAACAGTGTTCATTGACCTCCTAGTTAAATCTATGTGAGAGAAGACAATTGTTCGTTTTAAGCACCAGATGAAAAAGTTGATATAATAAAATGAATACACTCAGTTTCAAATCACATTCCTTTGACCGCATCCTGCACCAAACTAGTTAGTAGTTTTGATTTCAAATCATCGTCAAATATATGTTTATATTTTTTAGCCTTTCATATGCAAACCTACAAAGAGAAAATCAATAATTAGCCACATAATTAATAATTAAGCTATGAAAGAAGAAAGAAAATAATCTAAATTAGAAAATAATCTAAAATTAAAAACTACTCCAAATTAAAAACTAATAAAAAAAAAGCTAATTAAAAATTAATCTAAATTAAATCTAAATTAGAAACTAAATCTAAATTAAAAAGCTAAATCTAATTTAAAGACTAAAAGCTAAATTAAAATTAGAATTCAAAAGTTAAAATCTAAACTAAAATTTAAATATAAATTCTAATTAAATCTAAATTATAAAAATATAGAAATGCTAAAAGGTTAAATATAAATTAGAATTTTAATCTAAATTAAAAGTTAAAAATTAAATCTAAATTAAAATTTACACTAAATTAAAATCTAATCCTAAATTAATTAAAACCAAAGTTAGAAACTAAAAAAAAGAAACACCAGGAAAGCCATGTTCAGAATAAAATGTTTTGATTGCAGTTTATAGTGAAATGATGGCAACTATGATGTCATTGCATTTATTCCTCATATTATTCAACATTCATTCAACCATGATTGTATGGTATACATAAGTTGGATTCATCAATTAAGATTATTGCAGAATGTGAGAATGCATGATTGCAGATTATGCACAAAATGGATTTCTTGAAAAGGCCTTTAAAACATTCATACAAATTTGTTTTGCAGGTCAATGATCTCTCTTCATATTGCATTAACAATATTCAAGCACTTTCCGATGAGTAATGGAAACACAACATGGAGTTACTTGGGTGCTACCAGATTCTTATGTTGATCCCATTTTACTGTAGTAAAACATCTAGAAGGATAAGAGAAAGTATATGCATGCGAACAATGTAATGTAAAAATGCAGGCTGTGAAACAATTCACAATAGATTTAAGGTTGCACATGTTCTTGATATTCATCTCAAGCGCTCCAGTTAATGATCATCATAATAAAAAAACAATATATAGTCATGATTAGTAGAATGTTTAAATATTGTAGAATATTTGAATTCAATATAATTTAGCCTACCAAATTATTATTTCACATCCCCGAGGCAAAAAAAAATTAAAATAAGCATGTCTCCATAGAATAATTGAAAATGAGGAAAATTGCAGCCATAAATTAATGATTTCACGTCGAGTTCACCATTTGTATATGTTGAAAATTGAAAAAGTGAATGATTTAATCTATAAATTCAAATCAAAATTCCAGCATACCATAAATAAATCTTTTCCAAATGAATACAAATGCAAAATGAAAACTAAACTATGAAAAACTAAAATAAATGCATTCAAAGGAAAATCAGCTCCATTGTTTTCCTATTTCACCATGATTCTTGATTTATGCATTTGATGCTCTTAGATTTTTATGAGCACAAGTGCAACAATAAGTAGTGATGAATCAAAGAGAGATTTGAAATCGAATTTCAAAATCAAAAGTTTGTATCCCAAAAATTGAGAAGGAAGAGGTTTTTATAGATGAATGCATAATGTGAAAATGGGAAATGAGAAATGAGTGGAGTGGTTTATGCCATGACTCCTGTTTGTCAAAATGTGCAATTTTGAGCTAATTCCATAGAAATAATTTATAAGTTTAATGTGCAATTTTGAACTAATTTCATGGAAGTTGATTTATGAATTTTAAATTATTTAATGAAATATATAAATGCATTTTAATGATTAATGCAAATGGATGAATTAATGATTTATAAAAGATATGCATATGAATATGATGATGAATGGAAATATTTAATGTATGAGTATAATGATTATGCATGTTTAATGGATGTATTTAAGTGAATCTTATAGATTAATGATTAATGAAATGAGTGAATTAAAGATTTAAGAAATGGTTAAATGATTTATGACTATGTTGATGATTAGTATTTATGAAATGGGATAGTGAAATATGCAAATGGATAAATAATGGATAAATGACTAAATGATTATGTAAATAGATTATGGTTATGAATAAATGCTTATATTATGTTAATGGTTTAATGGAGATATTATTATGCAGATGGTCAATTAAAATATGCAATGGATAAAAATGATTAAGAGGACATTTTTATGTGTCTACAACCATTATGATGCATGGTAAAAACTTCATTGTCAAAGGGAAAATTTAAGCATTTATGCACAAATGAAGGGACAAATTTCATGGAGTTAAGCCATGGATAGCCTAGCCTCACATGCAATTGGTCTAACTATAGGATGAAGGTGAATGAAACATCTAATGTTTTTGGTCCTATTTGTAAATGAAGAGTGATCGATCCCATCGTAGGGCAAGCAAAACCATTGTGTGTCTTGATCCATGTTTTTAGTTTATCATATATATCTTGATAGAGCTCATGAAAAGGCAAGAATTCCTTGGTGATCACATTCTCTCCATAGGTGGGATCTATTAGTATCCCATTAATGGGTGTGTCATAGATATGGCCAGCTATGTAAAGACGACCATCAGGTGCATGTTTAACTATATATTTAGAGGTGAAAGCAATGTCAAGTGTATTTTTTAGTTTGACCCTAACGTCTATCATTCCTACCATGTCATCCATAGGATCATTTTCTATAGAATCATGTTGAATAGAATCATTGTTATCATCATTCGTATCAACATTCATCACATCATTCTTTGGAGTTTCACTAGCTTTGACAAATGAAATATTATGTTTTGGCATGGGGTTGGTAAAAATTTGCAAGTTTTGGTTAGGAGGGGCAAAAAACTTATTGCGTTGATCACTAACACCTCCAATGCAAAGATGACTAAAATCAATGAGGTCTTACAGAAAATGTTTTAGATGCTTACAATGTTTTGTGTCATGTCCATTTTGTTGGTGATAATGGTAATAAGAATTCGATCTAAATCTTGAGGGTAAAGGATTATTAGGATCAGATGTTTTAATGGGAGGCAAGGTAATGATTTTTCGTTATAAAAGTTGGGACATTGTGTTATGAAGGGTGTCAGGTAAGGGAGTGAATTATCTTTTCGGGTCCCCATAGCTAAAGGGTATCATGGTTTTAACAAAAACTACTTGGTTATTGGCATGTTGATTTGTTTGTTGAGGGGGGTTGAATTGAAGGAATCCTTTATTCTATTTCCTAAAAGGTTGGAAATTGTTTTGGTTTACGGCTCATATTTCTCAGTTTGGCTAGAAGTAGACTTTGTATCTTTACTACTAACCAAATTTTGATAATCATGGAGGGTGGTACACAAGTGCATGAAGGATGGGAATTTCATCATGGTAAGATTATCTTGAATCTTGCTTTTCAAATTTTCTATGAACATCTTTTGAAGATGAGGATCGAGGACCTTGACATTGATTTGGTAATAAAGAGATTGATATCATGAGATAAAATCAATTATATTTTCATCTTCATTTTGCTTACATCTCATCAAATTGGCCAAGGTCATTTTAGGAGTCATATGCACTTGGAAATGGTTTAAAAATGTCTCAAAAGTTCATTGAATGAACTAATTGAGTTGTTCGGTAAAGAGGAGAACCATTCCAAGGTAGTATCTTTCAAGGACCTAGGGAAAAGCTTAGCCAAAATTTTATCATCAAGGACAAAGTCACTACATAAAGCACTATAAGAATTAACATGGTTAGAAGGATCTCCATTTCCTCCATATTTATTGAATCTAGGCACCTATACACCTTTTGGCATTGGTGTTTGCAATTTATCTCCAAGGACAATGGAATACATTTGACATAATACATAGGTGGGCCATTTTTATTTTTGTTGATTATGGAAACTTGCTTTTGAAGGGAAGAAACAGTTTGGACAAGTTGATTTATGAGAGGGTCATTGCTTGTGTTATGAAATGGAAATGAAAATGATGAATGGGTGTATGTGTTTAAAGGACAAGTGAATGGAATGCTTATAGGTGGTAAAGTGGCACAAGATATTCACATGTGATGCAACATAGGAACTAGGGATGCTAGTGGAAATACCCATAGAAGGAATCACATTACTAGTTTATTGCATTGTTTTTGTGACTTGAGGATTAGTATATGTAGGTATTACGGCAATTGTTGTGGTAGGAGGAATTTGAATTCCTCCTCGCCTTGTGACATTACTTGTAGGTAAAGTACAACTAGTGGTTGGGGTGAGGTGTTTTCCAAATATTTGAAGTATGTCTTTCACAAGGTCAAGCCCATCATCACTTTCAAGCATGCGGTGAATGCTATCTATAGTAGGGATGGCAGTGGTTGAAATTTTTTCATTTTCTACTTGATGTTGTAGATTAGCTAGGTCTTCATGATTTTTTTATTTTATTTTTCTTGTGGGACATTATCAATACTTGTTTTAAATTGCATCACAGTACTTGAAGGTAAAGAGTTTTTAAGGGTATGATCCATACCTAGTGTATTAGTGTCAATACTAGGAGTGAAAGAGCTAGACATCCCATTATCCACAACAATTGTGCTATCACAGGATGATATGAGTCTCGAACTTTGTCTCACTATAGTATTAGCAATAGCACATCAAATACTCATACAAGGGATACTAAATGCAATATGAATACAAAGCTAAGAACAATGAAATGCTTATAACAAAAATTCTAGAAACTAAAACAAAAGGGAAATAACAAAAATTAGAAACTAAAAAATAGAGCCTTAAATGCAAGAAAATGCAGTTTAGAATATGCAGAGGGACTAATTCACCCAAGGTGGCGAATGGGTCCCAATAGGGTTTTTTTTCAAAACTTTCAAGAAATTTTAATAGAATTTTATGCTTTTTATGTTTTATGATCTGTATCTTGGATGCAAATTCGGATTTTGTTTTATTTTCAATAAAATTAGATGCAAAAATGCAAACTATACGAGCTTTCACTAATGCAATAATAGAAACCCTAGAATGCAAATTAACTAATGAAAATCCTAATGCAATGTTAATGCAAGGAAAATCTAGGATGACAATGCACTCCAAATTAGAACTCTGACGTTCTAAATGCAGGTTCACCAAAATTGAACCTCTTAAAATGGGGGTTATTAAGTGTTATCATATGGTTTAGAACATAGAGCACACCCACTTTCAAGATATTGCACTCAAGGATAACCCTAGAGATCTTAATGCAAAAGAGAAATAGATCTTGTAATAAGGCTATATTAGAAGCTAAATGTAAGAAAATAAGGGGTTCACCACCAAGTTTAGACTTGGAAAAGACAATGAAATGATGAAATACAAAAACCATAATATGATGCAAACTTGATTTAAATGACCTAGAAATGAAAGTAAAGAAAAATAGAAGGATTGGAGTTAGAAGGTGTGCACCTGGAAATATGGAAATGGTTGGATGGAGGTCTAGAATACTGGAAATTATGCTTTTAATGTTGACTAGGACTCATTCACCAATCTGGGAGAATCAGTCCAAAATCTTAAAAACTATGTAGGAATAAGAATCTGCCAAAAGGGTATTTGAATTTGCAAGAATCTAAAATTTGATTGAAACTAGGACTCATTCGCTAGAAGTGGTGAATCAGTCTAGTTAAGCTTTTCTAATGCTTCAAAGTCTAACCTTGCTCTTCTTTGCTTGCTCTATCCTTCTTGATTGATTTCTAGATCTGAAACCCTAATTTGTAACCTGTAGGTCTTCTCCAATGTTCTCAAAGGATGGATGAAAACTTCAAAAAATTTGAATGATTTGATAGTTTTTCTCTAATCTTGCTCCTTAGGAAATCTGCAAACCAAACCTATAAACACACACAAAGGAGAGAGAAATATGTTGTTGGGTTAGTGGATAGGGGTTTTCCTTAGTCAAATCCCTTGTTAGTAGTCAAACCTTGAAATGAAATCAAATAAGAATGGAGAATGATGAACGCACAAATGACAATGTTTCAACTCACCAAACTCTTGGAATGAAGTGCTACAACTATGATTGATATGGCTCCATTGGATGTAGATCTTGACTCTTGCTTGAATTGGATAGATCTTGAATGTAATGCTTGCTTGAATCACAAAATCCTACATCACAATTGTTAGCTCCAAAAAAAACATGATGCATGAAATCCTTGACATGATGATTGATGCTTGAATGTTAATCTAAAATGCTTGACAATCTACTCTTGAATGCTCTTGAAAACACTCGAATTCTCTTTTGAACTCAATTTTTCTATTAGGAATGCTCTCACAAAAGTCTTAGGTGAAAATGAATGAAAGAACCTTGTATTTATACTCAATTATGCAATAATTCTCGAAATTACAACACTACAAGAAAATATCAAATCTAAGAGGATAAAATACCACCAAAAATTTGAATTAATTTTGATTTTGAGCCACACGAGACTCATTCACCCAAGGTGGCGAATGAGTCCCACTAGGCCTAAATTTTGGGACCAATTTTAAAAATGCTTGGAAATGTGTGAAACCAGGTTCGAAACCAAAAAATCTAGGTGGCACTCATTCAACCAAGGCAGAAAATGAGTCCCAAATCACTAAATCTGGGCCATTCAAGCATGAAACACCTATATTATGATTGGGTCATGATTTGTGTCACGATTATCTTCGAAACGATGCAATAAATGAGGTTGTTGGATGCAAAATAGGGTTAATTAAAGCATAAGAAATCCCAATTATTAATGATAACTTGAGTAAAGTGTGAATGTTTGTTACAACACTTTACAACACTCCAAATAAGGATGGATTAAGGTTAAAAGAGGTTTATTAGATGTAGTTATTTGATAAAACCTTAGAAAAGTGTGAAAGTGTGTTACGACACTTCACAACACTTTAGCAAGGTACCATTTAACTTCATTAGTTCACAAGGGCCCAGGACTTAATGTAAATGTGTAAAACACATTGCAACACTACATCAAGGCACCATTAAGCTTAATTCATAAGGAGGGCCCAAACAAGCAAGGGAAAGTACAAGGGATACTTTTTCTATTGCCACAACTTTGAAGAGTGATTTAAAAATAAATAAATTGTAGTTATTCTAATCAAATGTACAAAGCAATTCATCTTACGTAAAATTTTAAATGTAAACTAACAAGTAGTTGTAGTGTACTGCATTCCCTTGTAAGAGTGTGATTTATTTATTACTTCTAAGCTACTATTTCTAAAATACAATATATTTAGAAACTATAAATAAAGTAAATGAAATTCTAAATTTATTGAAATAAATATATTTATTTATGTGCCAAATTATTAATTCCAAACCCTTATTTTTACCATTTTCCAAAAGAAAAGCCAAAAATAAATAAATGCATTTAATATTTTAATTTCCACATGGATTATGAGTGTCCTAGAAATTTAGGCTATGACTCATTGAACCCAAGGGCATATAGGTCCCCTTCATGTGCAAGGACCCATTTTAAAATATTTTTTTGGTGGTCTTTTAATGATTCAAATTCAAATTCTAAGTGGCACCTTTTGGAATCTAATGTTTGGTAAATTATATAAACACCTATAAATACATAGTCTTTTGACAATTTGGAATCTAACACTTTATAAAGAAACATGATCTAGAGTAAAGAAAAATTTTAGGAGCAAATATTATTTTCAAGAGCATTCAAGAGCAACATTATTTGTTGTTTAGAGCAGCAATCAAGATCCTAACATCATGTCCAAGTTTATGTTTTTCCATGTCATCTTGTGAAGGCTAACATGCATTGTATATCCTCAAGAATCCAAACATTCAAGCATTCAAGCAAATTAGGAAGGTGAGATCCGATTCTTTTGAAGAGATGTGTATTAATTTAGTCCTTCAAGGAAACAATTGAAGGGTGGCAAGTTGTAAAAATTGTTCATTCACCATTTCCTACCCTTTTATTATCTTTTAATCAAGGTTTAATTATCAAATTAGGGTTTGACCAAGGAAAACCTCTATATAAAAAAATTAAAAACATTTTTCCCTCTTTGTGTATGTGTGGATTATAGGTTGAAGAAAGATTAAAAAATATCTTGAAGAGAAATTTTACATTGTTGCATTTTTTGTCATCATTCTTGCCAAGACACAAAAACTAAGTAGTAGAATCTATTTCCCATTTTGACAAGTTTGTAAAAAAAATAAGCATCTCAGATCTGACATCAGAGGACTATACAAAGTGTTTTTAAAGCCCAATCAAGGATGCATTTTGTAATGCCCTAACTAGGAAAAACCAATAAATCACAAAATGATTACTCAAAATTAAGAAATAAGTTAAGTAATATAATTGATATAAAGATAAACATCCCTCAATTGATTAAGAATTTCTTCAATTATATGGAAACAAAAGGATATTGTTAGATTCTTATAATTATTAATCCTTGAAATGCATTTCATACACTATTCTCTTCCATGAAGTAATGTGTAATAGTAAAAACACTATTGTCTTAATAGCATCATTCTCTATTACCTAGCTCATTGAATAACTCTTTATATTCCAAATAGATGATTGTTTGATTATACCATGTAATAAAATTATTTAATACTTCACAATAAAATAGAATATTTGGACATAGCCACATTAGAGACTTAAAACTCCACTGAGGACTAGGGATTTTCCAAATCCAACTAAAGATAAACCTAAAAAATTTAAAAATCAAAGCTGGAATATACCTTTAGCAAATCCCATAACTCTCAACCTATCATCATTAATTTTATCCATCAACTTAACTTCTAAAGTCACCATCCGACAACTTCTAGGGACATCTTTTCAAAGTGAATATCCATCAACTTAACTAGCATCTAAAGTGCCACCGATTTGGACTCTTTTCAAAAATGAATTATTAGCCAAAATGAATTCTTTGAAGGTATAAAGAAATAATTAACTTTATCCACCCGCGAGTCCAATTCAAGAATTACTCAATATATTTATTAAAGAACGAAGGAAATATTATAGTTAAACTAGAATTAGCAATGAGGTAGCATAGACTAATAAGGCTCCAACAGAATCCATATAAAATGATATGCCCACAATAAGTTTTGGCACAACATATAGAAGAAGCAGTTTATAAAACTTGATTCATTTGGTTTTAAGAAAATGAGAATAATGTTTAACGCTTCTTTGAATTATACTGAACAACACATCAAAATATACATGAATTAAATACTTACAGTAGGGTTCATTCATATGGGGATTTCTTTAATCATGGGATTGGAGCACGATGAAACATGGGCTAAGAAAGAGACACTCTTCCTTTATTAGGTTATATGAACTATTTCACATCCTCCAGTCTGAAGGCATATGATCATGTATAAGGTGATTTTGCAGGTTGATTTGACTTGGCTATGTGGGTTGTCAGAAGTATATATGCATATGACTTATTATGCCAGTAATTGTAAATTTTAGTATAAGATACATAATTTTGTTTATGACTGCTTATGGCTTTTTGAAAGGCTTTCCATAGCAGTGGAAGGGTTTGTAAATTTATTTCTAATAGTATATGTTATACTTTGGATTCACATACTTTGATATTGTAAATTTTACATATATTAATATAAATATGGGCTAACTGCCTTCTGTTGAAAAAAAAATATATATATATATTTTTAAAAACTAGAAGAAGCAGAGACCTTTTGTAGAGATATGATTGAGAAAAAGAATCAATCAAATCTTCATTAAAGAACCACGCTATTGAGATTTCATGACACTATCACCTTTAACATAAAGAATTCGAGATCGTACCAAAGATTATTTGAATTTCCCAAACAGTTCGCTAACATATCAGTGAGCATTCACTTGCATGTCAAGTAAGGATTTCTTTACGGAAGCTTGGGAACATAGAACTGAGCACGGAGGACTAGCTTAAAGCAAAGGAAACAAATAAAGTTGCACAAATAGTTCGCGAAGAATGCTTATGAGGGCGTATTGCTGAGAAATTGGAATCACTTGTAGCTTTTCGCAAAGAGAGGAGGGATCCAAAAAATGCGAAGACACATCTTGCGAAGGCTAGAGAACGGGATTGTAAAGCGTTCGCATAGAGACCAGGAAATTTTTATCTACAATAGGACAAAGATTGTACTAGCTAAAAGGGGTCAATTTGATATTGCAAAGGAAATTTTTATACAGGTACAAGAAGCTATGATAGGAACACCATCATTGGTTGTAACAGAAAGTACTTGTTACCCTAAATCTCAAATATCAATTATTTATATATATATCAATTATTGGTTGTAACAGAAAATACTTATTACCCTAAATCTCAAATATCAATTATTTATAAATATCAATTATTTATACTTGTTACCACTTAAGGTATTCAGATATTTAACTACCACGATTTTATAAAAGAATTGAATGTAATTCTTGCCCAGGGTTTTATAACCTACCAATTTACTCAATCAATCTACCTCCACATGGGTGAAACATTTGACTATAGATAATTACATTACCAATTAATGTATTTTACAACCTATTGACCACATATAAATTATCACGCTCTTTTAAACTTTCTTTTTAATTTAACTCTACGTTCATTTTCTTTTCTTAGTTAGTTAATTGTAAGAAAATCATACATTGTAAAATCAAGAATACAAAGATTAAAAGGTTAGGTTGAAAAATAAATACTCTCTTTACCCTCTTTGTAAATAAAATTTAGAAGCAAAGAACAATAAAGTTAAAAGTAATTAAACTTATAAGGAAATGTAAACAATTATTCAACTAAGGTAGATTAAGGATACTTTATTGAATTCAATAAAACAATTGATGCAGATTTTGCTTGGTTTCTATTAGTAAAAATATGTATACATTTTGCAGCTTAGGGTTTTCTTTTAATTCTTGCGTGAATCAAGTACACAATATCTATTTGACATGGAGTTCAATTTTCTTTCCAATTAAATTGACCTTTTGAAAAGTATAAAACCTACTAATATAAATAAATATATATAAAACAAAATAAATCTTGAGTGATCTTATTTGTTTACGACCCGTGGCCTTTTCCCAAACAACAACTATGAAAATTTATCAATATTCATACAGTATTAATATTCATACACACATAAATACATAACATCTTGAATTCCTTATTTTCCCCAATTTTTAGCAAAACTTTCATCTATAACACAAAAGCTAAGAAACCCAAAACTCGAGGAGGCAAGCCCAAATTCATAATACAATCAAGAAAATAAAATCAAAATCAGACATGTACACAATAAAAAAGAACCTGTTGTTGGATTTTTCAAAGGGGTGGAAGGGGGATTTCCTTCTCTCTTGGAAAAAAAAACTTACATTTTTTATTTTCATTAATAATCCCAAACATCACACTTCCTTTCTAGCAAACCTTCCAACACATTCTCCTACATTCCACCGCTAATTCCCCGCACAACCACAATCACCCTCCTTCATTCCAATCTGCACATAACACCATTTCAATTACACCTCCCTAAGAGAGGCTTCATGCCCTCCTCAACCCCACATGAAGGAGGATCTTAGCCCGCAGGTGAGATCCACTCCTTGTTTAGACACTCAACCCCATAACACACACAATAGAAGAGAAATAAATAGATAAATAGATAAACAACATATCCCTAAGAAATATAACAACAAAAGAAATCATTTATTCATTCGATCTTCGCAATGTAAATTAAAATCATTAAAATAACCCTACCTTGGCTATCCAAGTTAGGATCAACCCAATCTAGGGGAGCTCTTGAGTCCTTCCTTTCCAATGAACCTATTCTAGCCGGTTAAAAAAAAAAGAGCAAGAGAGAGAGAGAGAGAGAGAGAGAGAGAGATCGGATTCACCCAAAAAAATTTTTTAAATAAACTACCCATATCTTTTTCAACTTCCCACAATTGAATAATCACTTGCAAATCAGGACACAACCTTTTCATAAATTCAGAATAAAATCAACCAATATTTAACATTTAATCTTCTTTCCTTCTTAAACAGTAAAAATGAATAATCAAAGGAATAAATGTATAAATAAATAAATCAATAGATTTTAAACATCAGGGGCTTTTCCTCCAAATTTCAAGGGCCTGGTTCCCCACCTACAATATCTTCGCATAAGAATTAGTAATTTTTGGGAAATATAATCAAAACACAATATCTATGTATATAGATAGAAATTTTCTAGCATTATAAATTCCACCATTTAAATTCAAATCTACCTAAACTTGCAAAATTTAGATATTCAACGAAAAAAATTTGGGGTCCATATCATATTAACCAAATAACATTATGAAATATCAAAAGCATGTTATTATATAACCATACCACATCATCCAAAATCTATAAATATCTAAACATGTAAATTTACTATATGTGT
The DNA here is from genome assembly GCA_007258455.2 of Sequoia sempervirens. Lineage (NCBI taxonomy): Eukaryota > Viridiplantae > Streptophyta > Pinopsida > Cupressales > Cupressaceae > Sequoia > Sequoia sempervirens. The sequence goes on along the minus strand of VDFB02256132.1, from coordinate 174,339,457 downwards.
CCACAAATCAAAATAGCATTGTCCATGTACCAAAACCACCTCATAAAACATGTCCAACACACCACACTATAAAAACATAAACCGACCAAAGTATCAAAAGTAGCACTAGTGACCCCCTTAAATTTTTCTGCCCCTCACCCCCCCACCCACATTTTTCTGCCCCTCACCCCCCCGCCCAAGTCTAAAGCTTCTTCCTCAAAGCTAGCAAAAATATATGGAAATAAAGATCTCATTTTAGCTATATCCTCCCATCACCAGTACACAAACAACAATATATGACTAAATAAACTACTAAAAAATGCATATAAATGACTAATCTTAGTCACATGACTATTAGTGGTTTATTTGTAGTCATTTATAACACCACCAAATTTATGAATAAAATATTTTAGTCATTTATTTAGTCATTGATTTTTAGTCATTGACTTGGTCATTAATTTAGTCATTGATTTAGTCATTAATTTAGTCATTTATTTAGTCATGGTAGTGATTTATTTAGTCATATTTAGTCATTGATTGTTGTTAACTGGTCATTTATTTAATGATATATTTAGTCATATATTTATTCATTAATTTAGTCATTAATCTAGTCATATATTTAGTCAATAATTTAGTCATATATTTAGTCATTTATTTAGTCATTAATTTAGTCATTAGTTTAGTCATTAGTTTAGTCATATATTTAGTCATATATTTAGTCATTAATTTAGTCATTACTTTAGTCTTATATTTTGTCATTAATTTAGTCATATATTTAGTCATTAATTTAGTCATATATTTAGTCATTAATTTAGTCATTACTTTAGTCATATATTTAATCATTAATTTAGTCATATATTTAGTAATTAATTTAGTCATTACTTTAGTCATATATTTAGTCATTTCTCTTTACTGGTTTTCATTAATTTGTAGCAAATATAGTCATGAAATGAATAATTTATTAAATACCATAAATTTTATAATGCAAAACTAACATAATATTAAACTTGAACTAAAGCATAAAAGCAAATAAAAATATTACATATACGAACAAACTACAACATGCCATAATTAAAAGATTGATTCAACATCATGATAAACAAAGGTAATCTATAATAAAAAAAAATTTAATGCAAATATACATATATATATATATATATAAAGTTACAAGATGTCAAAGTTGTCTAAGAATATATATGTAAATATAATGAAAAATATCAAAGTTGTCTAAGAGTTTCCAACTCTTTCAAATACACCGTGATAATTAAGATCCCTGAACATCACATTCAAAATACTGTATAAAGTAGTGAGCCAACATGTCTAACATTAACTAGTACATGATAAATATTTTCAACTATGTCACTTTTTGTAAATATTTTAGTGGCCACTGTGTGAAGGTTCCCTCTTTCTCTTTCAGATGAACAACTCCATCTATTTTGTCTTCATAAACAAGGGGTATGTTACTTGTGACCTTTAAAATATTTACATTTGCATCTTATATTCCTTTCAAGTTGACTCCATGTAGAATAGATAGGGAGTGAATTCACCCAATGCCCACAACATCACCATCAAATGGATCCAACACCCTAAATTTATCCCCTTCTTTGAGTTTATCAATGCATTTTTGCAAAAAAATAAAAAGTAACACATTATATTACATAGGCAATGATTTCCCTTATTTTCATAATAAAACAACCATTACTTACTTAAATAGTACTTTCCTGTGTGTTAAAATAATTGCAAAAGGAAAATTTTAAAAATAATTTCAATGATCAATCTAATTTACTAAAAAATCAGCACTCATAGCAATGCTTACAATGTTACTATTAGATTCATGCTAATTAGATACAAAGGCCACAAATATAAACACTACATTGCCATGCATGCATACCAGACACATAAGGTTATGACAACACTGTTACACATAAAAAAGGTAGCTAGTGCACAAAAACAAAGAATGCAATATGAGAGCACTACTACTACTACAAGGTGAAGGTGAAATATATTGGGATGTACAAAAATAGTGGCATCAAAGCTCTAAAACATAACCCCATGTAGTCAACATAACCCTGTCAATGATGACATATAAAAGAAGAACAAAGAAAAAAATGTATCAAGGCAACATGTGACAACCATTAAGAGCAGTCATTAAGGAAACAATGTAGTATTTCTCTGTGGCTTGCATAGCAACAGTAAATGAGTAACAAATAAGGTTGGATGTAGAGGTCACATAAATAATAGAGAAAGGAACTTTCACTATTAGAAAATAGTGTAAGAGTATGCAAAAAAAAGTAAGGAATGATGTCCAATGAACAAGTAGTAGTAGCAATGAGTTTCATAGTTGTAGCAATGAGTTTAGTGCAAGGGTAGTGAGTTTTATGGTTGTAACAATGAGTTTAATGGATCGAGCAACAAATATCATTACTAAAAAGAAAGAAGACATTAAGAGAAAGTAGCAAGAATAACAAAATAAACTTTTTTTTAATAACAATAGCCATAATGAAGAGTTAACAACAGATCCGTGAAGGAAAGAACAACATGTATCATCCAATTAAAGAAGTAGCACACTAAGTTCAAGATGTTGACAAGGTCAGTTATAATACCCTAAAACATAGCCAAACATCATAAAGTAATTAAGTACTAGCAATCCCCACTAAAAAATGACCAAGTAGGTACAATGATTGTTCTACAGGTTACATTCAATGTTTTAGTTGTCTATTCACTATTCTATAAGCTTGTTCACTATTTGGGATCATAACAGTCATTAATACATGAAGGGTTTCAAAATCAAAGAAAAGTAACATTTCATAGCATGCACCTCAAGTTCAACACCACTAGTACTATCAATATCATGCACATTATACTCCTCGAATTCAACATAATCATTGTCAACATTGAGCTAAAGTTGTGTAGCTTTGTCGAGAGCTCTATTGACAGGGTATTTTCCTTTTTGTTCTACTTTCATATAATTGTCTTACAAGTGGTTTAATCATCATGCAAAGTTAATATAATTCAAGTAAAGAATGCAAGAGCTATAATTTTTTGTCCACAACAACTATTATATTACCTCAACTTCAACACAACTATAATTGACATCAAGTCATTCTTGTTTCCGTGCTGCTTTGATAAAAGTGATATGCATGTAGTTAACCATAAAGCAAAAAACTATATCTAGATGAGGAGTAATTCATTTTAAAAAAATCAACAGAGCCCTTCCAAGCATAAAAGTTACAATATATAGTCATTGAGGTCAAAGAGTTCATTGAGCTAAAGTTGTGTAGCTTTGTCGAGAGCTCTATTGACAGGGTATTTTCCTTTTTGTTCTACTTTCATATAATTGTCTTACAAGTGGTTTAATCATCATGCAAAGTTAATATAATTCAAGTAAAGAATGCAAGAGCTATAATTTTTTGTCCACAACAACTATTATATTACCTCAACTTCAACACAACTATAATTGACATCAAGTCATTCTTGTTTCCGTGCTGCTTTGATAAAAGTGATATGCATGTAGTTAACCATAAAGCAAAAAACTATATCTAGATGAGGAGTAATTCATTTTAAAAAAATCAACAGAGCCCTTCCAAGCATAAAAGTTACAATATATAGTCATATTTCTTTGAGGCATTTTTTCAAAGAGTTCACTGCCTTGTCTATGCTAACACATTTTTCATACATGTCTATCAAATTTTTTTATCAAACTGTTCATTTCCTTGCTACTATGGCTAAAATCCTAAAATAGGTGCTTTTGAACAAGCTATGGATGCTTGGAAAATATCTATCAAAGCATAATAGTAAGCAATAGCATAAAAAAGGCAATGAACTGTTTCAAAAAATCCCTCAAAGAAATGTGGTCTCATGCTAATGGAATGCCATGACAAGCAAATTGCTATGGATTTTCATGGCATTCCATCACCATGAGACCACATTTATTTGTGGAATTTTTTCAAATAGTTCACTGCCTTGTCTGTGGTACCACATGTTTCATACATGTTTACCAAAGCATTTTATCAAACAGTTCACTCCCTTGCTACTATGGCTAAAAGCCTAAAATAGGTGCTTCCAAACAACCTATGGATGCTTGGAAAAAATGTATCAAAGCATAATAATAATCAATATCATAGACTTGAGGTAGTGAACTGTTCAAAAAAATACCTCAAATATTTATGTGGTCTCAATGGTGATGGAATGCCATGACAATCTATAACAATTTTCTTGTCATGGAATTTTTCATGCCATTTCATCACCATGAGACCACATTTATTTGAGGAATTTTTTCAAATAGTTCACTACCTTGTCTATGCTACCACATTTTGTATACATGTCTACCAAAGCATTTTATCAAACAATTCACTACCTTGCTACTATGACTAAAAATTACTAGCAATCCCCACTAAAAAATGACCAAGTAGGTACAATAATTGTTCTACGGGTTACATTCAATGTTTTAGTTGTCTATGCACTATTATATAAGCTTGTTCACTATTTGGGATCATAACAGTCATTAATACATGAAGGGTTTCAGAATCAAAGAAAAGTAACATTTCATAGCACTCACCTCAAGTTCAACACCACTAGTACTATCAATATCATGCACATTATACTCCTCAAATTCAACGTAATCATTGTCAACATTGAGCTAAAGTTGTGTAGCTTTTCCGAGAGCTCTATTGACAGGGTATTTTCCTTTTTGTTCTAATTTCATATAATTGTCTTACATGTGGTTTAATCATCATGCAAAGTTAATATAAGTCAAGTAAATAATGCAAGAGCTATAATTTTTTGTCCACAACAACTATTATATTACCTCAACATCAACACAACTATGATTGACATCATGTCATTCTTGTTTTCATGTTGTTTTGATAAAAGTGATATGCATGTAGTTAACCATAAAGAAAAAAGATATATCTAGATGAGGAGTAATTCATTTTAAAAAAATCAACAGAGCCCTTCCAAGCATAAAAGTTACAATATACAGTCATATTTCTTTGAGGCATTTTTTCAAAGAGTTCACTGCCTTGTCTATGCTAACACATTTTTCATACATGTCTATCAAAAAAATTTATCAAACTGTTCATTTCCTTGGTTCTATGGCTAAAATCCTAAAATAGGTGCTTTTGAACAAGCTTTGGATGCTTGGAAAATATCTATCAAAGCATAATAGTAAGCAATAGCATAAAAAAGGCAATGAATTGTTTCAAAAAATCCCTCAAAGAAATGTGGTCTCATGCTAATGGAATGCCATGACAAGCAAATTGCTATGGATTTTCATGGCATTCCATCACCATGAGACCACATTTATTTGAGGAATGTTTTCAAATAGTTCACTGCCTTGTCTATGGTACCACATGTTTCATACAAGTTTACCAAAGCATTTTATCAAACAGTTCACTCCCTTGCTGCTATGGCTAAAAGCCTAAAATAGGTGCTTCCAAACAAGCTATGGATGCTTGGAAAAAATCTATCAAAGCATAATAATAATCAATAGCATAGACTTGAGGCAGTGAACTATTCAAAAAAATACCTCAAATATTTATGTGGTCTCAATGGTGATGGAATGCCATGACAATCTATAACAATTTTCTTGTCATGGAATTTTTCATGCCATTTCATCACCATGAGACCACATTTATTTGAGGCATTTTTTCAAATAGTTCACTACCTTGTATATGCTACCACATTTTTTATACATGTCTACCAAAGCATTTTATCAAACAATTCATTGCCTTGCTACTATGGCTAAAATTTTGAAACAAGTACTTTTGAACAAGCTATGGATGCTTGGAAAAAAATTATCAAAGTATAATAGTAAGCAACAAGCTATGGTCTCATGGTTTATTTTCAAGTGAAAATTAGCGTGATTTTATTCACATTTTTTTGCAGGTTATAAATGCATTTTTTTTGGAAATTTTGTAGTTTGAAATGGGAAAAATCGTTGACCAAAAGGTCAAAGAGTTTTTTTTTAAATGGGGAAAAATCATCCAACCTGCAAATTTTTTAAAAATTGGGATTAATCAGGATTTTTTGTAGATTTCTTCTTTTGTGGCCCACATTGCCAAATTGTCACACCCATAAATGAGTTTGAGACTCCATAATATTTCCCCATTCCTAAAAAGAAATTAGCACTATCGACCTAACAATGCCTCATCAGCAGAACCCCCATCATAGCCTCATTGATGGCTTGATGAGATCTGTTAATAACCTAGTATCAGTGTAACAATACCCTATCAGGCTGACTCCTAAGGCATCCTCCTTGATATACTGATAGAGTCAACAAAAACAACATCATTGTAACACGTGAACATCAGTGGAACAAATGTTTGCATTCCCCCAATGACCCGATATCACCATGGATTATCAAGAATTAATATATATCAGGGGAATCAGTCTTGTTTACCTTGTTTGTGGGAAAAAGGTGTATTAGGGGATTGGTAACCCCTTATGGTTTAAAAACTTGCACTTCTGAGACCTAACAGATCATTCATTGATCTCATAGTTATTTTTTTCATAAAACTCAGTCACAACAGTTAGGACAGTGGCAATGGATTTCAATGAAACAAAAGGAAAAATTTCATAGATTCACTATTCTATATATGATCATAATACTTGTCCTAGAGATCACAAGAGTAATTTTATAAAGGCATGTTGTGGAAAACATTTATGAAATTTGTAGACATCTTTATAATACAATATAAAGATGATATAGTTGAGAATCAAAATATTGAGGGATAGCCTCTTACCTGATCTGAACCCATGGAATTATGGTCATTCCATGTAGAAACTATAGGCTTAACAGAGGCAGCCAACTATGAAACTTTCTCGGTGAGACAGTTTAAGCAACTCATTATATTTTGGTATGAGCTTCATTTGAGTTGACATGATTTGGAGAGGCTCTTACTGGGTGTTCAACAGATGGCTATGAAATCTCTATTGATAAACTAGATTTCCTCTTGATACTAGTATTAGATTTAGTATGACCTAGTGCTACCATATAATTGACAACATCTCCTACACCTGCTTCTCTATTATTGTTTTCCACCTAAACTAAAATGTCAATTTCAACATATATTCAGTTCAATAAAAAATTGAAATAAATAACACAATGTAAATTGAACCAAAAATACATACACTTACTCCACATTTGTCCATTTTGGCCTGCAACCTGCCTCAACCAAATGTATATTCAATTCTCACATTATCTCTTGCTCTCTTGCCTCTGTTACTCTTTGTCAAATATTCTTTGGAACGCATACTTTATTTCAATGCCTCCCACTATTTGGGAGGTAGAGTGGAGTCTAATGTCTCTTTTCCCTCCATGATTTTTTTTCTACAATTGTATCTAAAACTATTCATCAAAAGTCTCATCTAGTGCTTGTAATATTTTCTAAAGATTTTTCCCCCAACAATGCCAAAGGCATTTTCCATTTTTTGTATAACATATTCCACATTTCTTGGATCTTTATCTAAAAAATTTAATTTGCAGATATCCAAATGGGCCCTACATCTTACGCCCAACTCAAAGGGCCACCTTGCAACATTTTTCCCAATGGGTTCACCATGTCTTGATACCTCAACCAAGAATGGCTTCTTCCCTTCTAATATTCTGTCTTTTGCATTCCTCTATATAGATCTATATAAATCTTGACTCAATCTTTTTCTTTTAACATAAGCAGGCACATTTTCTATTGAACCACTACAAATATTTCTAGTTGATCCACTAATTCCATAAAAATTTGTAGATGCAACACGTGCACTCTTAGGACATCAGATGCAAGCGAACTCTCTTCATGACTTTCATTAATCAGAGCTTCATGCTCCTTGGCCACATCACGTATGGCATGAGTAGGTAGATTAGTACTGGTCTAGTTGATCCACTACAAATATTTCTAGTTGATCCACTAATTCCATAAAAATTTGTAGATGCAACATGTGCACTCTTAGGACATCAGATGCAAGCGAACTCTCTTCATGACTTTCATTAATCAGAGCTTCATGCTCCTTGGCCACATCACGTATGGCATGAGTAGGTAGATTAGTACTGGTCTCCACATATTTCACTTCATCACAACTATTTTTTTCACCAACTACATTTGTTGAATCACAAAAGCGTTGGCTTCTACGAGCTAGCAACACTATATCTTTACTTTCTTTTTATTTTTTCTCTGTATTTTCTCTGCACTCTTTTTCTTGCCTGTAAAAAAAATCATATCATGTCTTATATAGATAAATATTTTTCCTATAAAATTTCATTTAACAGTATTAGGGTAGGTGCAAGATCATAATGGAAAAAACAGGCCCTTGAGTGGCAAAAAATTCAAAAAAAATAGAGTTAGGCAACTTGATGTAAAAAATTGAATAAGTTGTCTATATTATTTCAAAAATATGTAAGAATGGAATTTGTAGAAAATTGAATTTAGTTTCTAAACTACTAGGTTTATTTTAAAAAAATAAAAAAATATTTGGTGAAAACTTGAAATTTCAATGCAGAGTACTTAAATTTCAGTGGAAAAAATAAGAAGTAGGTGTCTGTCTGACCACCCTAACCACAATAAAATGATAATATTTTTTATAATATTTTAGATATAAGTAGAGGACTCATGTCCAGATATGATGCATATTTTTTTGTAATTTTTTTCCAAGTAAATAATTAATTATGATTTTTTTATTACAACTTTTAAAAAATATAAAAACTCGTATGTCTGATCACTTTAACTTGGTCAAAACTTAATAAAATTCATTTTTTCTTTTTTCAATCCTATAGTATGAAAAGCATAGAATGTGATTCATGTTTTCAATTCAAAAAAAGTGATATCGTTTGAAAGTTATAGATGTTTTTCAATCAGCTTATCGATCAGGACTTTAGTCAAAATTTAAATAGAAAATGAATAATAATTATTTATTAAATTCAAAGTAAAGCATAATTTATATTGGTGGAAATATGAGAATCTCCTTTAAAAACCCTTTTCATTACATCAATTTTGGGTAAAAAAAAAGTCGTCAACCACATACCCTACACATACCCATAATATTGCAACTTTTTGGCCATCATGATCCTGCACATACCCATTAAACAAATAATATACTACTTAGTGGATTTACAACTTCCTTGTTTGTCAAAGCAAGACATGATAAATATTCATTATTCTTGGCCACACGTTCTTCATGAAAGTGCTCATAATCTGTCACTGGAATTTCAGCATTGTGATCACTATCGTGTAATTTTCACCTTATATTATTTTTCTTCATTTCTTGATGTCCTAAAAAGAAATAATGTATAAATTAGAAACTTGATACAAAGATAATTAACCATAACAGAAATTGCATAAATACAAGTTTATGAGGTCTCAATTTTAATGAACAGTCATTAAAACATGTACGAAGTCTAAAGCACCGCAAATAATGACAATCATTAAATGTTGTGGGTATTTCAGTCAATGGATATTAAATATTGGTGCCCTACAGAAATGACAATTGCATAAAAAACTTAACAATGTATTTGAATCAATCCATCAAATCTTTAGTAATAATGTTTTCATTCATGGTTTAGTAAAAAAATATGTATTAATTACCAAATTTTAATTGGACATGAACTTGTAGCATGGCAACCATTTTGTACAACTAAACCAATACTATTCTTAGGTGATAGCACCATCACTAAGAAATGTCTATGGTATTTGGTGATTCTTACTTTTGTTGTTTTATTACGTAATAATTTATTCATAACATCTAGATACATTCATGAAGGGGTATATTTCATGAAAAAGAATAGATATGTTGGAGTGGATGTCCAGTGTGTTATAAGCAAGGAATTCCATGACTTGAGGACTGAGTAGTCAAACAACAATGAACTTCAAGATATATGCAAAAAAATGAAGAACATTTGATTAAAGCAAAAAAAAGAAATGACCTTACAGTATATAAAGATACATATGAGACAGTGATTTCTAGTGCATACATTTAGAAGCACAAATGTTGATAACAGTGATATCACTGTTAAAAATAATGTGAAGACAACAAAGGATGTGAGCAATATGTAATGCCAAAATAGTGGGGATATGATGAGGAAATGCTTCTATTGCAATGGGGAATCATTGTATTGATGCCTTGAGCATTGACAAAAAATAGTGATCAATCATCAAGGATTGTATACTGCTACTATAAACAGTGAAGGGATAGAGAACAAAAGACCATATCAATGAGGAAACAAGTACCACAGTGGGTGAAAGATCCAAGAAATGAAGAAAATAATGAGAAATACTTTCATGGCAGTGACTAGTCAATGCCAAAGCAGTTCCCAAGGCAATGGTATACAATAATATTACAAAATAGGGCTAAAGATAATGCCATATGTGGGGAAGACAATGCTATTTTAGTAAAAAAGTGTAAAATAAAACATAGAAACAGTGTTTAACAATGCTTCAATGATGGCTTTTATAAAGGATGCTAGAACAATTACAGTGATAAAGAACATATATAAAAGCAATAAATAGTCTAGAGGAGTTGTCAAGAAAAGATCATTGTCAAAGTAAGGAAATGATGGTATACATATTCATATTCATATTGCATCCTTGTTTATATATGGGTATGTGTAGGATCATGCACTGATACATTTTGATCAATTTTTCGATGACCGGTCATCAAAAAATTGATCAAAATGTATCAGTGATGATGGGCCAAAAAGTGGTGATATGATGGGTATGTGTAGGGTATGTGGCTGATGACTCTTTTTATACCCTCAACTGATGAAATGAAAAGGGTTTTTAAAGGAGATTCTCAGCTTTCCACCAATATAAATTATGTTTCACTTTGAATTTAATAAATAGTTATTATTCATTTTCTATTTGAATTACGACTAAAGTCCTAATTGATAGTCTGATTGAAAAACATTTATAGCTTTCAAATGACATCACATTTTTTGAATCCGAAACATGCATCAAATTCTATGATTTGCATACTATAGGACTAAGAAAAAAAGAATTTCATGAAGTTTTGACCAAGTTAAGGTGGTCAGACATATGAGTTTTTATATTTTGTAAAATTTGCTATAAAAAATTCATAATTAATTATTTACTTGGAATTTTTTTAAAAAAAATATGCATCACATCAGTAAATGAGTTCTCTACTTATATATAAAATATTATAAAAAATATTATATTTTTATTGTGGTTAGGGTGGTTAGACAAATGCCAACTTCTTATTTTTTCCCTAAAATTTAAGTACTACTACATTGAAATTTCAAAATTTTACCAAATAGATTTTTTTTTTAGATAAACCTAGTAGTTTAGAAACTACATTAAATTTGCTACATATTTTATTCTTACATATTTTTGAAATAATATAGATAACTTATTCAAATTTTTACATCAAGTTGCCTAACTCTGATTTTTCTAAATTTTTCACCAGTTAAGGGCTTGTTTTTTCCATGATGATCCTGCACATACCCGTATGAAAACATATTCATATTGCATTCATATAGCAACTTTGTTCAACATTAAAGCTTTGAAATAGCTATTATTCTGAAGGTTCATGTCCTTAAAACATAAAACAATCTTAAAACAACATAAAATTCTTACATAAAAGGTCATAAAATGGGGCTCATCAATAATCATCTACATTTCCAGCAAGATCAGAATCCTGATCACTCATTTCTACATCTACTTGATTTTATTCATCATCCTCATTTGCGACATGCAATACATTCTCTCTCCCAATTTCTTCATTGGTAATCAAAATCTATTTTTCAAACAGTCCCTCATTGTCTTTATCCACTTCTTTGAATGTTTCTTGTAAATTAACATATTGCCCATCAGTCATTACATCAACAACTTCCATGATTTTTTGTCTCAAATGAGACTTTGTTTGAATGACATGTGACCAACCTAGGCCTCTTACATCATCAATTAGAAATGATTGGTTAATTTGAAGAGGGGAAACATACAACTCATTTGTATATGATAAAAATTGTTGTGTATTTGCATGCACAAATCCATACTCAGGTATGTGCAAGATCATCATGGAAAAAATAGGCCCTTAAGTGGTAAAAAAATCAAAAAAATCAGAGTTAGACAACTTGACGTAAAAATTTCAATAAGTTATCTATATTATTTCAAAAATATGTAAGAATAGAATCTGTAGAAAATTGAATGTAGTTTCTAAACTACTAGGTTTATTTTAAAAATATATATATCTATTTGGAGAAAGTTTGAAATTTCAATGCAATAGTACTTAAATTTCAGAGAAAAAATAAGTAGGTATCTATCTGACCACCCTAACCACAATAAAATGATAATTATTTTTTATAAGATTTTAGATATAAGTAGAGAACTCATGACCCGATGATGCATTTTTTTTGTAATTTTTTTCCAAGTAAATAATTAATTATGAATTTTTTATTACAAATTTTAAGAAAAAAAGAAACTCGTATGTCTGACCACCTTAACTTGGTCAAAACTTAATGAAATTTTATTTTTTTAATCCTATATTATGTAAAGCATAGAATGTGACGCATGTTTTGGATTCAAAAATGTGATATCATTTGAAAGCTATAGATGCTTTTTAATCATCTTATCTATCAATACTTTCATCAATTCAAATAGAAAATGAATAATAATAATTTATTAAATTCAAAGTAAAGAATAATTTATGGTGGAAAACTGAGAATCTCCTTTAAAACCCCTTTTGTTTCATCAATTTTTAAAAAAAGTTGTCAACCACATACCCTACACATACCCATCATATCGCCACTTTTTGGCCCATCATGATCTTGCACATACCCACTCGTCAAATTATAGTGCAGATGGTTGGATCCACTTACATTTTAATAATATAGGACTATTTTCACCAAAATCCACTTGAATAATTTATTGGATGAATCCAACATAAAATTTCTTCTCAATTTCATGAAGAAATTCAACACTAACAACACAATCACAATTTGTCTTTCCTTTGTCTTTTTATTCCACTCTTAAATGACTACCATAGGCCCACATTTCACTAAAACGCATAGCCCATAAATGTGGAGGTCCTGAAAGCTCACTTTCCTCTATTGTTATATCTTGACCTTGTTCTTTTGCATCACTAATTGCATTAGCAATGCATTCTTCAAATTTTGGAAAAGAATCACCTCTAATAAAAATATGACATATGCGCTTTTGAGGTTGATGTTGCATCCAAGTTTGATTCTCTTCTTCATATTTCTTACATAGAATAATGATGTCCAAATAGTAAGATTAATAATATAAATGTGTAAATGCAATTGTGTAAATAAATTATTATTGTGTAATTTTTTTTACCCATGCCACTTATTGAGCGAAGATGTGTTTTGAAGAATAAAGGCATGTATTGCACTTCTTTCTTGATATGATAGCTTGAAGAAAAATCCATTTCCTTCTAATACTTCACCTTCAACTCTCTCATCTTTGTCATCATCCCATACATGTCGATTGACACTTTTAAAATCATTCATATATTTTGTGGAAAATCCCATGGCCTCTTGCATTGAATATCCCTCAGACATGTTGCCTTCTGGTTTTTCCCTAGTACATAATTTTTTTTTCAAAACCTTCATATATTGTTCTATATGATACATCCATCTCGTTCTTACTAGGCCACAATGCTCTAGTTCATATTCTAGATGTACCAAAAGATGCATATAAATGTTAAAGATTCTTGGTGGAAATTCTTGTTCCAATAGACAAAGGAATTCAACAACCTCCTCCCTCAAACTATCAAATTTTGAAGGATCTAATACATGTAAACTCATTCTCTTTAATATTAGGCCCAACCTTATAATTTCCAATCTTGTCCCCTTTTCTAAACTTGATATATTTACCACAATAGGTGAAATATTCTCGATTATGAAATGATAGTCATGGGTCTTGAGGCCTCTTAAGCTATTAATGTCAGTTTGGCTTTTGATGTTGCTACTTACATATCAAGTGGGAAAGTGAGTCTGAGACATCAACTGTAAGAATTGTGCACATTGTTCATTTGTCTAGACATAAGGAGCACTAGGTTTTCTATATTTTTCATTATCATATTTTTCAACCCAAATATTTTGACAAATCTGTATTGCTCGAAGTTCTTCACATGATGAAATAGTATCAAAAGCACCAAAAAGAGTTTCTATAATAACATATAAGCTATATTTTTCTCAATATGCATAAAGTGAACAGTATGCCTAATGGCTATATCCTTAAAGTATGGCAACTTATACAATATGCACAACTGTTTTACACTGCTTTCATTACATGGATCATATCTATTGCTAGCAATCCCATCATTTTCAATAAATGGCATTCTTTTTTATCCATTCTCAACAATATAATTACCTATTATTAGCAATGGCACTTCACGATTCTCTTCTTGACCCTTGAAACATTTTTTTTGTCAATGATATGGATGATCCATTTTAAGGTAAGCATGATGTTCAAAATAAATACACTTACACAAACTGCTTGAGTGCCTCACAAAATCCTTAAAGTTTCAAGTAGGACATCCAAGGTATCCATGAATAGAGAGACCAAAAAATGTGCCATATGCAAAAAGATCATGCATAGTAAACAATAAGGAAGATCTTAAAGTGAATTTGATTGAATGACCATCCCTTAAAGATTGAATTGTTTCAATTGCTTTCCAAAATTACATTAGCTCATCATATAATGGCTCTAGATAAGCATCTATTGTATATGAAGTCACACTTTTCTTTCTTGGTATAATCAATGATAACATTAAGAAAAATGGTTTAGTTGCTAACCATGGAGGAAAGTTATAATTTATTACACACACTGGCCAAGTTGACCATTTATTACTTCAATCTGAGAATGGGTTCACCCCATCTAGAGCCAAACCCAACCTTATATTACAAGGATCTTGAGAAAAATCAGGCCTTCTATTATCAAATTCCATCCACAAGTCTTAGAATCAGGCTCATGTCATTGTTTTCCATCAGTGCTCTTATTTTGGGCATGCCACTGCATAAGTTCAACAATGTCTCTACACCAATACATTTGGAGTAATCGTGGGATTGTCAGAAAGTGGTGAAGAATCTTTGTAGGAACCAGTTTCAAACCTTGTCTATACCTTGGTTCATGACATTTCGGACATTCACTCTCATTTGCAACATTTTTGCAAAATAATACACAACCATTCACACATGTGTGGATTTTTTCATACCCCAATCCGAGCTTACTAATTTTCTTTTTACATTGACTTTGTTTTGTTGGCAATGTTGAGTTAGCTGGTAACAATGAACTTAATAATGCCAATAACTGATCTACACTCTCATTTGTCCAACCATGGACCACTTGAAAGTTAATAATTTTAAGGATTGTTGTCAAATGATTTAACCTGCAATTCGAATACATAGGCTTTAAAGCATCATTCATTGACTTGGCCCAATCATCATTTATACCCTTCGTCAAACATTTTTTCCTCTTCATCTATGTTTGTTGCCTCTTCATCTCTCATAGTCTACCATTCTATCATATCTTCATAATAATTGTAAGCCTAAGGGCTTATACCACTATGCCCATATCTTATCATATGTCGATAAATCATATTTCTTTTTTTCACCTTTCCACCAAGATAGTTTTTACATGGACATGGATATTTTTCAATCTCCCTCTCATCGACTACTCTCTCATCATATGCATGGTATTGATTTGTAGTCAACTTTTGACACTCATCCATCTATAATATTGTGCATTCTCGTATTAATTTAGTTTATGATTTAAAGAAAAAAACATAAATCTAAAAATAGAGGTGCCAAAACATTGTTGAAAGTAGTCACTTTTAGTATAGACCATAATAGAAAGAAGATGATATCATTATTCTAAGATCTATCTTACATTCATTTGAAGTTTACCTACTGAGAATGGAATATTCATGTGTTTCCTATCAGCTTACTTTCAACAATGAGGCTTTCAAATTACCTCTTAATTTGTTGTAGAGGGCTTCACTGACTTCAAATTCATTGCAAAAAACTTTGAATTCCTTGCCTACCTTTTCAAAAGTCTCCAAGTCCTATCCAAACAAGCTTTATCGCCCATGAAAGTGCTTCAATACCTATCCATGAGAATAAAAAAATTCAACAAAAATCCAATTTCATTCCCATGCCAACAATTATACATTTTACAAGTTGTCTAACTTATACATATACACAAGTTATGTAAACCACTAGATAAGCAGCATTTAAAGGTTTGTCATCTCTGACTTACAATATGTTTTTGAGTTCAGCTAATGGGCGGGTGCATGAAGTTGGGTTACACTTTTGTGGCAAACTTCAAAAATATATTGAAAATGACATAACACGAGCACGTTATAACGCGCTCGCATTATGACATTTTGAAAGAAAAAAAAAAAGTGAAAGCTATTCATTTTCTCTTCTCTGTTTTTTTGCTTTGCTCACGGCCAAAAACCCTCATTTTCATGCTCGCATTCTAGGAGGAGGCATTCTACAAAATTCATCAACAATATTTTCTTTTCATTTGCAAAGATGGCACCACCACGATGAAGAGGTGCAAGAGGTAAGTATTGTTTTCTATTTGTTTTGAATTTCTTAGTTTCAAGTTGATTTTTCTTGTTTTAGGTTAGATTTGAATTTTTTTTTGATTTGTAGGAGATGCAAATAACCTTGCAAATCCTAAAAATCCTCAACAAGAAGAATAGGAAAATCCTCCTCAACAAAATCCTCAGCAAAATCAACCTCCCCCACCAATCACTCAACACCTTCTTGGCACTCAACAAAATTTGAGGAGTGATATTAAAAAATAAAAAATAAAATTAAGGATATTATCAGTAGGTTGAGTGATCCAAATGCTTCAACCGCAGAAAGAATGACACTAGCAAATTCAATGAAAGAGATGTTAAAAAATGTAGATTCAATAACCCAAAAAATAACAAGATGGCAAGATAGGATGTAGGCAGCTAGGGCATATTATGCAGATAAACTATCATATAAACAAGTACAAGATTTAAAAATTACTAAAGGTGATTTGTGATCTTTATTCACTAACCCTAGAACAATCAAAATCTTAGCCTCAATGTGAAGAGGTTTCCTATTCATTAGTGCCACCACCAAGAGATTAGGAACCATTTTTATGATAGGTGGTACTTGGTCTTTGATTATCCACCGCGCAACAATTGTGAAGTCCCCCAATATTTTCTTAGGAAACTATATAGTGAGTTTGTATTGAACCAAATCCCAAATTATTTTGATATGAGGGAGTTCCAAGGGAGAGGTGGGGGGTCAGCTCAGGATAGGCCAGGTGCACAACCAGATCCTCTGTGACAAAGGAGACAACCTCTCGCTAGGCCACCTCATGAGCACATTGTTATGCATGTTGTTGCGAAGGAGAGTGACAACATAGAGACACTGTAGGAAATCAACACTTTGACCCAGAGTGTCATCCATCATACTAGCCCTATTGTATAGTACCATCCAAGGGAGTCTTCAGATGGTGGCCTTCGAACCCATGTGTGTCAATCTTGCGGGGCAACTTGTTCATATGACCCCACCAGCACTCAGGAGGCTGCTACACAGGATTAGTATGCTACTATGCAGGATCTGTGTGTTGCTACGTAGGATACGTATGCTGCTACACAAGATCCGTATGCTGCTACGGGGATGGAGAGGACAACTGACATTTTGCATCGTGCATATGGCATTGATAGTCGGGTAAAAGTTAGCATGTTCATTGAATTTAATTTATTAAATTTTAATTCTGAAATGCATGATTAACTAATTTAGTTTTATTATTTTAATAAAATTGCAGGGTCACAGTGTTGAGACTGGATACACCGGTCCTCCACCTACTTATTTCTGCAGTACACCTATCAGTGGGGTATGTAACTAGTAAAAAATTATAAATTTATTACATGTTAATAGCATTGTTTTACAAATGGTATTTTAATACATGTGATTTTGGATGTTGAACAGGCTAATATTGGTGGTTTCAAGCAAACACCTCCTAGTGCCAGTGGATTCACTCAAATGTACATGGAGGTAATAGAATAAAAAGAAATTAACTAATGAATTATGCTTAATAGATTTGTGTAGTTTGTATTCATATTGTTGGTTACATTGCATTACACATCATTCAAACTCAAAGCATTACTTCAAATTCCATAACTAATAACTAGATATTGATAGATGACAAAATTTCAACTGTACAATATAGTTGTTTAGAAAGTCAACATATGCAGAATGATGCAATTACTTCACATGGAGGCATGTGCTTGCAAAGGTGCACCAACATGACAAACTATGGATGGTTGGAAAATATCTATGAAACCATAATAATAAGCAATAGCATAGAAAAGGTAGTTAGTGATGCAAAGCATCATATCAAAACACTCAATCATCAGGGTACATCTGATGCAGAGCATCCAATAAACACCATCAACATCATTTCTTCAAGGGATTTCAATCCCAAATAGAATCAGGAGAAGATCAAATATAATTTCATCAGATATCTACTTTTCATTCAACCAAAATCAACTCAAATTCTATTAGGCATTCCATATGCCATCATTCATCATTCCACTAATTAGTATTCCAATTGACTCATTCAAAGCAAAAACCATATTAAAGAAAACTTTTACTTAATCAATTAGATTCATATCATTCTCAACCACCATAAAAACAACATAAACCTGATTATTAACACTTGAACAATTCATCCTTTCATTTATTCACCAAGGCAACAAATCAACTAAACCATAACTCACTATTATCAGTCCATTATCAAGCACTGTACTCACCATATTTTGACTGTAGTAGTCTATTTATAGGATACAAACTCATGGTACAACAGAATCATGATTATCATCTTGTGGTTAATCACCAATTTTCTCAAAAGGCTTCATAATACTTACCCATCCAACCATCAAAGTCACCAAACCTGTCTTATACACCTTAACCAAACTTAGTAACATCAATCATATCATTAGTTTGATAGTAACCAAGCACTTAATATCATCCTTTCCACTGTTTAAACAAACATCTTTGTTTTGATCAGACAATATCATATTCCTCTAGTAGGTCTATCAACCATTGAATTGGGTAGTTACATTCATATCTCAAAGCTTATTAAAAAACTCAATGCACATTTAGAAACACTTTCCAGCACATTATAACATATCAAATTTCTTAGACATTTGACATAAAGAAAATCATCAGATTTCAGACTGTCCTCTAAAGAAAGGCTAGTAGATTAGGCATGTCTTACAAAGGAGACCCCTTCAAAACCATTCCAAATCACTCAAAACCTCAAAACAGTCTTCAAGCATGTCTTATAACTCAATATTTCATCATTTATAGTGATTGAAAACCATGAAAATGTTCTAATCCATAAACCCTCATTTATAGGGTGTAAAAGCACAAATCAAGGAGGGTTTTGTGAAAAATACTCTTGCAAACCTCTATTTCTCTGGCCACCACCTGGAACATGATTTTTTATGTCTTCCAAGACCTTCTATATCATTTCCAAGCCTCTACATGCTTTATTTATTCATGACACATGACTATAGCATCACTTTGTGTAGGAAAATCCTTTATTTTTGAATGTAGCAGCAACTCCACCATGGTATTCTTGATTTTCCATACACTTACAATCATCAAAACATGAAAAAAATCCTAACACTAACCTACTCCACCAATTTACTTGACCTACATTGGTGGATTAGTGAAGAAAAACCCTATTGGTCTCTCAAACTTCTAAAAGGACTCTATCGGGCACTGAAAACTGCCTCTTATTCTTTTTTTCCCTAAAACTAACCAAGTCCAACTCTTGAAATTGTAAACTAACTCCTCTTTACATGTATTCACACTATGATTTAACTTTTGGTGTTCCTAAATTACCAACACAAGAAAACAAAACAATCCAAAGTAATGCTGCAATCTTAGAGATAGGGAATTTTTATTTCAAAATATAATTACAAGAACATAAACTTCTACTTTTTCTCTCCTTTACATTCCTTTTAAAGATATTTCCTTTTCCATAACTATCTTTCCATCGGTTGAAACTACCCCTTTTAACCCTTAATATGCCCAATTTCCTTGTTTTTGTCAATTTGACAACTTTTAACAATATTACATTATTGCATTGTTTGCATTTTCCCACTTTGACCACCTAGAACTTACCCATAACCTTAAATACATTCAAATAAGACCTCATATGACCTTGAACATGCTTTACATCATTTTTCCATGACCTTTTGTGATTGAATTATTACAAATTTGAGCACTCATCCCTTTTGCAAAATTGAAAAGTATTTGATGACCTAGGTGATCTTGCACCAACATCTAACCCAATTGAATCAGGAGAAGATCAAATTGAATAAGCAACTAAAATTCCTCTCTTTTAATCACAAATCACATTGTTTCATTTGCAAACTAGAAGGCAACAACAAGCCAACTCATTTCAATACTTCCTCTTATCATCCTCAAGCTTCAAACATCTTATTTATCAATAAAACTGATTGATTTGTGCACAAGAAACCTAATTAGAGTCACTAAACAATCCACTCTTTCATCATTCACCAAGGAACCCTTCCACTCAATTTTCTTTACCTAGGAAAAATAACCAAAAACCAATCTTTCATGTTACAACCTATATCCATTAGGTCCTAACACACCTTTCTCATCATCAATTTATATGAATTCAAAGCAAAAACTGATAAAGAGCTCTGAATCTTTCAATTCCTTAAACAACTCACAAAATTTTCACTTTTACCAACTAGTTCCTCAAGACCAAGATACTACAATCAACCATTTACACCTCAATCATTTCATCTGACTTCCAAGACATTACTCACATCATGTTTATTGACTAAGCTTATTCTATGCACAAATCAAGGCCTACAAAGGAGGGTTTATTGCATAAGGTACTTACAAACCTTAAATACTCCTGCCACCACCACAAACACCATGGAAATAGCCTGCATAAGCTTTAGAAATGATATAGAGTGGAAGGGAAGGAAAACTCACAATCACAAATGGAAAAGTAACTGCACTGAATGCTTCTCTCAAATACTCTCATGAGTTCTAAACTCCACTATTCTTTAAGAGATCAACCGCACACACGTAGTGTTCACAACTCAAACCACTCACATAGCTTGAAAACATTTGGATCATGTCTCGTTAAGTCAAAACAAGGTTTAACAACCCTCTAGAATTTAGGTTTTAGCAAACACCCATCACTATGGTGACTTAGACCTCACTCTCTCTTAAGGCTTGCAACCCTTGCCCAGTAGGACAATCAAAATAAAAAACACAAGGAAGACTATTAAGAAACCAAACCTATGGATTTAGACCCCTAATATGGACCCCTACAAGGTTCCAAAACCCTTCCTCTTGACTGTCAAAACATCACTCACAATGGCCCTTTCTACCGTTGCTCCAAAAGGCCTAATTCACATACCTACACCTAGGTATTGACTACCTAGGTTCTCCCCTTCACCCAAAAGCCCAAATTCAGACTCCTAAAGGTTCTCCACACCTGTTTCCACCATTCCTAAGTGCCTCTTAAATAGATTCTTCAAAATCAAGAAAAAACTCATTTTTTTGCTTATCAATTATGCTTACCACATAGAGATGTCAAGCCAAAATTAATGCACAACTTCCAACAATGAGCATTTCATTCTCCAAAGAATTGATTAAATGATAGTATAGCCTTATATCTTCCATCCCACTGAGATTTAGCAATTTTACAACGTGGGAATGGAAGAAATATACATTTTTCACCCAAAACCCTGATTTTAAGGGTTTTCAGACCACCCGATAGAGAAATTGGAATATCTCCCTTGATACTCAATGAAATATCACCACTCCAATGCCAAAGGAAATTTTATTCAATTACCTATTCAACCATTATGGGCTTGGAGCATGAAAGTGAACATACAATCTATACCAAGTACGGGATCAACAAATTCTTTAGAAAAATATAGGAAAAACAACAAACTTCTTATTGAAACTTCTTCAAAACATCAAAATCAACCTTTCCTCAACCAAGAGAAGCATATTTTAAGTCTTAAAAACTCCCTCAAACTTCTTGTAACTATATTTTTAAAAGAGAGACATTGGAAAACAACTAATCTCATGCTTTGACTTCTAATTGCCTAGTTAAGGCAATGTGAGCAACTTCTACCAACTCGACCATAAAGAGCCTTCCAAAATGTATCAAATGCATTTAAAACATTGTCAAAAAGTAAGGTGACTCCCCTTAGGTGTCTAGATACAAAAAGGAATCCTTTTTCCTTATTTTTCCAATATGCACTAGACTTACAAAGGAGGATGGAGACCTTGTTCTACAAAGAAGTTGTTCGAACCAAGACCAAAAACTCAACCAAAAACCTAGAAGACCTACTAAAAAGAATTGAAATGGTCCATAAGACCTTATTCCATCCATAAACCAAGAAACAAAACATGACAAATTATTCTAGGTCCCTTAGACCCATGGGTGCTTCTGCACCATACTCCCAAGCAAGAAAAAGATCTCAAGTCCTCTTTGAGATCAAGTCTTCTACAACAGTTCCATGTTGTTTAATATCATTTTCTAACATCCATGTTGCATCCTCTTCAAGTAGACCTTTCCATTTGACCAAGTATTCCTTGTAAACCTCCATTCTAGTCTTCTTTGGCTCCTTGGTGTCTAGGATGCATTCAAGAGTCATAGGTTGGATGGGGGGTAGTTCCTTCACCCAATCTTCATCCTCCATTGTTGTTGTACCTGCTCCATCACCTGCATTCATAGAAGCTTTGAAAGGATGCAAGTCAGAAATGTTGAAGATAGGAGAGATTGCCACCCCAAGAGGTAGCTCCATTTCATAAGCATTTTGGCCAAACTTGTGGACCACCTTGCAAGGTCCTTCTTCAAGTGTGCCATTACCAAGTCTCCAACCTTGAATTGGACATTCCTCTTCTTTAAATATTCCTTTTCCTTATACTTCTCAATATTCTTTTGAAGGGTTTCCTTCACTTGTTGATGAATATCCTTGATTGTAACAACAAAGTCCTCACCTTGAGCACTTCTCTTATAAATTCCTTGTAGATCTCTTAGTTCATAGACCCATCTAGGGTGAATGCCATAGACTACTTCAAAAGGGATTCTACCAATGCTCCTATTCATGGAGTCATTATATGCAAATTCAGCCTGAGGTAAAATCAGATCCCAAGCTTGTCCATGCTCCTTGGTAAGGCATCTTAAGAGGTTTCCCAATGATCTATTCACCACTTCAATTTTTCCATCCATTTGTGGATGGTATGTTGAACTAAAGGACAATTTTTTTCCTTGAGTTTCTTCTACAAGGTCCTCCAAAAGTGACCAATGAATTTAGAATCCCTTTCAGAAATAATGCTTAAAGGCAGTCCATGTTTCCTAAAAACCTCCTTAAAGAAGAGACCTTCTATATGAGATGCATCATTGGTGCATTTGCAAGGAAGAAAATGTGCCATCTTACTAAATCTATCAACTACCACAAAGATACTATCAAAACCTCTTTGGATTCTAGGAAACCCCAAGACAAAGGCCATGCTTACACACTCCCAAGGCCTATTGGGAATGGGCAGTGACTGATAGAGTCTTGAATTTGATGAAATTCCCTTTTCCCTTTGACATATTGTGCAGCCTTCCACATACATTCTCACATCCACCTACAACTTTGGCCAATAGTAAAATCTCCTAACTTGTTCCAAGGTCTTGTCAAGGCCAAAGTGACTTACAAGACTCCCACTGTGTTTCTCCTTTATGATATTCTCCATCATTGAGCATTTACACACACACAATTGGATTCCTCTGAAGAGAAAACCATTTTGCAATAAAAAGTCAGAGAATTCACCATGAAAATAATTCAAATGTTGCTCACAAACATTGTATACCTCCTTGAAATTCGAATCTTGATGATACATATCCTTCAATTCTTCAACCCCCATGCTTTGGATTTGGATCTCTTGCACTACAAGTGCCCTTCTATTGAGAGCATCTACCACCTTATTTTCTTGGCCCTTCTTATGCTTTATTGTGAAAGTATAGGCTTACAAAGACTCTACTCACTTCATGTACCTATGACTGAGTTTGTCTTGTGCATTCAAAAAACTCAAGGCATGATTATCAGTATAAATAACAAATTATTTAGGTAACAAGTAGTGCCTCCAATTTTTGAGGGCTTGGACCATAGCATACAATTCCAAATCATAGAAAGAAACTTACTCTTTGCTTCATTTAGCCTCTCACTGTAAAATGCAACTGGTTTGCCTTCTTGGCTCAAAACAACCCCTATAGCTTGATTGCTAGCATCACACTCAATGGTAAAAACTTTATCAAAATTAGGGAGCACAAGTATAAGTTGTGCTACTCTCATTTTTAGATATTCAAACCCTTTATCATCCTAATTGGTCCAAAAAAACTTACCTTTGTTACCTCCTTTGATGGTGTGCAAGATGGTACACAAACTTGGCTAAAGATCTTGATGAACTTTCTATAAAAGCTTGCAAGTCCATGGAAGCTTCTCACATCTCCCATGTATTTTGGTGTTGGCCAAGTAAGAATAGCATCCACCTTTGAAGGATCCATCTTCAAACTTCCCTTGGAGATGACAAAACCAAGGTAGACTAGTTCTTCCTTCTTGAATTCACACTTTTCCATGTTGATCAGCAGCTTCTCCTCTTGTAACCTCCTTAGTACCATGTCAAGGTGCTTCAAATGTTCTTCTTTAGACCTTCTAAACACAAGGATGTCATATAAATAAACTTCAACAAAATTTCCAATGAAAGGTCTCAATACCTCATTCATATGGTGCATAAATGTACTAGGGGCATTTGATAACCCAAAGGGAATCACCAACCACGCATAAAGTCCTTCATTAGTCTTAAAAGTTGGCTTCCATTCATCCCCCTCTCTCATCCTTATTTGATGGTACCCACTCTTTAGATCGATCTTGGAAAAGTAAGATGCTTATGATAGACAATCCATGAGGTCCTCCATTCTTGGCATCGAGAACCTATATCTGATTGTGATCCTATTAATGGCTCTTGAATAAGTGCAAAGCCTCCAATTCCCATCCTTCCTTGGTGCTAGGACATTAGGAACAATGCATGGGCTCAAACTCTTCCTCACTAGCCCTGTATCCATCAACTCTTGCACTTGTCTTGCAATCTCCTCATTTTGAGTAGGTGTCATCTTGTATGTAGCCTTATTGGGCAATGTAGCCCCTAGAATCATATCAATATGGTGGCTTATATTCCTATTGGGAGGTAGGGAACTAGGTAATTCATTCACCATTATGTCCTTGTACCTTTCCAACAACTCTTGGACTTCATTTGGTGCATCTTCCTTCTTCTTTGTGGGCAGATCTACTTCACTTTTTGGCTTCATAATCAGGAATAATCCTCTTCCTCCTTCCTTCAAGGTCTTCATAAAATCCTTCTCACCCACCATCAAAACACTAGGCCCTTCATGCTTTTCCTTGTCTTCTTCTAGGAGAGGTGAAAGGTTGTAAGTCTTCCCATCCTTCACAATGGAGTATGTGTTCTTCTCCCCATCATGCTTGGTATTCCTATCAATCTACCAAGGCCTACTAGAAATATATAGTTTAATACTTGTACTCAAAAAAAAATTCATTAGATCTCATACATTATAAGTCATGACGTGGATCACTATTGTAACTTTTTTGTGATTGAATAATTTGTTGTTTTATTTTCAGATGTTGGTTGTGGAAACACCTCCAAATGTTACAAGGGCAATGGATATCAGTGTTTCATCTACTATACAATCCTCCATGGCTCTGATAGAGGAGGTATTAGGCAAATTACTAAATTTCAATTTACATTCATTATTATAGATGTTAGTTCTAGTGAAAATTCAAACCATTATTGATTCATAGTTTAATTCCTATTTGGATGATTTATACAGGGCTTGAGCATGCCTAAGCATCAGCATGCAAATATTTCCATTATAGAGAGTGATCATGAGATGGCTGTAAGTGATTATTTTGTTAAATATATCATTTATTATAATGTAATTTCTATATATATTAATGTCTTTACTTCTTATTGTAACAGTTAATACTTCACTAGGAGCTAAACTATAGGAGGAGCAGCAGGAGCACTCCTCGAGCACATCAAAAATGAGTGATGGACTTATCACCATCAGATCACCAAACAAAGGGAAAGAATTTATTTCCAGAGCATGGATATAAATGAATTTTGATTCCAGAGCCTTTGTTGTATGCCTAGACATGGCAATTTTGTACATATCTTGTATTGGATATATTTGACATTGTATGCCTATATGGAATTATCGTAAGCCTATATGGCTATTTTGTAACTACATTTTATACTTATATTGACATATATTGATGCATGTGTACATGTCTATTTGGTTAATACAAATCTTTATTATCGATGGTGTCCATATTCACTCTTTTTGACAATGTCAAAAGCATGGCTGCTTATAGATTAGGAAAAAATACTTTTCCTTTTAGATTAGAAATGCATGGAAGTTTCAAAAATTATCCTTGATATTACAAAAAGATATGTGTTTATACCATAGAAGAAAAAATATTTTGGGGAAAAAATCAGCAAACCAAAAGTATAAGATTTTTCGAAAAAATTGGGAACAAGTCTACAAAAAATCGGAAAAAAAAATCAAATTTTTAAAAAAAGGTAAAAAAAAGTAGAACAAGAGAAAACTTTTAAAAAAAATTTAAAGGAATTTCCATAGCATAGAGATATAGAGAGCAAATAAAATAAAGAGTTTAACTAATAAATTGTAAAAAATAGGATTTTGTAGTTTATATTCATATCGTTGATTACATTGCATTGCACATATTTCAAACTCAAAGCATTGCTTCACATTGCATAACTAATAACTAGATGCTGATAGATGACAAAATTTCAATTACAATATAGTTTTTACAAAGTCAACCTAAGAAGTTATGCAATTACTTCACATTCAATAACTAATAACTAGGAGCAGCTCCCAATTACATTTGCTTGTCATGGAATTCTATGAGATCACATTTCTTTGAGGCATTTTTTCAAACAATTCACTCCCTTGTCTATACTACCACATTTTTGATACATGTCTACCAAAGAATTTTGTCAAATAGTTCACTACCTTGTTTCTATGGCTAAAATCCTAAAACAAGTGCTTTTGAACAAGCTATGGATGCTTCAAAAAAATCTATCAAAAGCATAATAGTAAACAATATCATAGAAAAGGCAGCGAACTCTTTGAAAAAATGCCTTAAAGAAATGAGGTCTCATGGTGATGGAATTCCATGAAAATCAAATGAGAAATGAGGTCTCAAGGTGATGGAATGCCATGAAATTCAAAAGAATTTGATTGTCATGGCATTCCATCAGCATGAGACCTCACTTCTTTGAGGCATTTTTTCAAAGAGTTCACTACCTTGTCTATGCTAACACATTTTTCATACATGTCTATCAAAGAATTTTATCAAACTGTTCATTTCCTTGTTGCTATGGCTAAAAGCCTAAAATAGGTGCTTTCAAACAAGCTATGAATTGTCATGGCATTCCATCACCATGAGACCACATTTCTTTGAGGCATTTTTTCAAATAGTTCATTGCCTTGTCTATGCTACCACATTTTTCATACATGTTTACCAAAGCATTTTATCAAACAGTTCACCTCCTTGCTGCTATGGATAAAGGCCTAAAATAGGTGCTTCCAAAAAAGCTATGGATGCTTGGAAAAAATCTATCAAAGCATAATAATAAGCAATAGCATAGACAAGGCAGCAAACTATTTGAATAAAAGCCTCAAAGAAATATGGTATCAATGGTGGTGGAATGCCATGACAATCCATAGAAATTTTCTTGTCATGGCATTCGTCGTGCCATTCCACCACCATGAGACCACATTTCTTTGAGGCATTTTTTCAAATAGTTCACTGCCATGCTACCACATTTTTCATACATGTTTACCAAAGCATTTTATCAAACAGTTCACCTCCTTGTTGCTATGGCTAAAATCCTAAAATAGGTGCTTCCAAAAAAGCTATGGATGCTTGGAAAAATTCTATCAAAGCATAATAATAAGCAATACTATAGACAAGGCAATGAACTATTTGAAAAAAAGCCTCAAAGAAATGTGGTCTCAATGGTGGTGGAATTCCATGACAATCCATAGCAATTTTCTTGTCATGGCATTCGTCATGCCATTCCATCACCATGAGACCACATTTCTTTGAGGCATTTTTTCAAACAATTCACTACCTTGTCTATGCTACCACATTTTTGATACATGTCTACCAAAGCATTTTATCAAACAATTCACTGCCTTGCTGCTATGGCTAAAAGCCTAAGAAAAGTACTTTTGGACAAGCTATGGATGCTTGGAAAAAATATATCAAAGCATAATAGTAAGCAGCAAGCTATGGTGTCATGGTTTTTTTTCACGCGAAAATCAATGTGATTTTATTCACATTTTTTTGCAGGTTATAAACACTTTTTTTTTGCCAATTTTGTTGTTTTAAATGACATTCAAGTTTATGGTGGGTTTTTTTTTTATATGATGATATGTGATATTATAATCCTAATTCATGCTTCTAGGTTGCATAGATATATATATATATATATATATATATATTACATTTTTTTGTACCAACGAACCCAAAACGAACTGAACCCCCCTCCAAAAATTTTGGCCAAATTGGAAAACCGAACCCTCAAACCTGAACCTCAAAACATATTCCAACACTCTTCATTTTTCCTGCACAAACTTAATTGACCACCAAATTATGTTGCCCCTTGACTTTACCCACGTTTACTCCCTCAAACATCTCTTTTTCATTCAAAACCCCTATTTTCCAAACTAGGGCATATCATGCCATAACATACTTTTCACCTCCGCTATCCTTGTAGACATTTTGAACACATCAAACTCCACAATATCACCCTATTTCCAATATATTCTAACTTATTTTCAAGCATTTTTTTCTTTTCACCTCTTCTAGCCTTGCTTTTAAGGGGCCTCAATTTTAAATTTTCAATAGGGGCAGCATTAGTAATCTCTTCCAATGCCCTTACTAATGCTATTTTCTTATTCCTACTCCCTATCCTACTTACATCAGGCCCATATCACTGAGAAATGGCCTGAACAATAGGTGGAATGGCCCCTTTCAACATACTACACTCAAACCCTTAAGGGATCGATCCCGTTGAACATAGCTCAGAGAAATTCCGCATGTTTGGGTGAGAAAGAGGACCATTCCTAGCATGAAAATTCCTATTCAGACACGTTGGAACATTTCATTTGGTCACACGAGTTGTAGAATGAAAGTTGCACCACTTTGCAACTTTCCACTGCTTCCATTTGACACTTTTTCCATGAACTAAAATCTAGACACCATGGGAAAACCACTTGGAGATAATGAAAACCGAGAGAGTTTATTGTAGAGGGGCCCAACGCGATCTAGTGGGATCAGACGAGAATTTTCTAAGCATCATGGTGTCCAAGTAACCTCATGCTGAAGTTTGCAACCATTTTTCCCTTTGGACCCTTAAGGGATCGATCCAATTGAACATAGCTTGGAGCGATTCCGCATGTTTGGGTGTGAAAGAGGACCATGCCTAGTGTAAAAATGCCTATTTGGATGCATTGGAATAATTCATTTGGTCATATGAGTTGCAGAACGAAAGTTGCACCACTTTGCAACTTTCCACTGCTTCCATTTGACACTTTTTTTATCAACTAAAATCTGGACACCACGGGAAAACCACTCTGAGATAATGAAAACCAAGAGACATTATTGTAGAGGGGTGCAAATTGATCCCATTAGATCAGACGGTAAGTTTCTAAACATCATGGTGTCCGAGCAATCTCATGCTGAAGTTTGTAGTCATTTTTCCCTTTGGAACCTTAAGGGATCAATCTAGTTGAACGTAGTTTAGAGCAATTCTGCATGTTTGGGTGCAAAAGAGAACCATACCCAGCATAAACATGCCTATTTAGATGTGTTGGAACAGTCTGTATGGTCACATGAGTTGCAGAACAAAAGTTGCACCACTTTGCAACTTTTCACTACTTCCATTTGACACTTTTTTCATCAACTGAAAAATGGACACCATGGGAAAACCACTCCAAGATAACAAAAACTAAAAGAGGTTATTGTAGAGGGGCCCAACATGATCTCATCAGATAAGATGATAAGTTACTAAGCATCACGGTGTTTGAGTAACCTCATGCTGAAATTTGCAGCCATTTTTCCCTTTGGACCCTTAAGGGATCAATCCGGTTGAATGTAGCTCAGAGTGATTCTATGTGTTTGGGTGAAAAAGAGGACCATTCCTAGCATAAACATGTCTATTCAAAAAAAATGGAATAGTTTTTTTGGTCACACGAGTTGCAGAATGAAAGTTTCACCACTTTGCAACTTTCCACTACTTCCATTTGACACTTTTTTCATCAACTGAAAATTGGACAGCACGAGAAAACCACTATGAGATTAAAAAAAATGAGAGAGGTTATTTTAGAGGGACCCAATTTGATCCCATCTGATTAGACGATAATTTTCTAAGCATTGCGCTATTCGAGTAACCTCATGCTGAAGTTTGCAGCCATTTTTCCCTTTGGACTCTTAAGGTATCAATCTGGTTGAACATAGTTTGGAGCGATTTTGTGTGTTTGGGTGTGAAAGAGGATCATGCATAGCATAAACATACCTATTCAGACGTGTTGGAATAGTTTGTTTGGTCACACGAATTGTAGAATGAAAGTTGTACCACTTTGCAACTTTTCACTGCTTCCATTTGACACTTTTTTCATCAACTAAAAACTGGACACCACGAGAAAACCACTATGAGATAACAAAAACCAAAAGAGGTTATTTTAGAGGGGCCTACCATGATCCCATCAGATCAAACGAGAAGTTTCTAAGTGTCACAGTGTCTAAGTAACCTCATGCTGAATTTTGCAGCCATTTTTCCCTTTGGACCCTCAATGGATCGATCTGGTTGAACGTAGCTCGGAGCGATTCCGCATGTTTGGGTGTGAAAGAGGAGCATTCCTAGTGTAAAAATGTCTATTTGGATGTGTTAGAATAGTTTTTTTGGTCACACGAGTTGCAGAATGAAAGTTGCACCACTTTGCAACTTTCCACTGCTTCCATTTGACACTTTTTTCATCAATTGCAAACTGGACACCATGAGAAAACCACTTCGAGATAACAAAAACTGAGAGGTTATTGTAGAGGGTCCCAACATGATCCCATCAGATTAGATGAGAAGGTTCTAAGCATCATGGTGTCCTAGTAACTTCATGTTGAAGTTTGCAGCCATTTTTCCCTTTGGACCGTTAAGGGATTGATTCGATTGAACAAAGGGTCTATACTCTAAACTTATCCAAACCTTACCAACTCTTGGGATAGAAATTATAAGGTGTCAAAACTTCAAAATCCACAATTAGATCTCAGTTATACCACCGTACAATGGGTAAACCACAAAAACCTATATTGTAGCCTAAACCCTTGGGGTTTATTGAAAATGATACTTCCAAAGCTAACCACAACCTAAAAATTACTCAAACAAGTTTGTGATACCATACACAAGCTCAAAAAAAATATAAAATAATGCTTCCCTACCCAGAAACATAATTTAACTCTTCAAAACCATCATTTTTCTTAAAGAAAATTCACTTTTACACACATGGGTTTCACACCCATCTCACTTTCAGACCTCCCCAACACTAACACATCATTTCCACACCTTAATAATGTTAGTGCAAACCCATTCCTCAAGTTACAGAGGGTACAAAAAGAGGAATGGGTCAAAAGGCCACTTTTATTGACTCAAAACGTTCAAATGTACAAGTTCAGGCCAGTTTTAGTAAATTGATGATATTCTACTCCTTATTTTCCTTGATGAACAAAACCTACTGAATGGTGCTCCTACACCAATAATACATTGACCTTCTTGTCACTCCTAAAGTTTGGACCACATCCATTACCTCGACATAAAACTTAGCATCCTTGGTCTTCTTGGTTCCCATGCCTTGATATGGTTATGCAGATGAAAATGAAGCAAAGTAATCATCTCCTTCTCTGCTAGCTGGAAGAATGCATGCTTAATGTTTTGATACATGATATCAGCTCTCTCATCTACTCTCATGGTTGAATACCGAAATCTAGTATGGTGGGCCGAGCCAGAGTTCCAGTCATCTTTCTTCCTCTTCCACCAAATATTGGCCCAATCCACACATCTACCAACCTAATTGACTTTTCTTTTTAAAGCTAAATTTTCTCCTGAGTCACTAGTGTTGCTTTATTTTCCTTTTCAGACTATTTCATTGCTATAGATCATCTCCAGGATTTAATCATTTGTACCATATGTGGTTGATGTGCTTTGAATCCTTGCATCTAAAGGAAATTTCCTCAACATAAATACTCCCTCAAGGTTAACAATCATACATTGACCTTCTTGCCCATCTTAAATTTTGGACCACATCCATTACCTCCACATAAAACTCGAAATCCTTGGTCTTCTTGGTTCCCATGCCTTCGTATGGTTATGCAAATGAAAATGAAGCAAAGTAATCACCTCCTTCTCCATTGGCTAAAAGAATGCATGCTTAATGTTTTGATTCATGATATCAACTCTCTCTTTTGCTCTCATGGTTGAATATTGAAATCCAGTATGGTGGGCCTCTAGAGTTTCAGTCATCTTTCTTGCTCGTCCACCAAATGTTGTCCTGATCCACACATATGCCAGCCTAATTGGCTTTGTTTTTTGAAAGCTGAAGTTTCTCCTGAGTCACCAATGTAGCTCTCTATGCCTTTTCAAACTCTTTCATTGCTACAAATTGTCTTTGGTATTTGATCATATGTACCACATGGTTGATATGCTTTGAATCATCAATAATAGTCTTCAAAATTGGCTGCTAGTACAAGTTCATTATGCTTCATAATAATTTATAACCATGGAGTTCAGCCATTCCTTGATGCCATCAAGTGAAAATTGAGGAATGGCGTCAATGCAGAGTACATCCCGCTTGAAGTATTTGAAAGCAATAGCCATATCAAATTCCTTTTTCCCAATTCCTACTCTCTCAAGGTTAACAATCTCAATCTCACTAATAGTGATTACTACTAAGAAAGGTAATTCCACCAACTCTACCAAACAATTTACCATAAGAATAATAAAAGTAGAGGCTTTGAAAGGAACTCCATGAAAACCAAGCTCTCTAAATGGTACATATCAAAGTCTAGTTGAAAATATTTTAGATGAGGCTGCTCCCATAGCTCTCTTAATCGCTTAACAAAACCTTGAAACTATGTATTGATTTTATTTTTCTTGTCCCTCTCTTGTTGTTCTTCCTCAATTTCATCAAGATCATACATTGACCTTCTTGACCCTCCTAAATTTTGGACCACATCCATTACCTCCACATAAAACTAGACATCCTTGGTCTTCTTAGTTCCCATGCCTTGATATGCTTATGCAAATGAAAATGAAGCAATGTAATCATCTCCTTCTCTGTTGATTGGAATAATGCATGCTTAATTTTTTGATACATGATATCAAATATCTCTTCTACTCTCATGGTTCAATACCAAAATATAGTATGGTGGGCCTCTAGAGTTATAGTCATCTTTCTTCCTCTTCCACCAAATGCTAGCCCGATCCAGATGTTTGCCAGCCTAATTGACTTTGTTTTTGAAAGCTGAATGGTGCAGGAGCACCCACACCTCACCCTCAATTTTTTATTCTTTGATGGTAAATTGGGAGGACAGTTGGTAATGTTAATATGTTGAGGTCTTTTTGTCTTGAATAAGGTCTAATAGACCAATCTTTTATGTAGTTTGGGAATTAGTAGGTTAGGGTGGACAAATGTGCAAAATCACTCTTGAATTAAATAATTGTTGATATTGCCATAAAGGAAAATTATGTAAAAAGTAGGTGGGAGTGCAAAGAAAGAATCTAAAATTCATGTTATAAGGGTTTCTAACTGGTCCTAGGCCTTTAGAATATTAAATTTGCATGATAAAGCTTAGTAAGCAAAACCATTCTTAAATAATAAATACTAGTATTTGTAGGCCTAATAAGGTTTTGGTGGTTCAAAGGTAGTTATGGGAATTGAAAGGAGATGATTCTCATTTGAAATGTATTAAAAACATTATTCAATCCTGAATGGGGGTTCAATCAATAGTTTTTTTGAAGGTTGGTGCTCTTCACAATGCCTAAAACTATGGAATTTCAACATTTTTCTAAGTTTTTCAGTTTCTTCTTTCTGTGTACAGCCTAGTACAGGCCTCTTACAAAAATAAATTCATGAAACATTGTGGTGGCAGGTTTTAACCTAGATTTCAATATGTTTTGATACACTTTTGGTTGTTTTAGTGAAAGGAAAATCCATTTTTCTTTATTCAGCCTGTACAGACCAGCAAGGTTTGAGTTTACTTTAATTTTTGTGATGGAGCCCTTCCTCATACTGTGGTGAATTGTGACTTAGAGGAAAGGTTTACAATTTTTTTTTTCAAGTTTCCTTAACTCTTTTAATAATGATAAGGTGTTTATAGGGCTGGTGATGTTGTTTTAGGTTGAGAATGTGAGATTTTGGCTTGAAATGGAGGAACCAAAGTGATGTTTTTGAGATCTACTAAATCTAAAAGATAAGTGAAGGTTTATTATGTGTGTGTAGACCTCAAAAAACTTTTTTGATGCTTTGGTGAGGTTTGGAAGGCCTTGGAGTCGTGAGATGCTAAAAACCCTACATATTTGTTAGAAAATTGAGGGTTTAAATCAATTATGGCTTAGAGGTTGAGTGTTTTTCTAAAACTTGGGGAATTGGGAGTTTTGTGACCAATTTGATGACTGTCCAAGAGCTTCTGGGGTTAGAAGAAGTTTAAAGAGTAGTTTGTTTGTAAAACGGGGCTAATTTTGTAGCCTTTTTGTAGGACAGTTTGAAGGATCTCCAAGAAATTGCAAAGAAACCTTGTATGTTTGGCTTGGGAATGGTGTTGGTGGTTTGAGTAGATGCTATATTGATGATGAGATGGTACTTGAAAGGAATTCTCTAAAATTTAAGCCAAATTGTTGAGTTTCAAAGTCTTTTTGTTGGTAGTTGTTCCAAGATGGCCAAATGAAATAACAAAGGTTATTGATTTACTAAAATCTGATTTGTTTGAGTCTTCTCCACCTTGACTCTGCATCACTAAAGTTTCTCCTAATTCACCAGTGTAGCTTTCTCTTCCTTTTTAGACTCTTTCAATGCTATAGATCATCTCTAGGATTTAATCATTTGTACCACATGGTTTATGTGCTTTGAATCCTTGCATATAAAGGAAATTTCATCAACATAAATACTGCTACTCTCTGAAGGTTAACAATCTCAATCTCACTAATAGTACATTTACAACCATATTCAATGATTTTCCTTCAAAAGGCTACAAATTCAAATATTGACTTAAATAGCCTTCAAGAGGCTTTAAATAGCCTTTGCAAATGATTCTACATCTTTCCAATCATGCCTAACTATTCCTTTTGTAACTAACATGACTTATTACATTATAAATCAATTGTGGATGTGTTATGACCTTATTCAGTTGACAAAACTCATAACACAAAACTAACTTAAAATATTTCCGTGAACCAAATTTTCTCAATAACCTTGGTGCCCGTACACCAAATTTCATTATTTTAGTAAATGTCATTACAAGTAAATCTCACTGCAATGCCTTAGGTACTCTGTTCTCACAGATATTTTACAATGTCACTCATACATTTGAGATTCTCTTATAATGTCTACATCATAGGTTCTCATTTAGAGGTTAACTTGAAATGAGAAACTTGAGATTCCCTCACAAAACTTCGCACACTCTTTTATAATGGCTTGAAATCAAAATTGAGATTTGTCAAGATCATCAAAATAAGGATGTTGCATTGCTTTTTTGGCTGAGATTCTCTTCGATGGCTCCAAAATCAACATTTTTTGCAAGGAGAGACCAATCAATTTTTACTAGTTTAGTTATAGATAGGAAAAGTAAGAGAATAAAAAGAAACAACTCATATCCCAAATGGAAATGAAATGAAAATAGATGGAAGGCACTTACAGATAGGCATGGTAGTCTCTCAACTTAGTCACTCCTTCCCATACATCTTCACTATGAGTTCCAAGATACCTATTGCACACAACACCTCTCATGAATCTAGAATATCTTGAAATTTGAGATGCTCCTATAATGTCTACATCATAGGTGCTCACGATAAGGTTAACTTCAAATGAATAACTTGAAATTCCCTCATCAAGCTTTGCACACACTTTTGTAATGGCTGAAAATCATAATTGAGATTTGGCTTCATGATCAAAATAGGGATGTTGCATTGCTTTTATGCTTGAGATTCTCTTACATGGCTCATAAATCTGCATTTTCTACAATGGGACACCATTCAATGTTTACCAGGTTACTTACAGATATGCAAAGTAAAATAAGACATGATAGCATTGGCATCAAACAAATTAACATGGAAACAAGTATAAATTAATAAGAACCATTGTGCATATACTTACAAATTAATCCAATGAACCATCTGGATCTGCTCTACTCTTTATTGTGTCAAGTATTGCCTCATGGTCAGACTCACAGACCATCCACAAGGTCTTGTTTAAAGGTCTACCCCCATATTTGCTCAAACAAACAATGGATGCCACAACAAGGTTCGAGTAATGAAGAATCTTATGATGCATGTCAAAGTCCTCAAACAACCAATGTTTAACACTCTTATGTGGGTACCTTCTAAGCCACGTTCTAGTAACAACAACTAAGCCTGTAGGGTATTCGATGTTTTCTCCATCTATAACTGGGGCTTCCAATTTATTTTTGGCTACAACACAATGACACTATAACTAAGGGTTTGTTTTTAGCATTAGATTCAATGAATTGAAAGCACAATAATAAAACCCAAAGAGATATGAAGCACAATGAAAACTTAAACAAGAATGATTATACTAGATTCACGAAGCTTCCATGAATCACCTCCATAGCACCTTCTAACTTGCAGCATATGATTGATGCCCTCAGATCGAGTGTGTGAGCAATTTGACTATGCCATTGTCCTATGCAAGTTTTGAAGGATTTAAGTAAAACTATGCCTATGCCTATGATAAATGATAAATGATGATAAATGATAAATGACTATAATGCCTATAATAATGAAGTGGTCCCAAATTATGAACAAGATTAACATTTTATAGAAAACGTAATTTTGAATGGACAGACGAGATCGACTCTTGACAAAAACCTAAAATCAGAGGACGAGATTTAATTTGATAATCCCTAATCAGGGTTAGGGAAAAATTATTAAGTGAGTGGTCAAGATGTCATAGGAGAAAATCGAATCGGTGCTGGAGAAAAGATGAGATAATTAATTTTGAAAATAAAGATTTTCAAAATTGAGAAGATAAAGATAGCCTGCTTTGTGAGATTCCTAAAAGATGGACTGAAAAGCAAATTTGATTAAAATCAAGAACCTGCTTGCTTTATTTGATTCTTGGAAGAAAGCTACCAATCAACTCAAAATATGAATTTTGTGAGACAAATAAATAATCTTTTTTAGACTATTTACCAAAATCGAATGTTAGTTAAGATTGTGATGACATTTTAAATAATTTCATTTATTTAAAATGAGATGAATATTAATTTTGTCAATTTAATAATTAAAGATAATTATTTAATTTAGCATATATGATTAAGAATTAAATAAATTAATGAATTTATTTAATTGTGAGGATTAGTGACATATTAAATAAATAAATGAAATTCATTTATTTAAGAATCAGGAGGAATTAATGAAAAAAGATAATTAAACAAATTTAGAAATTTATTTAATTAGAGGAAGACTTAGACAATTAATGATGTATTTAATAAATAAATAAAATTTATTTATTTAATAATCGTGAAGAATAAATAGACATGAATTAATTAAATAGTTATGAATTATTTAATTAATAGTTGAGTGTGGACCAAGGACATAATTAAATGTCATAATTATGCTAGGATGAAAGTGGTAAAAATGAAACTTGTAGGCCTAGGTCATTTTTAGGTGTCTACATTTTGCCCCTCTTTGTCATAATGTAGCATGTCGCATTGTGACAAAGAAAATAAGTCATAAATATGCCCCAGTGCAAAATAAGATGAGGAAGAATGACGAAGAGGGTAGCGGTATGCCCCCTTGAGAGGATAGATGGTTTCCAAGAACATGGGTGTGCTCTTGAAATTGATGAGAAGACTAGAATATGAAGAGACAAAGAAATGTTAGTGCAAAAGATGTGGATGATGATATGGATGCAAAGCCTATATGAGACAGGCAAGAGAAGATGACATGACTAAAAGAAATGCATGTTAGTTCCTAGACCAAATCCTTCAAAATATTGCCATAGGACTTTAATATTTATTGCTCTTAATCATCATTGGATGGTAAAAATGAAACAAATGGACAACAAACACCATGATATGACGTAGACCAAGGTGTGCAAGGTCATCCACTTGAAAAACAGACAGTCACAGACAAGGAATGTCCTAACTCATACTAAGGGTAAAGTTGCCCCAGTATTTTTGTCAAGACAATCCACAAACAACAATCAAAGAAAATAAAATAGGCCAAGAGACATTATCGCACCTCTAAATCCTTCATGGGACATCCTCGAGGTAGCTAGTAACATGACCACAAAGAAAAGACAGTAAAAATATAAGAGAAAATAGCCAAGATAGTCAAAATATAAGCCACTTAAGTGAGATAGATGAGAAAGATTAACAACCATTTTATTTTGTTTGCCAATGTTTGTTTGCCAAATATTGATTTCTTGTCGGTTTGACAGTTTTGACAGATTAAGAGTTTTTCCAATTTTGATGGTGTTGACAGTTTGATGGGGCCTATTGTTAGGAAAGATGCATCCTGAAAAAGGAAAAGGACATTTTGATGAAGTCCAAATATGAGAAGGACACATCTTGAAGAGGACCAAAGAGTGACGAGACTGACATTGTTTTGACTAATATGTTTTGGCGAGTTGACTGATGTTGACTGTATGATTGATTGGATTGTGTTATCTGATTTTGACCAATTTTGACATTGAAATTTTGAATGACTGTCTTGTGTTTGAGTTTGACTATGTCTGACTTATTTGACCGATGTGACGATTGCAACAAATGCCATGTTTTTATTTGGACCAACCTAAAAGGACTGACCTAATGTCTCAGGGACTCATTGACTGATGGCCTTGCCTACATAGCAAATGTGCAGAGACAACGTAGTTTGACAATGACATGGACTGACTGATATGACTGACTTTGACTCCATTTTAAGGATTTTGACATTGATTTGGATGTTTTTGTGTTTTTCTTTAGGACGTTTTATGATTTTTAGGTCTATCTTCAGGACATTTTATGATTTTTTTGTCTCTCTTTAGGACATTTTATGATGTTTTTGTCTTTTTAAAGACATTTTATGATGTTTTTGTCTTTTTGTCATTTTATGATTTTTTTTGGATTTTAACATTTAAGAGGATCATGACAAATGCATATGACTGATTCCTACACATGAGAATCCAAGGACAAACATGATTGTGCCCCTAGTCAAGCTAAATACCAATTGACAGGTGATGACAACATTGTTTGACATGGGAAGGACGCGTCCCAAAACAACGTGAGGACAATGACGATAATGTGACGAAAGTATGGAGGTCTACAGCTGGGCCATGAATGCAGTCAAGTAAAATTTTGGATAATGTGCTTGTATGTATTAGACTCATTGCATTTGGAATGATTTGGTTAGGACTAGATGGGATGATGATTATCCTTAGACTATTTGACAAGGGAAATCCAAGATAGGTGACAAGCATGAAAGGATAGGGGGTGGCCTTGGTAAAAGATGGGAGACATGAGACTAATGGAATTGTCATATGATTTTCAAGGACTATGTCATATAAGGACAATAAGATTATGATGGTCAATGCCATGATGTTTCGGGAATCGAGTATGATGGAAGGATAGACATGTCAAGAGTTTTCCCAAAGCATGATTTATGTGTGCCAGTTTTATGTTAAGACCGAGGTAAGTGGGAAAAATGCATGGAAATGATAGGGCTTAGATGGACGTCAATGTCATGAGGAAGGCATGGGAAAATGAGACGACTTGCCCCCAAGTATAAAATTCCACATAGATGATTTATTTTACACATGACACCTGTTTGCCAGGTTTTCATCATGGTACTTATCCAGGGTGCCTGTTTGCCAGGTTTTCACCATTGGATGAAATTTTTCTCTTTACTATTTTCTTGAATTTTTGATTTTTTTGGTGTCACCAAGACGCATGTTTGCCAAGTTTTCATCTAGGTGACGATGTTTTACATTTTTCAATTTTTTTGTATTTCTAATTTTGTAGATATCCTAGATGCTTTAGATGACCACTAACTGTTTTGAATCCACTGATGGTGCCAATGTAGAGACTGGTGCCATGATATTCCAATAATGACCTTGTTGAATGAGTTGTCTTATTAGGATCGTAGCGCTTGTATACAACTGATTGGTGTCATTGTGATCCTTTCTGATACTAGATTTGGCCTTATCAGAATACACATCACAATAGAGCGCCATGAGAGTCCTTGTGGTAAAGAGTTGCTGCCAAGATGTGACAGATTTGTGATGTGGGATCATTGGACTTTAGACGATATGTAGGGTTATGATGAATGATGGTAGACGTGGAAAGATTGTTTGGACGTTTGGATGGATGAATTTTTATTTTCCAAACTTTGGATGGTGGATGACGGATTTTAGAGGGATGGTGTTTGGAACCAACACTTTTATATACCTTGCTTGATGACCATTTTGAAGGAGGTGGACATGTGTTATATGTGGGAGTTCTCTTGTCTTGTCGCTCCACATTGTGATTGACTTTTGTATTTGACTTGGTGTCTTTATTTGATCCATCTTTCTTTGGGATCCATTTTAATTTCATTGTCCACTTGTCCTTTTGTTTGATTCAATGGCCTTTGACATTTGATTTGGATCTTTTGATTTATAAGACTTTTGTTTTTGTTGGTTCCAAAGGGAAGGTTTATTTATGATGGAATGATAGTTCATGGTGTGGGTGGAGGGGGTGTTAGCAACAATCTTATGACAAGGATTTCTCCTGGATTCCATTTTGACATTTGTATCTGACAAGGTTGCCCCTAGTATTGAGGAGGTACCATTAACATCATTTGATTTGCTGTCTGAGGAATAGCCAAGACCTTGATGTCTGTAATTTGTCAGAAGCTGTATTGGTTCTAGAATGCCTTGCTCGTGTATTCCTAGTCCTTTGCCTTGATATTGCATGCTTTGACAAATTCTATTTGTGATGGGATATTTGTTGTTTTGAAAGCAAGATGCTAACCCATCATTAGGTATGTGGATACTGTCACTTGTAATATTTTCATCTGTAAGAAAGCCTGCTCTGACAAAGATAGATGACCCTAGTTGATAAATTGTCTTAGCTTCATTGTCATGTTGGACATATTCCTGACTGGTATCTTTGGTTTGATCATGTGAGATGTCATGTTTAGATGATCCTATTTGTGCTTCCAAGGCAATTTCGAAGCCATCATTATGTTTAGTGTCATAGAGTCCAATTATTTTAGCTATAACTTAATCATATGAAAGCATGTCCCTAGTGGGAGATTCTTGTTCTAGAGGAATATCATCTATGTGTCCCATGGAGGCAAGTGTCTCATCATGGGAAGTGTCAATAGTCAAGGCCTTTATAAGGTCAGCAAGTGTTTGAGCATGAATGGCGTAAAGTTCAAGGAGTGGATTGTTTTGGAATTTTGGGTTAATGGTAGGGTCTTGGTCGAAGATGGGGTTGTCATGGATTTGGACTTATTGGTCAATGATGGGGTCTTGGTCAAAGATGGGGTTGTCATGGGTGATGTAATTAGGATTGAAGTCTTTGTCAAGGGTTGGGGTATTTTGGATGTCATGATCATCTTGAAAAACTTCTTGGATGGACAGAAAGATAGGGTCATGGGATGGACTACCTTGTTCTTGACATGAGAGTGACGTTATAAGTTCATGCTTTGGACTTTCATTTTGACATTTATCTTCAAGTCTATTAAATGGGATTTGACTTTGTACTATGATAGAATTTTCATGACTAGATGTGGCTTGTGAGGGGGTGACTTGAAAAGGATTAATGAAAAAAGGACTAGGATAGGACGTGGGAACTTAGACTGGGCTAGTATATGAAGGACTAGGATAGGACATGGGGACTTGGACTGGACTAGTATATGGACTAGGATAGGACATGGGGACTTGGACTGGATTAATTGTTGAAGGACAAGGATATGACATGGAGACTTTGACTGGATTGGTGTAAGGTTGATTGAAATAGGACATGGAAACTTCGACCGAATCGGTATGGTATGATGTGGCGATTTGACATGAGTTGGTAGATGGTTGATAAGGGATGTAGACTTGGACGGGATTAATAGGTGAAGGACTAGCATATGACATGGAGACTTGGTATGGACTAGTGGATAGCTGGTTTCCCTTGTCAAAGTTAGGATAAGGGTGATAAGTGGACTTGTGTTGTGAATTACTGGTAGTATTTATGTCAAGTGACTGTTGATGGTGAGGGTAGATGGATGGAGGTGGAAAAGTATTTATGTAAAATCCCCGTGGTAACTTAGCCCCTTGGTCCAAAAGCATGGCTAGATACCTTTGAGGGTCGCGTAAGACTAAGTTTTCTATAAAGGAGACTATATTAGGATTTTGCGTTGTAGCTTCTAAGTCTTCAATGTAACTAAGGGTTTGTTTTTAGGATAATATTCAATGAATTGAAAGCACAATAATAAAACCCAAAGAGATATGAAGCACAATGAAAAATTAAACAAGAATGATTATACCAGATTCGCGAAGCTTCCATGAATCACCTCCATAGCACCTCCTAGCTTGCAGCGTATGATTGATGCCCTCAGATCGAGTGTGTGAGCAATTTGACTATGCCATTATCCTATGCAAGTTTTGAAGGATTTAAGTAAAACTATGCCTATGCCTATGATAAATGATAAATGTTGATAAATGATAAAAGAATATAATGCCTATAATAAAGAAGTGGTCCCGAATTATGAACAAGATTGACATTTTATAGAAAACATAATTTTGAATCGACGGATGAGATCGACTCTTGACAGAAACCTAAAATCAAAGGATGAGATTTAATTTGATAATCCCTAATCAAGGTTAGGGAAAAATCCCTAAGTGAGTGGTCAAGATGTCATAGGAGAAAATCAAAATGGCAGTTGACAAAAGATGAGATAATTAATTTTGAAAATAAAGATTTTCAAAATTGAGAAGATAAAGATAGCCCGCTTTGTGAGATTCATAAAAGATGGACTGAAAAGAAAATTTAATTAAAATCAAGAACCTACTTTCTTTATTTGATTTTTGGACGAAAGCTACCAATCAACTCAAAATATAAATTTTGTGAGACAAATAAATAATCTTTTTTAGATTATTTACCAAAATGGAATGTTAGTTAAGATTGTGATGACATTTTAAAT
The DNA here is from genome assembly GCA_007258455.2 of Sequoia sempervirens. NCBI lineage: Eukaryota > Viridiplantae > Streptophyta > Pinopsida > Cupressales > Cupressaceae > Sequoia > Sequoia sempervirens. The sequence goes on along the minus strand of VDFB02256132.1, from coordinate 174,295,923 downwards.
AATTTCATTTATTTAAAATGAGATGAATATTAATTTTGTCAATTTTAATAATTAAAAATAATTATTTAATTTACCATATATGATTAAGAATTAAATAAATTAATGAATTTATTTAATTGTGAGGATTAGTGACATATTAAATAAATAAATGAAATTCATTTATTTAAGAATTAGGAAGAATTAATGAATAAAGATAATTAAACAAATTTAGAAATTTATTTAATTAGAGGAAGACTTAGACAATTAATGATGTATTTAATAAATAAATAAAATTTATTTATTTAATAATCCTGAAGAATAAATGGACATGAATTAATTAAATAGTTATGAATTATTTAATTAATAGTCGAGTGTGGACCAAGGACATATTTAAATGTCATAATTATGCTAGGACGAAAGTGGTAAAAATGAAGCTTGCAGGCCTAGTTCATTTTTAGGTGTCTACAGACACAAGTAATAGTATGTTCCCTCTTCATTTTCTTCATCTGCAATAACTACATAAACATGCCCTGCATTGATATGTGCATAAAATCACTAAAAATTAGGCAACATTACAAATATACTACAAACTAAGATAACAATATGGAATTTAAAAAACTAAGCAAGTAGATATATTACCTTGTTGAACTAGATCTGATATGTTGTCAAAGTCGACCGATGATTCCATCTGTGTTAGTTCCAATGTTGCTATGTGCACAAATATCAAAACCTGTGTGGAGTTGTAATACTGTGACTAGACCTCACATTGTGGTTGTAGAGTGTAGTTATCTGCAAATTCAACCACTGATACTATGCTACCAATTGGAAAGGTTTCCTTGCATAGCTTAAATTGCGTGTCCAGCCATTAGGCTCTATGGGTTTGCCTTGCATACTCATACACTAGATTCTCATGAAACATGGACATAAACTAATATGCTGGAATCTTCTCAATAACCAAATCACACCTTTTTGCTTGAGACCCATCTTTTGTAGTGTATGCCACTATTTTATACTTCCTGAAATCTACTAGTTTATGCCCCACCTCATCTGTGCTTTCCATATGTTGACATATTGGAATTCGTTGCAAGCCACCGTAACGCTCGCATGAACCATCCAAGCATGTTGTCCAGTAGAATATTTGGCCATCCTCTATTTGACATATATTTTTTGATAAGAACTCTATTGAATATTTTGGTGGGGCTTCTATGCCACAATCCTGCAAAACATCATTAGTATGCAAATCTAAACATAAAGAACGATAAACATCATAATGGTTAGTGAATTCAATATGTAGTCTACAACAACAAGTAGTGCATGTGGGATTTATCTTGACATAAAAAGTTTTAAGCATTTCAAAAAATCTTTTAGAAATACTAATTTGAGGATAAGCATTTTGAAATTTATGAAAAAATTGGGTTTGAGTCGTATCCAAAAAATACTTTGGATGTGTCTCATGGTTCTAACTACCGATTCTCCTTCTTACAACATCCTTTTGATTCAGAGATGGCCTTTGATTATTCTTCCGATAATCTTCAATTAGTGTTCTCAATGCTTCAACAACTTTTCTATCTTTATGTGGAAGTCTTCTCCATAATTCCCATAATTCATTTGAATCGGTGCCCTCAATTCTTTGTCGCCTTTGAACGGCTTTTGATAAAGAATTTCTACTAATTCCCATTTGTTCACTTGTCTATTTAATGAGACGAGATCTCTTTCTTTGATAGCTTACCAAAGTCAATGCAATGACATGTCAGGTGACATTACTATCCTTTGAGTGTTAGGTCTTACTCTCATAAGCATCCATTAGATTCTTCACAATAGTTTTTTCACTTAATGCATTCAATGTTCTCAACCCAAGAGTCTTCATGATGTTTTTGTACTTTAAACCCCACATTATTTGAACAAATAGTTGACATCTTCCAGTCTCATTTAGCCTTTCAAAGAAAATTTTCCAAATCTTATCAGCATATCTTCTACAAGTGTGTTATGGAATCTTAACTTCCATGTGCTGCAAAATATCCTCATCAATATTAATCAAAAACTTTGGCTTTCTACACAAAATTCTAGGCAGTGTTCTCTTAGGTACATACATCTCAACATTAGCAATTTCATCAATATTTAACTGAGGTGGGCTAGATTGTGTACCTTTGACTAAGGGTGGAATAGTATACATACCTTGAGGTTCACATGGGGATGATGGCATACCTATTAGTCAAATCTAAGTGATGATGTACTCTCAACTTCAGATGTGGTGGATGGTGTTCAGCCATACTCACTTGTGGTAGATGGTGTCCCTCCATATTCGCTTGTGCTTAATGGTGTCCCTTTGTATTCACTTGCGGTAGAGGGTGTGTCTCCAACTATGGTATCTGCATCTCCCCTGGCATGACTCTTTCACATTCATGCCTTTTCTACTGCCAATTTATTTTTTGTTTTTGACGGTTGATGTTCCTCTTCAACTGGCGTGTTTTTGTCAATTGTTCCCAATTTTTGCTTTTCATGATATTCCCTCATCCATTTTTTCTCTTAATCTCTAAAGGCTTGGAGTTGATCATCTGTTAGTTTTTTCCTTTTAACAGTTTGTTTCTTTAGCATGATTTTACCTATGCAAAAAGTGCTAAGTCAAGTCAAATTAACTAATAGTGAAGGGTTCTAAAAGTCTATTAAAGGGGGAGTCCAATAGTCACCTCTTTCAAATGTTAGTTTTTGAAGTCGAAGTGGTTTTTTTTAAGAGGGAAACATTATAAAAGGACATGATAAACTTGAATGGAGGATGATCTTGGATTGGGCATCAAACCAAATGAGGAAATATTGAGTTTTCCTTAACAAAATTGAGCTTTTGGTGACTGAAATTGAGTTTCCAATTTGGGCAGCATTATTTTACATTAGATTGAGCATGAACAAGGTATATTAGGCTTGTTTCAACAATTTTCAAGTTTTGGAGTGTTTTACAAGAGCTACTTTCAATAAAACATACATTTTGTAAGCCTAGGGAGAGGGTTTTATGGTTTGGGTGGTAAATGATTGAATCTATGTAATCTAATACTATAATTTGAAGTTTTGATAGATATAAAGTTATGCCCCAAGGTTTCAGGAGATTTGGACACATTTTGAAGGTGGTCCCTTTGTAAAAGTGGGCTAATTTGGGCCCTTAAAAGCGTAGAAAACTTAATAATGTGTGCAGTTTGGTACAAAACAAGCATTGGTGATTGTTAGATATATTGAAACACTCTGTAATGGGTAAAATAAAGGTGTCTAAATGGTCCTAGGTATATAGAACAAAAAATCACTATGGTGGCAGGTCTGAACTTGGACTTCAATCTATTTTGAGACTCCTTTGGTTGTTTCGGTGAACGAAAAACTCCATTCTTCATGATCAACCTGTATAGACCAGCAGGGTATGAGTTTTACTTTAATTTAAACATGGAGCCTTTCCTCCTACTATATGTTTTTTTCATGTTTCATGTTTCTTTTAATAGTGGTAAGGCATCTATAAGGATGGTGATGTTATCTTAGGCTGAGAATGTGAGTTTTTGGCATGAAAAGGAGGAACCAAAGTGGGGTTTTTGAGATCTAATGAGGCTAAAGGCCTAGTGAAAGTTTATTTTGTTTGTACAGACCCTAACAAACTTGTTTGATGCTTTGGTGAGGCTTGGAAGGCCTTGGAGTTGTGAAATATAGAAAACCCTAGATATTTATGAGTAAATTGAGGGTTTTTGTATTGGAAACCTATTTGAGCATGCATTAGGAGTATATTCCAATTTTTTAGAGACATGTATAGAAACTTTGGTAGCATAGACAAGGAAATTAGCTAGTTTGTATAACTGTTTGACAAAATACCTCAATGAAAGCTTTGGAAGCATACAAAAAAAAGTCAATTGTTAAATTTAGCAAAATGCCTCAAAGAGATGTGGTTTAAAAATGTAATAGGAAAGTGTAGAATTGTGTAATTTAAAATGTCCATTGACAACCTAAGGTTGTAACATGACAAACAAATAATTTGATCAACATGGAATAAGCAAAACAAAAAAAATAAAAGCAAGCCATAATAGAATGAAAGAAAATGTACAAAGACTTCACATACCTAAAAAACCAAAGTTTCAAATGGAGGAGTTCTACCCAATTATGTAGCCTTTGCTTCTTCTTTCCTCAAATTACTCAAAAATTTGAATTTTCCAAAAGCTTGTTCCCCTCTAAACTTCAATTGTATATCAGTTATCACTACAATTCAAACTTGAATTCATATTACATGCCTTTCAACATGAACACTTTGCTATTTCATGCAAAGGTGATGGAAATATCATGAAAAAGGTGGTGGAATCTAAAAATCATGCATGCACACTTCACTCAATCACCAAAAAACTACTTTTTGTCAGAGCACATGTAGAACAAGGAGAATATGCAGAATGTGGGCCGACATCATGGGTATATTGTGTTTTTTAACCATTTTTAGTACAATAAATAACGCACATACATTACAACGCGCTCGCGTTATAACGCGAACACATTATTTCTTGCTAAATGACCATCTCTCTATTTATCAATAACACGCTCGTGTTATAATAAAGTTAGTTTTTTCAAAGATTTATATGGTAGACCCACTCCAACTCACTTCCACCCTATCTCCCACACTCTTTCACCCTCTCCCACCCTATCTCCCACTCAACCACTCTCTCCCACTCTCTCCAACTCTCTCCCACCCTCTTCCACGCTCCCCAACTCTCCCACCCTCTCCCACTCTCTCCCACCCTCTTCCACCCACTCCCACCCTCTCTCACCCTCTCCCACTCTCTCCCACCATATCTCCCACTCATCCATTCTCTCCAACTCTCTCCCACCCTCTCTTTCACTCTCTGACTCTCCAACCCTCTCCCACCCTCTCTCCAACTCACCCACTCTCCCAAACTCTCTCCCACTCTCTCCA